>JXCR01147061.1:422884-549234 GCA_002079205.1 Phalaenopsis hybrid cultivar | reverse complement strand
GGTAGAAACCAATCTCACTTTCTTAATTAAGATCAATAAATTTCTAAATTATTAAAATTTGGAAGCTTATTAAAATTAAATGATCCTAGACTTAGGGATACTTAATAAATTTCTAAATCATTAAAAATTTGGATGTTTATTAAAATTAAATGATCCTGGACTTCGGGGTATGAATTTTAAAGTTATAAATTTATTAGTTTAATAATTAAATGATCCTGGACTTAGGGGTATGACTTTGGAAACCAATAATTAATCAATTTAATACCCCTATTTTGATTTTAAAGAAAATTCAAATTATGAATCATGACCACTTAAAGCTTAACCTTTTCAAAACTAATTAAGACACTCATTTACCAAATCATGAATCATGAACACCTAAAGTTTAACCCTTTTCAAAATTAATTAAGACACTCACTTAGGCCTTAAAGCTTAGTGGTGACTTAGGCTAAATCAAAATTGACTAAAAAAAGATTATAAAAATAAACATAATTATATCGAACATCCTTGAAACACCACTAAGCCCAATTAGGATTAAAATTTGGCTAAGTGTTTAAATTACACTAACTTGCCCCTTTAAGGGTCTTCACCCACATAATTCTTAAATTGAATGACAAATGATAATTACCCTATTCTTAGGGATAATTGAGACATCAATGTTCACTGAGTAATAAGGGTATTTACAGGATGAACCATTAAGCAACATAATGAGTTTAAATGAACTCGAGGCTTTTCACTAATTGGTGAGAGAGAGGCATGGACCTGCTTCCCTCTCTTAACTTGTTGGATACCTCAGAGGCTTATTAAAACTTAATATGCTTAGCTCAATGAAATCATCCTTAATTAAACTTTTAAGGTCTCAACAAGATATGACATAGGGTTAAAAAAATCTTCTTCGCTCAATGAAATCATCCTTAATTAAACTTTTAAGGACTCACCAAGATATGACAGAGAGTTAGGAAAATTACCAAAATTCGAAATTGTCCTTAATTAAACTTTTAAGGACTCACCAAAATATGACATAGGGTTAGGAAAACAATAAGAACTAATTAAACTTTTAAGGACTCACCAAGATATGACATAGGGTTAGGAAAATTACCAAAATTTGTATTCCTGCTTTTCATAAACTGCCTTAACATGCATTTTAAGTTTCAGGTGGTGGAACGAGAAGATTCGCCTGCTTTGCATTTTAAGTTTCAGGTGGTGGAACGAGAAGACTCACCAGGTACGCTTTTACAGTTTATAACACCGTCTTTCCTCTGCCATTTCCTTACACGTTTCATGCTTGAATTTACCTACATAAACTTGCATGTTAACCATAACCATAACCCAAAACCAAAATTAAAATCAACCAAGATAAAATTCACCGCCACAACTTTCAAAATATAAAACAACTCAAAATTTAATCACAAACATCACACAAAAACCACAACCTCAACTAAATTAAGACGTCTCTATTGGATGATAGGGAATCCCTCGGAGGAGGTAACCTACGGTTGCTAACGAGGGTTCGCACGGTTTAAATGAAACTATGGAATTCATTAAGTTGAATTTAGTAAGTTCATTTGGACCAAGTGAAACAATAGAAAATAGTGATGCCGGAACGAGGGAACCGTAGGATCCTAACCGGTGTCGCTCTAATCAACTTTAATATGCCCTCTATAAAATTTAAAAAACTTCAACCATAGGGCCACCTGATTTGATATTATAACTTGACACACTAGATAACTCAAACTCATTGCGGCAGGAGCTTGGAGCTAGCATGGTGGGCAGCACGACCATCTTCAACAGCAAAACCTGTCTTCCTCAGCTGAACCAATCTTCCTTCCTTAGACTTAATCAACAAAGCCATAGGTCTTCGAGGTTGCTTGCTTATGCAACGTAAATCCTCACCTTATCTTTAGGCCTTTGCATAGCCTTGCTATACAATATAGGCCTTAACTCATCTTAGGATTCTGAGGTTGTCGTTTGTCACGACCTAAATCCTCACATATTTCAGGCTATTTGTATGATCATTTCACACGAATGTAAGCCTTAACCAATAAAATTTGCAGGATGAAACACTTAAAATATTTCTCCTCAAAACTAAAGCCAAACATTAGGATAGCTTGGGAAATCACCGAGGTTCGCCTCTGGATCCATGACATTCCCTAGTTCTTCCTCCTTTTTATTCTACAATAAAATGTTCCAAATTTGAACCAATCCCCTTTCACACCTCTACGTCCGATTCCATTGAAGAGTCCTACCCGTTGAAATTCCTTGAAGATAATTTTTCTTGATTTTTATCGAGAGTCTTCTTAGGTGACTTTGGTCATTTAGGATGTAATTAACTATAGGGGCTTGCCCTTATAGGAAGCATGTCCGAACCCAGCTTAATATAAACTCTATTTAATCCTTTATATTAAAAAGAGGAACTTGTCGGCAAATACAAAGGTTTCGCAGACCAAACAGAAGTCATACTTTCCTTAGCTTATTTGATCGAGCCTCATCTTCAAGTTTTGTGTTTATCCTTCGGGATAGATATAGGATTTGAGGTACAATGCTTTTTCATTTTAAACTATGAAAAAATATGGGGTCAGTTTGATTTCATACTTTAACGTCCTTCCAAAGCGGGCGACGTGATTTCGATTCCGGTGACCGACAGCTTCTTACGGGCAACCCCACAACCAAACCATCCCCGAAATAACGCCGACAAAGGATGTGCTAAGACAAGATAAATTGAAGACATAAATAGTAAATTAAAGCAACTAACATTGCTGCAATAAAAATCTACAGTTTACAACTACATATAGAAATAAGTTCAATAGATCAATAATTAAAACACAAAACTGTTCCTATCATACCATCAACAATAAAACAAAATAAACAACAACAAATAAAAAAAAAAACCCAATAAATTCTACTCATCATCTTCCTCCTCTTCATCTTCTTCTTCTTCTTCTTCTTCCTCTTCTTCTTAATTTTCTTGCAAATAAGGCATGAAGCGGGGGCATGAAGGAAACTCTATAGTATTATCACCCCTAAGAAATCTAACCATCGACTCTTCATATGTAATGTCATGTTGGACTCGCCTCTGCTTGTATTTATCATTGTAAGCATTTCTAGCTTCCAAACCACCTCTTCTATTTTACATTACTATCATATTTGATTGTTGAATCATTAACTGTTTGATAATATTTTTAAGTGAAACAGAACTAGAGCAGATGATCCTGTAGCTGATGTAGAGGGTATATCACTACTTCCACTTCTAGATCCAGCAAATGATTCAAATTTATGAATAGTAGGTTTTCCAATAGGCTTCAATGGTTGCAACATTTCTTCATTTCTATCAAATTCTACTCCTGATTGTTCACACAAAGTGAAAATCAGGGCAGGATAACCCAAACCACTAGCAGTCCCACTTTTAACAATACTTTGAGCATTATTCATAATAAGAGCACCAATATCAACAACTTTCATATGTTGAATACAAAAATTCAGTACTGCTCTTTCCTTAGTTACTATGCTCAGGTGATTAGTTGGAAGCAATCTTGTAGAGAAAAAGTAATGCCATGCTTTAGATTGAACAATAAACATGGAAGTGAAGAAATTGACTTTATGATTATTCTTAGTTCTCCATTCTCCCCTTTCATCAGTAAGATAGGCTATTACTTCATTAAGAGATGAATCAGAAATCATAAATGTAGCGTACTCAGAATGAAATGCATTCTGCAACCCATAAAATGCATTAATTCTTTCTCGAGTAAACTCAAAATGTTTACCTTGAACATAAATGTGCTCATCCGTAGTCACCCAAAAATTGGCATAAAACTCTTGAATCATAAGAATAACAGCTATTGCGGTGAAGAAGCAAAAGGTTTCCCACTTTTGAGCAATTATCAATCTTTCAATCTCTCCTCGCGGGTTAGAAAATGCACATTCCTGAATCAATTTTCTTGTCCCCATCATAGTATTATAATTGTATTGAGCCTTCAAATTTACAAATCACCTCGCATCAGAACTTCCTGAAGGTTTTCCTCTCTTCACACTTGGAGACATAAGAATTTCTACATAAATTCACATAAAATCCAAATAAATTCACAATATTAGAAATCAAACTCCAAAAGTAAGAATATATGGTAAGAAACTTTTCAGCATGGGTTCTCTTTAAACTTCTTCAAAAAAACTAAAATTTTTGTATTTCCATAATGTAGGAAAAATCCACGGTGAAAACAAAAAATTTTTATGCTAAAGTGAAGCTCTTACTAAAGGAAGATAGAATCCAAGGCTTTTTTAACCTTTAAATTTCCTCAAATCCACCAAATAACAAGCGCTAGGTTGAGTTTTGGCTTTAGTTTAGAGGTTAGAGATGACCCAAGTAGTAAAAATGGGGTTTTACTAGGGTTTTCTGCAATTTTAAGTAAATCTAAGCATTTTTGGAAATGTGGCGCCTCAGACGCCAAAACAAAAAAAATTCAGATTTCAATTTTGTTTTGAAATCTGCTGCAGATCGCAGCACGACAACCTCTAAATGAATTAATTAAACACATATAATCATAATTAAACAATTTCTAACACATATTTTCACAAAGAACACAAAACAAACATTTATATATAAAATCCAAAAAATTACAAATCGACATTTTTCAAGCCAACAAATCTAATTCAGCGTTGAAATCAAACCAATAAACTAACGCTGAAGACTAAATATTAAATACTCAACATATGACTGTTGACCTCACTTTTGGTTGAGGTCTAGTTATTTCTCTTTAGTAGCCTAGGGTCTAGCCATAGGACTTTCCTATTGACTATTCCTTGAAAACTAGAGAAAAGGAACCCTCACCATTAGAAATTCTAAACTCCTCTTTACTCAACTTGAAGTTCCACATAGTGGACCTAACCTCTAGCACTTAGTAGGTGGGGTCATTATGGGGGAGCTCATGGAGAGTTCCCATAGGACTTCTTGACCTTAGGGTTAAGCCTGGGTGTTGTTCTAGAGCTAAGTTACTCACCTCACTGACAATCACTCACAAATATAAATTTAAAATTTCTTGACTTTGATCCCTTAATCCTTTGGGAGACTCATGTAGATGGTCCCCTAAACTCACTGGCCCTAGGCTAGGGTTTAGCTAAGACCAGTACATAAAGGACCCAAATGGGGTTTCCATTGGTCCATAGCTCATTTATGATGGTTGGCACCCCAATTTTACGAAAGATACCCAACTTGATCTTTTGCCCCTAAACTCCCCCAAATTACCTAAATACCATTGAAACCCTAAATTTGGCCAAAATTCCCAAATTTACCCAAAATATCCAAATTTATTCAAAAATCATTTCAAACCTTTTGAAAATACCTAAATTACCCAAAATCACCAAAAATTGCCAAATTACCAAAATACCCCTCCTTAGCCCAAAATTTCAAAAATTCCCAAAAATCCCAAAAATTCCCAAAAACCTTCCAATTATTCCTAGTTTCATTTTTCTCAACTACCACATGACCCAATTTGGCCAATTTGACCATCTTTGTCAAAAGCCCCAAATTACCCTTAAAAGGCCTCATCTCCCCAAATCCACCTCAAATATCCATCAAATTGGTCCCAATTTTCCCCAATTTCAATCCTAAACTTAAATTAACCTTTCATGTGACCAATTTAAACTAAATCCAAGATTATATGGCCCATACTTTGAGCGCAATTTTGATTTAGGTCAAAGGCCCAATTTTGGCCACATGACCTAATCTCACCCAATTAAACCGATGACCCACTCAGTTTGCCACTATTTTATATTTAAAACTCTTCAAAGTATTCATAAACATTAAAATTGACCTTAAATTGGCCTTGGTGAAGCCTCAATTTCATTTAATTTCAACCTAGGTCAAAATCCCCAAATTGGCTGTGCCTCCAAATTTCACCAAATTGATTACCTCAACCCCAAAATTAGCACCCAATTTTTGTTGAGAACTCTTCATCACATTCCTATTAAACATTCCCAACAATAAATTTGGACTTAGCCCAAGCCTAGCCCAATCTAGACCCAATTCTAGCTCAACATGCCCAAATTCACCAAAATTCCAAAATCCTACAAATTGACCCTCCAATTGAACTCAAAAATTTTTCAATAGTTAAAAAAATGTTCATTACAATCATCTAAATCAAATTTATCAATCAATTGGGCTAATTAACATGGGTAGCCTAGCCCAAACCTAAGTCTTGGTCATTTGCACTCACTTGGACCCATGCACCAAAATTGACCTAGACATGTCAAATTGGTGAAGGCAAGGCCACCACAACCAAATTTTGGACCCTACTGACTAAGACAAACCCCATGGAACCACCCAAATTAGTTATGGACCAAAGGATCCCCAAATCAAGGGATTTCATTCCATATTTTCTTAAGCCAAGGATATTTTTTTCCAAAACTAAACACCAACCCATTTAATTGCTGTGACATATTCCCCTGGCTCACTTGACCTCCTAGCCACCTCCGCTGGCCTGGCCGGCTGGCCTAGTGACCCAAAAATGTCCAAAATGAGAGCCACAACCAGGAAATCAAACCCAATTCAAACCTAGAGGTAAATGTTAGAGCCTCTCTCCCCTCCACCTATACAAGCATTTTCACCCCCCAATTGGCCATGACAGCCACCCAAAAGCCCATTTTATAAAAAGCTCACCTCCATGACCATGAAAGGAGTCCTAAAAATTTTTTAGGGAGAGCCCTCCAAATTACTCCTAGAGCCTGTTTGATACCTCCTCAGTGCAACCCAACCACCACATTGTCCGGAATCCCCTTGCTGGAGTTCAATTTTTGAGCTCATAACCTTGTCGGAGATAGGATATAGCTCTCCACACCTCTACACTCCACTAAAACCAAATTAAACTCACCCACACCTTCACCATATTGAAATAAGAAGAAGCCCCATCAAATCCCCCTCATACATAGCTTCTAACATAGCTCTAGACTAACACCTAAAATTGAGCTTAGTCAAATTCATACCTAGGCCTTTCACCACAGTAACAGGCTTAATCCCTAGCCTCCTTGGACCTCCGCGAATGTGCTGAGCACCTCTAATCAAAGCTTCCCTTCTCAGAGCAAAGGTATTGAACTCCCCCTCTTCCCGAGCCTATTTTGATTCTCCATTTGTCTAGGCTTAATTTAATTACATGATTACCATATAGATGTGTTCTTCACACCTAGACGAGCATTTATAAACAAACCACACTTAATTTGGTTAATAATTGAGTGAGATCTTAAGCTTTAAAAATAGATGGTTCTCGGGCTAATGCATTGGGGACGATGACGGGGAGCCATCCGATCGCGCGTTTATCTCATCAAAGGATGAGATTTAGCCGGACAGCGCCTTCAAACGTGAACCACTGGTTGAGTTAGCACTGAGGTGGATGATGGCATCAAATGGGAGCGCACCATGTGAAGTTTTGGAGCCGCTAGGATATAGTCAGCGCCGCGCATTTAAATAGATAAATAGGGTATTTTCTGATTTAAATAAATATCTCTAACTTCAAAAATCTATACTTGGTGTAGAAAAATGACTAAAATAAAATAAAAATACCCTCTTGCTCAGTGAACAGAGGAGAATAATGTGGGAATAATTTGAAGTTTTTTTATGCATATTTTAATTTTAATTAATTAAATATAGTTTTGAGTCTTTTAATTCTCCATGCATGTAGACATTTCACCATGACTTGAAATATTGGCATGTTCTTGCCTCTATCTTGAGGAAAATTCCTTGATTTTTCCAAAGTTAGAGGATATCTATAGATAGAGATTCATATTTTCCAAATTTATGTCTAATATTTGCATAAATTAATCATAATAATTAGCATGTTGATTAGAAAAATCCAAGAAAATTTTAGAAGGTTTCCTATGACTAGAGAACCCTTTAGAAAATATTTCATGGGTTAAGTAATTAAGACTGCACTTAATTTCCACCAACCCTAAAAGATAAAGAAAATTAATTTTGGGAAACACAAACATCTAAATGACTTAGTTTTTAATCTCCACTATGATTTTAAGTTCAAAGAACTCCCCATAAAAATTTCAAAATATTTGGACCTCATTTAATAACTCGAATTGATTTTTCAAGTTAAATGCTATTTTTAACACTAAAATGATTTTTAATAATTAAAATATAACTCAAAAAATTATAAAAATTAGTTTTTGATGTTTTCTGTGATTAGAGGAATTTTATAAAAATGAAATGGTAAATAAAATAAAAACTTCATTTATAGCCTATCTTTAATATTTAAATAATTAAAAAATGAGAAAAATCACAAAAATAATAAAATCCATGAAAATGTTATAAATTATTTTTTAAGCACTTAGGAATAATTGGAATATTTTTCCTAATTTTTTAAGTGAAGTTGTTGAATTTTAAAGCTTAAAAGAATTTTTAAAGGCTAAGAATGGATTTTCACTAAAATAATTCTAACAATTCAAAGAAAAATAAAAAAAATATTAAATTTATTTATATGGGTTCCTTGACATTAGAGAGATTTAATAAAAATATAAAACTTAATTTTTCACATTTAAAATATTTATATTTAATAAATACTCTATAATTTAAAATAATTCCTAAAATTCAAATAAAATTCAATAAATCATGAAATTTGGCCCCAATGCTTCTCTAGTCTACGTATACCTTCAATAAAATTTCAAGAGATTAGGCTTTGCCTTGGTCAAGTTATGGAATTTTCTTTGAAAATTTTTTTTTGCAAAAATAAATATGTAAATTAAATTAAACTTTGAAAAATCACATTTTCTCCCCTCATGTCTTAATTGACCCATGAGTGAGGTGATATTAAAATTCCATAGTCATTTGAAATAAATTTGACAAATTATGAAGTGATAGAACCTTAGAGGCAAAGTTTTAAATTTGAAAATTTAGCCTTAATCAACATTTAAGCTTAATTCATAGAGGGAAAAGCGTAACCTCTTATTTTAACTAACTTATTTTGGATGATTAAAATATAAGGGAGTTAATTATAGAAACCAACCCACTCTTTCATAATCAAGGGATAAATTTGTAATTCCTTAAATTATTAAAATTTGGAAGTCTATTAAATTAAATGATCTTAGACTTAGGGGTATGACTTTGAAAGTTGATAACTCACTAATTTAATACCCCTACTTGATGTGAAAATGACATTTAAGTGTTTTGAAAGTGAATAATATTATCACTTAAAAATTTAACTTCTTTCAAAATCTACCTAGGTCTAAAGGGCTTAGTGGTGACTTAAGTTAAAATCAAATTTGATTGAATAGGAATTAGAAGAATGAATATAAAGTAAAACACCTTTAAACACCCTAAGCCTAAATTAGAACTCAAATCAGCTAAGTGTTTCAACAACGCTAACTTGCCCCCTTTAAAAATCTTCACCCACATAACTTCCAAATTAAATGGCAAGTGATAATTACACTACTCTTAGGGATAATTGAAACATCAATGTTCATTGAGCATTAAAGGTATTTACAGGATGGGTTATTAAGCAACATAATAAGTTTAAATGAGTTCGAGACTTTTCACCAGGTAGTGAGAGGGAAGCATGGACCTGCTTCTTCCTCTAGACCAGTTGGATACCTCAAAGGTCTACTAAACTTAATATGTTTTGCTTAATAAAAATCATCCTTAATATAAAACCCATAGAGACCCACCAAGATATGACCTAGGTTTAGGTAGGTCACTAAAACCTTACTTTTTCCGCTTTACATAAAATGCTCTAACATGCATTTTGAGTTTCAGGTGGTGGAACGAGAAGACTCGCCATGTACGTTTTTATAATTTACAACATTGTCTTTTCTTAAGCTTTCCACATTGTGCTTACTTACCTGCATGTATGAACAAAACACAAACTTGCATGCTAAACAACGATGTCACCCTGCATGAAAACTAAAAATGTAAGGATAACCACAAAACCAAAACCAAAACCAAAAATAAAATCAATCAAGATAAAAATCACCTCCACAACATTTAAAATATAAAACAACTCAAAATTTAATCACAAACATCACACAAAACAACAACTACAACTAAATTAAGATGGCTCTATCGAATGATCGGGAATCCCTCGGAGGAGGTAATCTACGGTTGCTAACGAGACTTCCCACGGTCTAAATGAAATTATGGAACTCGTTAAGTTGGGTTTAGTAAATTCATTTGGACTAAGTGAATCCAATAGAAAATAATGGTGCCAGAACAAGAGAACAGTAGGATCCTAATCGGTGTCACTCTAATCAACTTTAACATGCCCCATAATATTTAAAGAACTACAACCATAGGGCCAACCTGAATTGACATCATAATTGGACACCCTAGAAAACTTAAACTCGTCATGACAAGGAGCTTGGAGCTAGCATGGTGGGCAGCACGACCATCTTCAACATCAAAACATGTCTTCCCCAACTAAACCAACTTCCTTCCTTAGAATCAAACAACCAAGCCATAGGATTTAGAGGTTGTCTGCTTATGCAATAGAAATCCTCACCTCATCTTTCGGCCTTTGTATAACTCTGTTGTACAATATAAGCCCTAACTCATCTTAGGATTCAGAGGTTGTCTTTTGTCACAACCTAAACCCTCACATCTTCCATATTATTTGTACGATTGTGCCACACTAATGTAAGCCCTAATAAATAAAATTGGCAGGATGAAACACTCAAGTAAATTTCTCCTCTAAACTGAAGCCAAACAATAAGATAAATTGGGAAGTCACCAAGGTTCTCCTCCGGATCTATGACATCCCCAAGTTCTTCCTCCTTTGGATTCCAAAACAAAATGCTCCAAATTTGAACCAATCCCATTTCACACCTCTTTGTCCATATCATTGAAAAGTCCTATCCTTTAAAATCCTTGAAGATAATAATTCCTGATTTTTATCGAGAGTTTTCTTAGATGATTTCGATCATTTAGGATATAATTAACTATAGGGGCTTGCTGATACACCTAAAATATATAGTGTTTTAGACACATTTTTATATTTATTTTTGAGATAATGTGCTTTAATGGAAGGTATTTTTGTGTTTTTCTTGTAGATACAGGTAAAAAAGGTGAAAAATGCTTAAAGGATTGAAAATGGATCAAATTTGGAGCAAAAAGGTGAAAAATGTGCAAAAGTGTTTTGGCGCCTAAGCGCCGGTTAAACAGAGAAGGCCGCGCCAAAGTGCCAGGGGCCCCGTGCTTAAGCGCCATTGACAGTTATTGGATGAGTAAATTTGGTTTTTATGAATTTTGAAGAGAATTTTGAAGCACCCATTAGCTTAATATGTGGTTATAACCACCACGGACGAAAATTATCACGAAAGGATGCATCTCTTGGGGAAATACATCGAATCTAGAAATATTTTGAAGAGAAACTAAGGCACCTTTTGGAAAACTATAAAAGAAAGAAGATTGAGATTTTGAAAGAGGTCCT
Organism: Phalaenopsis hybrid cultivar; assembly: GCA_002079205.1. Lineage (NCBI taxonomy): Eukaryota > Viridiplantae > Streptophyta > Magnoliopsida > Asparagales > Orchidaceae > Phalaenopsis > Phalaenopsis hybrid cultivar. The sequence goes on along the minus strand of JXCR01147061.1, from coordinate 537,832 downwards.
GAAAGTAATGGAAAGTTTTGAAAGTTCTCATTTGGGGAGTTAGTTCGGAGAGATTTTCAGACACCAATTTTACTTTTATTTTATCCTTTTTGTTATTTTATTTTAAGTGATTGTAAATAGAAGAGAATCAAAAGAACTTCAAGAATTTGGTGGAGGACTTGAGATAAGTTTTTATCTTTTGGTGTTGACACAGATTCAAAGGAAATTCAAGATTGGTGGAGGACTTGAGATAAGTTTTTATCTTTTGTTTTAGACTACTTTTGGTTTTAATTGAAATGGGAGAGGACTTGAGATAAGTTTTTATCTTTTTGTTTTAGACTACTTTTGGTTTTAATTGAGACTTAGGACTTGAGATAAGTTTTTATCTTTTGTTTTAGACTACTTTTGATTTTAATTGAGACTTGTTATTGTTGAGATAAGTTTTTATCTTTTATTTTAGACTACTTTTGGTTTTAATTGAGACTTATTGTTGATAAGTTTTTATGTTTCTGTTTTGAGACTACTTTTGGTTTTAATTGAGACTTGTTGTTGGTTTGACTGTTTGGCGGAGGACTTGAGTTAAGTTTTTATCTTTCTTTTTTGAGACTACTTTTGGTTTTAAATGAGACTTTTTGTTGTTTGACAATGATTTTTAACTAAAGTGTGATTTTGTTTTCTCCATGGATTCTGAGTAGTTTTCTTTATCTTTCTTCTTATAATAATAAGTAATTAAGTTTTGGACGAAAGTTGTGGAAAGTGTTGATCTTCAATGTGGAAGAAGTTGTGATGATTTAAATCCATGCACTTCATTTACTTCTTGATTTTGCCAATCCAGATGTTAAAATTTTTTGTGAGAACATGTAAGAACCGGGCTGGTATTGTCTCAGTCAACAATTGGAAAGAATCACATGAGTTAGAGGACTTTATTCATGAGTTAGTTCATATGATTGAGTGCAAATAAATAAATAAATATTCATTGAAGGGTGTAGAGTTAGAGGACTTTAAAGTGACAGGTTAAAGCACCCAACTTGGTTTATTGTTTTAGGTTCTAATATGAGATGTTAGCCCCCATGTGGAGGGAATCAAGGGAACTCTAGAGTGAGAGCTAGTATCTTCCCTGCCTAGTCGGTCTTTAGAACTATTCAAACTTTAATNGAAGTACATTTCCCAATGTCTAGCACTAGACTGTTCCACTTGTAATATCTGCTCATCTGACAGATCATTATTAAGTGGAGACCTAGATTGAAGTGGGTGTCCTATGAGAAAATCTACCATAATTGGTCCTTTAATAGCTCGAAGGGGTACGAAAGTTACATCAAATTGCAACAAAATCATCAAACACCTTGGTAGACGTCGAAAAAGTGTTGTCCGGGTCATCAAATAATGCAATGGTCTAACTTTTGAAATAAGGGTAATATTATGAGAAAGCATGTAATTTTTAAGCTTTTAAGTGGCGAAACTTGAAGCTAGACAATGCTTCTCAATAAGATCATACTTTACCTCCATCTCTATTAGCGTCGACTCAAGAGTAGAGTGTGTTTTTCGTACTACTGGTATTAACCTGAGCTAGCAGGGCTTTAAGTGACTCATCTAATGTTGCAGTATAAAGTATAAATGGTTTTCTTGAAGTAGGGTTTGCTAAAGTAGGAGGTGTCGTTAAATATTGCTTAATGTACTCGAAGGGCAGCTGAAATTTCTCTTCGCAAATAAATTTGGCTTCTTTTCTAATTAATGCCGAGAAGGCCTGAAACCTTCTTGAAAAATTAGAAACAAAGCTTCTCAAATATTGCATTTTACCTGGGAAGTTGCATTTCCAATATAGCGTTAATCTTATTTGGGTCGGACCATCTTGATTTCCCAATGACGGACAACAAATCCTAGAAATTTTCTGGAGGTAACCCCAAAGGCACACCTTAAAGGATTCATCTTAAGATTATATTATTGTAATTGTTTGAAAATGATCCTCATGTCATACAAATGGTCTATTTGTTGTTCGCTTTGATGATGACAGAGTCTTCCATGTAGTACTCCACCTAATTGTGGATGAGGTCAACAAAGATCTTTGTCATAGCTCATTGGTATGTTGCTCCAGCAATCTTCAATGCAAATGACATCTCTGTGTAGCAAAAGATCCTGATTGATGTACTGAAGGCTATAAGTGGAACATCTTCTAGAGCCTTGTTGATCTGCTTATAACCTGACAATCCATCGATGAAAGAGAAGATCTCGTGTGTCGATGTGATGTCCACCGTTAATTCTGGTATCGGTAGTGGAAAGTCATCATTTGGACATGCTTTATTTAAATCCCTAAAGTTGATGCACATGTATGTCTGTTCTTCTCATTAACTACCACAATATTGGCTAACAACATCGGGTATAATTCTTCTCGCATGAAGTTAGCTTCTATTAACTTGCCCCCTCGGCCATGACTTGATTCCTTATTTCAAGGCGCATTCTTCTTAGAGATTGCTTCACTAGAGTCATATTCTTGTCCGCCCTGAGCTTGTAAACTGTAACTTCTAGAGATAGTCCTGGCATTTCATCATAGCTCAAGGAAAAATAATCCTTATATTTTGGTAAATATTTGTTTTTTTATGTGTATTCTTCCTCGCTGAGTAGCAAACTTATGAAGGTGGTTCGATGCTACTCTTCAGTCCCGAGGTTGACTTCCATCAATTCAATGGCGATTGACTTGATTTCCTCTTCAAATTCTGGCAGAGCATAGTCTATCAATTGATCTTCAGATTCATCCCCTACATCGAGGCAATTCTCTTTCGACTAGCTAGTAACAACCATACAAAATTTCGAATCATCGATTGGTCCTATTGTATCAAATCTGAGACCCTCTTTTTTCAAATTGGGAGTTTGGATTTTAACATTCCAAAACTTTTTAAGAAGTTGTAGTTTATTGATCCCAGATACTGCTAATATACACAGTACAATAATAATTCAGATTGTATTTAACTTATATTTCCTTATTTTGCAATAAAACTAAAAACTTGTTCCTGAAAAAAAATATGAATTTAACTTTTAATTTATATATATTAGGATACTACGTAAGTATACTTTTCGTTATCAAGTAATATAGGACTTTTTGATTAAGACCTGAATATCAAACACACAGAGAGAATACGCAATATGCACTATTGAAAAGAAAACCTTTTATTTTTAAAAAAACAATTATTTAAACGAAAAAAGATTTTTTCAATAATGGAAATTTAAATATTTTTGGTATTTTCACTATTTTTTAGAACAATAATAATTTAAAAAGATAACTAGAATATTTGTAGAAGAAAAGCACTAAATATAAAAATATCTTTCTTCTTATCATGAATTAGTAATAAGTAATAGGTATTATATTGTGGAAGTATTCAAATTGTGTTGTGCCAAATGGGAGCAATAATATTCTTTACCCTTACTAGATATGCTATAAAGAACATTGGCTAATTTAAAGTTTGAATAGTTTTGATGACCGACTAGGCAGGGAAGATACTAGCTCTCACTCTAGAGTTCCCTCAATTCCCTCCACTAGGGGCTAACATCTTGTATTAGAACCTAAAACAATAAACCAAGCTAGGAGATTTAATATGTCGCTTTAAAGTCCTCTAAATCTACACCCTTCAATGAATATTTCTCTATTTATTTGCACTAAATCATATGAACTACATTCTCATTGGTACAACCTCATGTGATTCTTTCCAATTGTTGACTGAGATAATACCAACCCAGTTCTTACATGTTCTCATAACAAATTTTAACATTTAGATTAGCCAAATCAAGAAGTAAATGAAGTGCATGGATTTAAATCATCACAACTTCTTCCAACAATAAAGATCAATACTCTCCATAAAAAGTGCATAAATTTAAATCATCACAACTTCTTCTAACATTAAAGATCAATACTCTCCACAACCTCCATTGTTCATGGATTTAAATCATCAAAACTTCTTCCAACATTAAAGATCAATACTCTCCACAACTTCCATCCATATTTAAATTTTCACAACTTTTTCCAACATTAAAGATCAATACTCTCCACAACTTCCATCAAACTTAATTACTTATCATTTTAAGAAGAAAGATAAAGAAAACTACTCAGAATTTATGGAGAAAATAACAATTACTTATCATTTTAAGGAGAAAGATAAAGAAAACTACTTAAAATCCTTCCATCCAACACTTAATTACTTATCATCTTAAGAAGAAAGATAAAGAAAATTACTCAGAATCCATGGAGAAAATAAGAAACACACTTTAGTTTAAAAGAAGAAATCATTGTCAAACCAACAACAAGTCTCAATTAAAACCAAAGAAGTATTTATCATTTTAACAAGAAAGATAAAGAAAACTACTCAGAATCCATGGAGAAAACAAAACCACATTTTAACTCAGAATCCATGGAGAAAACAAAACCACACTTTAGTTTAAAAGTAGAAATCATTGTCAAATCTCATAATCCATGGAGAAAATAAAATCACACTTTAGTTTAAAAGTAGAAATCATTGTCAAACCAATATTTATGGAGAAAATAAAACCACACTTTAGTTTAAAAGAAGAAATTATTGTCAAACCAACAATATTGTATGGAGAAAACAAAACCATACTTTAGTTTAAAAGTAGAAATCATTGTCAAACCAACAATACATTAATTAAAACTAAAAGTAGTCTTTTAGTTTAAAAGAAGAAATCATTGTCAAACCAACAACAAGTCTCAATTAAAACCAAAAGTAGTAGTTTAAAAGTAGAAATCATTGTCAAACTAACAACAAGTCTCAATTAAAACCAAAAGTAGTCCAAAAGAAGAAATCATTGTCAAACCAACAACAAGTCTCAATTAAAACCAAAAGTAGTCTAAAACAAAAAAAATGAAAACTTATTTAAAGTCCTCCACTAAACTCTTGAAGTTCCTTTAAATCTCTTCTCTTTTACAACCACTCAAAACAAAATAACAAAAAGGATAAAGTAAATAAAAATTTGTTTATGAAAATCTCTTCGAACTAACTCGCAAGAGAAGAACTTTCAAAACTTGCCAATATTTTTAGAACTCTTTTCTAAGTCCTCTCTTCTTTCTTANTCAGAATCCATGGAGAAAATAAAACCACACTTTAGTTTAAAAGTAAAAATCATTGTCAAACCAACAACAAGTTTCAACTAAAATTAAAAGTAGTCTCAAAGCAAAAAGGTAAAAACTTCTCAAGTTCTCCACCAAACTCTTGAAGTTGCTTTGAATCTCTTCTCTTTACAATCACTCAAAATAAACTAACAAAAAAGATAAAATAAAAGTAAAAGTGGTGCCTGAAAATCTCTCTAACTAACTCTCTAAATGAAAACTTTCAAAACTTTCCAAGTTATTTCAGGACTCTTTTCTAAGTCCTCTCTTCTTTTTTTTATAGTTTTCCAAGAGGTGCCTTGGAAACTCTTGAAAATATGTCTAGATTTGAATGTATTTCCCTAAGAGATGCATCCTTTCATGATAATTTTCATCCATGGTGGTTATAACCACCTATTAAGCCAATGGGTGCCTCAAGAACCTCTTCAAAATTCATAAAAACCGACTTTACTCATCTAGTAACTACCACTGGTGCTTAAGCGTGGGACCTCTGGCGCTTAGCCACGGCCTTTTCTGTTTAACCGGCACAAGCACCAGATCTGACGCTTAGGCGCCAAAACTTATATGCAAATTTTTCATCTTTTTGCTCCAAATTTGCTCCTTTTTCACTCCTTTAAGCATTTTTCACCCTTTTTACCTTAAAAAAAACACAAAAATACCTTCCATTAAAGTGCAACATCTTAAAAATAAGTATAAAAATGTGTCTAAAAATACTATATATTTTAGGTGTATCAGACTCCCAGGATAATAATATTTGTCCCAACTTTCATATGGCACTTGAGATTGACTGCAAAGTAAGAAAGTTGTAGAAGGATGCTTCAGTCCATATATAGGCCCATTCATAATAATACCCATAATATATTTGAAAATAATTGACACCACAACAATGAGCTTTTCCATTTGAATACAATAGTTTAAAATTGCACTTTTTTTGTAACTCTACTAATTTTCATGGTAGGGAGTAATTTTGCAGAGATGAAGAAATGTCATTGTTTAGAAATTGGATTAAGTAGTTAAGTAGAGAACTTATCTCTCATCTCTGATTTCCCAACTATCATTTTCATCAATCAGAAATTGGTAGACATCTTGCATAATATCTCTCATTAAGATAAAATTTGTATAATGATAGATTGGCACGCTTTCTATCATATACAAATCATTAATTCAGGGTGGAGTAAATGATGCAGCCTTACCTCGAACGAAGACGAATCCTTAGGTAATTCCATGTAAGTTAGCATAGAATTAATTTACCACTAGTACAACAACTGCAGCAGTAATGTAGCATAGAACTTCCCAACATCTCTGTACTATGATTTTCTCAATCTGTGAAATTAGATTACTCTATCCATGATTGACAAAGCCTCTCTCCTTGATAAGTCTCTTCTTCATGATGGCTTTGTAGTATAATGTCTGCGCGTCAAAATTGATAAACTTTCTTCTATTGAAAACTCTATACCTTGAAGTATTTCTGTAATTGGAAGCCATGGATTTTGAAATTTGGAAGTTTTTGGTCATCCAAGGCAGTTCTTAAGCCTTTAAAAACACCTCTTGGTAGTTATTTCAGAGTGTAATCTTGCCAAAGTCCGAAAAATTCATCATGAACTGTAGGAACTGCATAGAACGGTGTCGGCACTCCCGATAACGCCGTCGGTGCCATGGCTTGTGTAGAAGAGTGCCATCGACGCCCATTCTAGTGCCAGAGACCGATGTTGCGTCGCTTTTTTTTTGTTTAATTCAATTCCAAATTTTCTTCCAATACCAATATTTGTCTTAATTTATGATATATAAAATTATGTAGGATTCAAAAATATTATTATTTCCTAATATATATAAAATTCTTATTAAACAAAATAGTAAGATATTTAGATATATATAAATAGATATATATACATGGGTTGCCTCCCACAAAGTGCTTGGTTTAACGTCGTTAGCCTGATGTACCATTATTTAATCAGGATGACTAAACATCAAAATTTCTTTAAAATGTGGTATGTGTCGTTCATAATAATATTTCATTCGATGCCCATTAATTTTAAATATCTTTCCAGTTTTAGGATCTTTAATAGCTACAGTTCAATAATGATAGAATTTAATCACATTGAATGCTCCTAACCATCTAGATTTTAGTTTTTGTGGAAATAATCTCAATCTAGTATTATATAATAGAACTTCTTGTCCAGGTTCAAATTTCTTTTTTATAATCTTCCGATCATGTCATATTTTCATTTTCTCTTTATAAATTTTTGCATTATTATATGCTTCATTTATAATCTCCTTAAGTTTATTGAGTTGCAATAATCTTTTCTCACTTGCATCTTTTAGATTAAAATTAAATTCCTTAATAGCCCAAAATGTTTTGTGCTCCAATTATACTGGTAAGTGACATGTTTTTCCAAAAATAAGTCTATATGGGGACATTCTAATAGGAGTCTTATAAGTAGTTTTGTATGCCCATATTACAATATCTAATTTAGCAGACTAATCCAATTTTTTGGGAATTACATCTTTTTCTAAAATTTATTTTATTTCATGAATTGATATCCCTGTTGGACAGTTTGTTTGGGGATGATAAGCAGCAGAGATTCTAAGCATAATATCATATTTTTTAATCAATTTCTTGATTCTCTTATTCCTAAAATGGGATCCTCCATCCGTAATAATCACTATCAACATTCCATATCTTGTAAAAATATTTTTATTTAAAATTTTGAAACACTCTGAGCATCACATTTAAGTACAACGATAGCTTCAATCCATTTGGACATATAATCAATAACATGTGATATATATAAATTTTCAAATGAAGGCATAAATGGTCCCATAAAATATAATCCCCACACATAAAAAATTTCAACTTCCAATGTGTAATTTAGAGGAATTTCATTTCTTCTAGAAATATTTCCTACTCGCTGACATCGATCGCTTGTTTTATTATATTCATTATCATCTCTACAAAGAGTTGGCCAATAAAATCTAGCTTGCAAAATTTATGTGCAATTTTATTTGTTCCAAAATATCCTCCAGATTTAGAATCATGAGATCTTTCAATTATTTGTTGAGTTTCTTTGTAAGACACACACCTTCTAATAATTATATATTTACATTGTTTATATAAATATAGGTCATCCCAAAAATAGAATTTTGAATCATAAATAAATTTCTTTAATTATTGATCCTTAAAATCTGGTGGTAGAATATCACTCAAAATATAATTTACTATATTGGCATGCTATGGTATATTCACTACATCAATATTATATAATTGTTCATCAGAGAAAGCTTCCAAAATTTTATTTACAAAATTAAATAATATTTCTTGTTTTATTCTAGACAAATGATCAACTATTTGATTATCATTTCCCTTTCTATCAACTACCATAAAATCAAACTCTTACAGAAGAAGTATCCATCTAATTAATCCTGGTTTAACATCCTTCTTATGCATCAAATATTTGATAGCAGAATGATCTGTATGCATTATACATTTGGCTCCAATTAAGTAAGGTTTAAACTTATCAAAGGCATAGAATATAGCTAATAACTCTCTTTCAGTAGTAGTGTAATTAAATTGAGCATCATTTAGAGTTTTACTAGCATAATATATTACTATAAAAACTTTGTTGTGACTTTGCCTAAAACAGCTCCAATAACATAATCACTAGCATCACACCATTATTTCAAATGGTTTCTCCCAATCAGGTGGAACTATTATAGGTGCAGTGATTAATTTTTATTTCAACAGTTCAACTGCTTTTATGCATTCCTCATTAAAATCAAATTTTGTATCTTTTCCTAAAAGTTGGCATAATGGCTTTGTTATTTTTGAAAATTTTTTTATATAACACCTGTAGAAACCAGCATGTTCTAGAAAAGTTCTTACCCATCTAACCGTAGTAGGAGGTAGTAATTTCTCAATAACTTAAATTTTTGCAGGATTTACTTCCATGTAATTTTTAGAAATTTTATGCCCAAGTACAATTCCTCCTGCAACCATAAATTGACATTTTATCCCAATTTAGTACTAGGTTAATTTTTTCACATAATTTCATAACTTTTCTAGATTATTTTAGCATAATTCAAATGAAGTCCCGAATATGAAAAAATCATCCATGAATGCTTCCATTCCATGTTCAATTAAATTACTAAAAATTGACATCATACATCTTTGAAATGTCGCAGGTGCCTTACATAATTCAAAAGGCATTCTACGAAAAGCAAATGTTCGGCATGTAAATGTTGGTTTCTCTTGATCCTCAAGATTAATTGGAATTTGGTTATACCCGTTATATCCATCTAGAATGTAGTAATATTTGTTTCCAGCTAATCTATCCAACATTTGATCTAGAAAGGGCAAAGGAAAGTGATCTTTCCTAGTGGCCATATTTAATTTTCTATAGTCTATATAGATTCGCCAACCAGTAACTTATCTTATTAGAATTAATTCATTTTTCTCATTTACTTCAATTATCACTCCTCCTTTCTTTGGAACACAGTGAATTTGACTTACCCAAGCAATGTCTTAAATATGATATATAATTCCAACATCTAACCATTTTAAGATTTCTTTTTTAATAACTTTTTTCAATATTGGATTTAATCTCCTATGAGGATCAACTTTAGGTTTGTATTGTTCATCTAATAGAATTCTATGCATACAAATTGAAGGACTAATTCCTTTAATATCTGCTAAAGTCCATCCTAAAGCCTTTATATCTTTTCAACATTTTTATTAATTTTTGTTCTTGAATTTCAGTTAAATCAAAAGATACAATAACAAGCAATGTAGATGAATCTCCTAAAAACACATATTTTAAATGGGCAGGTAGTACTTCCAATTCAAGTTTAGTTGGTTTAATAGTTGAAAGAATAAGATTTTTATTATCATTTTCCAACAAGTTTAAAGTTTCAAATTTTTTCTGTACATATTCTAAATTCTCTTATTTTATTTCATTCTCATTCTCACAATACTCTTCTTGCCTTAATTTTTCTTCAAACACTTCCTTAAATTGCTCATTACTCAGATAATTAGTAACTTCCATCCTCAAACTTCCAGTATCTTTATCTACAGTAGGATATTTCATAGCTTTTACAATATTAAATGTTACTTTTTGATCATTGACTCTCATTATTAATTATCCTTTTTACACATCCAACACAACTCTCCCTATTGTAAGAAATAGTCTCTCCAAAATAATAAGAATCTCTTTATCTTCCTCCATATGTAATACAAAAAAGTATACATGAAAAATAAATTTATCCACTTTCACTAATACATCTTTTATAATTCCTTTACTATAAGTTATTGATTGATTAACTAACTGAAGAGTTACTGTAGTAGGGGAAATCTCTCCTAAATCTAAACATTTAAAAATTGATAGAGGCATAAGATTGATACTCGCTCCTAAATCACAAAAGGCTTTTCAAAAAAAAACTTTTCACCAATAGCACAAGGTATAGTAAAACTACCAGAATCTTTTAACTTTTCAGGAAGCTTTTTTTGAATAATAGCGCTATACTCTTCACTAAGTACAATGGTCTCATGATCTGTAAACTTCCTTTTCTTGTTTAGTATATCCTTCATATATTTCACATAACTTTGCATTTGTTCCAAAGCCTCAATGAAAGGAATATTTATCGTTAACTTTTTAAAGATTTCCAAAAATTTTGTAAATTTTTTATCTTTATTCTTTTGCTTCAATCGATGAGGAAATGGAGGTTGTGATTTTTCTAATGGAATTTGTATTGGTTCATTTTCATTGTGGTTGCTTTCAATCTCTTTCTTCTCCTCCTCAACTTCAGTTTCTCTTTGGATTATTGTTTCTGCTTTTCTTCCACTTCGTAATTGAATAGCTTTAATTTTCTTCTTATTTTGATCTTTTAGATTAACTTCCACAGTACTCGGAAGAATTTCTGATGGTCTATTACTAAGTGTAGTAGCAATATGTCCTAATTGATTTTCAATATTTCTAATAGTAGCCCCTTGATTTTGTATTTGAATTCCTAAGTTTAACATTACTTCTTCCATCAACAACCTCTTTTCCTTAACTTGTGGGTTATGGTTAAAGTTAAATCTAGGAAGATAATAAGGTCGATAGTTAGGATTTCCTTAGTTGATTGAATTTCCTGAGGGATTCATCGAGTTTATATAATTATTCTAAATAAAATTAGGGTGATTTTCCATCCAGGGTTATAATAATTAGAATAGGGATTATTATTTCGATTATTTATAGCATTCAAAGTTTCATAAGATGTTTGAGTATCAATTCTCTGTCCTAATGAATTTTCCTCTAATACTGGTGGTATTTGAGAATAGTTCACTCCAATTTGATCAATCATTTTCCATATAGCGACAATTTGAGATGCTAAAATAGGCATTGCATCAGAATCATGAATACTAGCTACTCTCTTAGGATTTACACATTCAGAGGGCCATTGAAAATTATTAGTAGCCATTTTCTTTATTAAAAAGTATGCTTCATTAAAAGGTTTTGACATTAGTGATCCTCCTGCAAAGCAATCTATAATAGATCTAAGTGATCCTACTAATCCATTGTAAGAAGTTTGAATTATTAACCAATCTTGTAAAGAATGGTGTGAACATTTCCTAAGGATATCTTTAAATCTTTCCCATGTTTCATATATCGATTCCCCTTCAAACTAACAAAAATATGTAATATCATTTCTAAGCTTAGCAATTTTTGAGGGTGGAAAATATTTAGCCAAAAATTTTTGTGATAGTTCTCCCCAAGTTGATAAATCCAGGTGCTAATGAATTTAACCAAGCTTTGGCTTTATTCTGAAAAAGGAAAAATTCTAAGCCTAACAACATCATTAGACACTCTGTCATATTTAAATGTAGCACAATTTTATCCCTTAATGAAAAAGGAAAAATTCTAAGCCTAACAACATCATTAGACACTCCATCATGTTAAATGTAGCACAAATTTAAAGAAAACTAGCAAGATGTAAGTTAGGATCTTCAGTAGGTGTTCCTCCAAACTGATTATTTTTTACCATTTGGATAATAGCAGGTTTAAGCTCAAATGAATTAACACCAATATCAGGATTTTGAATAATCAAGTGAAGTTCATCTGCTATAGGATTAGCATAATCTTTTAAAGGTCTTTGCCAATTTCCATTTATTTGATTATCTAAGTTATTCACCATTCGTTCAAATTTTTAGTATCTTTTTATTGTTTTTTAATTTTTTTAATAATACATTCTAATTCTGAATCGTAGGCACTAAACCTTCAGATCCAATATTTTTCATAAACAAATATTATAAGCAAAGAAAAATTTCTTTAAAATACTCTTAAGTATATATTTATTTTTTTTGGATTTTGGATTTTTGATTTTTTTTATATTTTTATTATTATCGCTAAATTTCCTGGTTTACCAATTCTATTTAATTTACCGTTACCTTCCTCAGCAATTGCGCCAAAAACTTGTTCTCGATGATATAGTTGTACAAAATATATAAAGTTGACTCCGCTTTGCATTNATTGTTCTATCAAAATATTGAAAATACAAAAAATATTTAAATTTTCATTACTGCAAAAATCATCTTTAGTTTGGAAAATTATTATTTTATAAAAAATAGAAAGTTTGTTGTTCAATAGTGCATATTGCGTATTCTCCCTCTTGGTTCGATATTCAAGTCTTAATAAAAAAGTTTTATTTTACTTGATAACGATATGCATACTTGCATAGTATCTCAATATATATAAATTAAAAGTTAAATTCTTATTTGTATTTGGGATCAAGTTTTGGTTTTGTTGCAAAGAAGGAAATATAAGTGAAATATAATGTTCATTATTGTTGTACTGTGCATATTAACAGTATCTAAGGATCAAGTTTTTGGCGCCGTTACGGGAGAGAAATTGATTTTAAAAGTAAATTTCTATTTTTATAAGTTTTATTTAAACTTTAATTTATTTTATCTTATTTTATTTTATTTTATTTTATGTTAGTGTATGCGTAGTTCAGGTTCTGAAGGACTAGTGCCCTACGATTCTTAATTAGAAAGAACTATTAGAAAAATTAGAAAAACCAAAAAAATTATAAAATTTGAAAAATCTAAAAAAATTAAAGAAATGTCAGACCAAAATAATCAAAATGCTGAAATTCATCAAGAGTTTAGACCTTTAAGAGATTATGCCAACCCTATTGTTGATGAACTTCATTGTAGTATTCAAAAACCTACTGTAGTGGCTAATTCATTTGACCTTAAACTTGTTATTATCCAAATGGTACCAAATAATCAGTTTAGGGGATCACCAACTGAAGATCTAAATTTACATCTTGCCAATTTTCTATAATTAGGTGCTACATTTAAATACAATGGTGTTTCAGATGATGCCATAAGACTTAGGTTATTTCCTTTCTCATTGAGGGATACAGTTAAGATGTGGTTGAATTCGTTAGCACCTAAATCTATCAGAAGTTGGGGTGATTTAGCACAAAAATTCCTTGCTAAATATTTTCTACCATCAAAAACTGCAAAGCTTAGAAATGATATTACATCTTTAAATCAGTTTAAAGGGAAATCTATTTATGAAGCATGGGAAAGATTTAAAGAACTCTAAAGAAAGTGTCCACACCATGCTATATCAGATTGGTTAGCAATTCAAACATTTTATAATTGATTAGTTGGATCTGTTAGATTAATTATCGATGCCGCTGCTGGTGGTTCATTTTTGTCAAAACTATTTCATGACGCTTATGCTTTAATTGAAGAAATGGCTACCAATAATTTTAAATGGCCTTCTAAGAGGGTAAATCCTAAGAAATTAGCCAATATTCATGAAATTGATACATTTACCATGTTAGCAAATCAAGTTACTAAAATTTAAGTTAGACCAATTTGGAATGAATTTTTCTCAACCAATTTCCATGATTGAAGAGAATTCATTTGACCAAATGGTAGATTCTCAAGCATCATTAGAAACTTTGAATACCATAAATAATAAGTAGAATAGCCCATATTCAAATTATTATAACTCAGGTTGAAAGAACCATCACAACTTTAACTGGAATAACAATTCAGGTGGTAATAATCAACAATGGGGGAACAACCAAGGAAACCCATTAGGAAACTAGAACAACCAAGAGAATAATAATTATAGATCTACTTATTCTCTAGGTTTCAACAAAAATACCCATTTAAGGAGAAGAAGTTGTCTATAGAAGAAGTGGTGTTACAAATGGGAAATCAGTTATAAAGTCAAGGAGCTACAATTAGAAATATTTATAGAAGAAGTGGTGTTACAAATGGGAAATCAATTACAAAGTCAAGGAGCTACAATTAGAACTATTGAAAATCAACTTGGGGAAATATCAAATTCATTAAGTAATAGATCCCAAGGAACACTTCCTGGTAATACTGAATCAAATCCAAAAGACCAGAATAAAGAACAAATAAAATTTGTTCAACTTAGAAGCGGAAGAGAGTTGAAAGGTCGGGTTCAAAAAGAAATTGAAGTAGAGAAAGAGGAAATTGAAGAATCAAAAGAGGACGCTCCAAAAGATTTTGACAGACCTATTTCTCCACTAAAAATTGATTTGGAAGAACCACCACCTCCATTTCCTCAGAGACTTCATCAACAGAAGTTGGATAAATAATTTTTCAAAATTTATGGAAATATTTAAGAAGCTTACAATTAATATTCCATTTTCTTTAGCCTTAGAACAAATGTTGAGCTATGTAAAGTTTATGAAGGATATTCTCAACAGGAAAAGGAAGCTTGAAGATGATGAGATTATTGCACTTAGTGAGGAGTGGAGTGTGATAATTCAAGAGAAGCTTCCTAAAAAGCTCAAAGATCCTGGTAGCTTTACAATTCCATGTGCAATAAGAGACAGATTTTATGGGAAAGCTTTATGCATTTTAGGTGCAAGCATTAAATTTATGCCATTATCAATATTTAAAAGATTGGTATTAGGAGAAATAACCACTACTACTGTAACTCTGCAGTTAGTAGATCGTTTGATAACATATCCTAAAGGAGTTATAGAAGGTGTCCTAGTGAAAGTGGATCAATTTATCTTTCCTGTTGATTTCATTGTTTTAGATATTGATCCCCGGACTACTTAATGCTTATGCCTAGTATAACAATAATTTTGATGGTATTTTTCACTTATATTTCCTTATTTTGCAAAAAAACCAAAAACTTGATCCTAAAGAAAATAAGAATTTAACTTTTTAATTTATATATATTTACATTGGGATACTACGCAAGTATATGTATCGTTATCAAGTAATATATGACTTTTCGATTAAGACATGAATATCGAACCCACAGGGAGGATAATGTAATATGCAATTTTTAGAAAGTTTTTCTACTTTTAAAAAGATAATTACTTAAACTAAAAATGATTTTTGTAGGATTTTAAAATTTAAATATTTTTGGTATTTTTGATACTTTAACGAAACAGTAATAACTTAAAAAGATAACTAAATTTTTTTTAGAAGAAAACTACTTAATATGAAAATGTCTTTCTTCTTATCATGAATCAAAAATAAGTATATGAATGTTGTTGTGGAAGTATGCAAATTGTGTTGTGCCAAATAGGGTAATATTATTCTTTACCCTTACTATAGATGCTATAAAGAACATTGGCTAATTTAAAGTTAGAATAGTTCTGAAGACCAGCTAGGTAGGGAAGATACTAGCTCTCACTTTAGAGTTCCCTCGATTCCCTCCACCTGGGGGCTAACATTCTCGTATCAGAACCTAAAATAATAAGCCAAGTTGGGGGCTTTAACATGTCACTTTAAAGTCCTCTAACTATACACCCATCAATGAATATTTCTCTATTTATTTGCACTCAATCATATGAACTACATTCTCATTCATACAACCTCAAGTGATTGTTTCAAATTGTTGACTGAGACAATACCAGACCGGTTCTTACATGTTCTCACAACAAATTTTAACATCTTGATAGTCAAATCAAGAAGTAAATAAAGTTCATGGATTTAAATCATCNTCTTCTTTCTTATATAGTTTTCCAAAAGGTGCCTTGGGATCTCTTCAAAATGTGTCTTGATTCGATATATTTGCCCAAGAGATGCATCCTTTCATGATAATTTTCGTTCATGGTGGTTACAACCACCTATTAAGCCAATGGGTGCCTCAAAAACCTCTTCAAAATATGTGAAAACTGATTTTACTCCTCTAGTAACTTCCACCGGTGCTTAAGTGCGGGGTCTCGACGCTTAAGCGCTGTCTTCTCTATTTAACCAGCGCTTAAGCACCCAATCAGGCACTTAGGCGCCAAAACCCTTTTGCACAATTTTTCACATTTTTGCTCCAAATTTGATCTTTTTTCACTACTTTAAGCATTTTTTCCATTTTTTACTTGTATCTGCTAAAAAAACACAAAAATACCTTCCATTAAAGTGTAATATCTTAAAAATAGGTATAAAAATGTGTTTAAAAATACTATATATTTTAGGTGTATCAAAATCCACCAAACTTAAAATGTTAAGTGAAACTTCAATCTTTAAAAACTAAATATGTATGATATGTATATGAGTTTCTTTAGGAGTTGCTAAAAATACTATATATTTTAGGTGTATCAAAATCCCCCAAACTTAAAATGTTACTTGTCCTCAAGTTGTCCAATATTCAAAAACAAAAATGTATGATATGTATATGAGTTTCTTTAGGAGTTACTAAAATTTAGATTTAGAAATATAGTAATCTCAATTAGAAAAAATAATTAGTAAATGAGACCAACTTAAAGTTTGAAAATTTTTAATGTTAAGAACTCTTAAAATATTAGTTCCTATATTATTTAGAAATATTGTAAGTTCTCTAAATTTAGATTTTAGTTCTTTTATTTTATCTACTTAAAAAATTTTATTAAAAATAAATTTACTTACTATATTATATTTATAGGCTTAAGATTTTATCAAGTCTTGTACTTTTAAAAGATCAAATGTAGAATCAATCTTTGATTAGGCACTAATCCTCAAGCTTCTCCTCTCTTACATTTCTTTTCTTTTTCTTTTCTTTTCTTTTTTCTTTTCTTTTTCTTTTTCTTTTTCTTCTTCTTTTTCTTTTTCAGGTAAGGATTACTATATCTGGATAGGCTTTCAATGATTTTGAATTCCACTTCTCCTTTCCTAAAGTAAAGTCTTGATATAGAACTTTTACTTAT
Organism: Phalaenopsis hybrid cultivar; assembly: GCA_002079205.1. Lineage (NCBI taxonomy): Eukaryota > Viridiplantae > Streptophyta > Magnoliopsida > Asparagales > Orchidaceae > Phalaenopsis > Phalaenopsis hybrid cultivar. The sequence goes on along the minus strand of JXCR01147061.1, from coordinate 520,578 downwards.
AAATATAATAATAGTTTTGAAAATCATTTTAATAAAAGAAATTTAAGTATTAAAAATAAAAGTCTAAATTATCTAAATTTCTCAAAAATACAATTTTTCATACTAAAGATAGTCACTTATATTAATCATTTTCTATACTAAAAATTCTTAACATAAAGTTTTTCTTCTTTACTTAAAATTTTAAGTAAAGTTTGATACTCATTTCTAAAATCAAATTTTACTTCCCAAATTTAGGATCAATTTTTTTCTTTTCAAATCAAATTCACTTGTAGCACATTTGAGAACAAATAAAATTCTAGTTTTTTTTTTTCTTTTCAAATCAAATTCACTTGTAGCACATTTGAGAACAAATAAAATTCTAGTTTTTAAAAATTTTAACTAAATTTTCTTACTCATTTCTGAAATCAAATTTTACTTCCCTAATATAACTTCATATACATAATCCATTTTCTTTCTTTAAAATCAAATTCACTTGTAGTACATTTGAGAACAAATAAAATTTCAGTTTTGAAAATATATTTCATCACCCCAACCTTAAAATTTTAATAGATTAAACAGTTTAGCATTAGTGATATATAAGTAGGAATCAAAATTTAAAAATAACATGCTAACAGGAATTTTAAACCCTAATTATACAAGTATAAAACTAGAGACAGGAGTAAAATTAATTTTGATCAAATTTTCTAACATTTTATTTTAATTTAACATGTAAAGATCCAAATAAACTCCTAAATAGTGGGTATAAAAGCAAACAACACACTAACATTNTTTCCATAGTTTAAATGAAAGAGCACTATACCTCAAACCCTGTATTTATCCCGAAGGATAAACACAAGACTTAAGGATGCGACTCGATCAAATAAACTAAGAGATATATACATCCGTTTGGTATGAGGAACCATTTTATTTGCCGATAAGTTTCCCTATTTAATATGAAGAATTAAATAAGTTTTATTTTAAGTTGAGTTCGGATAAGCTTCCTATAAGGGCAAGCCCTTATAGTTAATTACATCTTAAATGACTGAAGTCACTTAATAAATCTCTCAATACAAATTAGGAAATATTTTCTTTAAAGAGGTCAAAAGGATAGGAATTCTCACCGAGATTGGACAAAGAAGTGTGAAAAGGGGAATGGCTCAAATTTGGAACATTTTGTTGTAGAGTCCAAAGGAGGAAGAATTAGGGGATGTCACAGATACTGAGGAGAAACTCTGTGACTTCCCAAGCTATCCTAATGTTTGGTTTTAGTTTAGAAGAGAAATATTTAAGTATATCATCCTACCAATTTTATTTGTTAGGGCTTATATTCATGTGAAAGGATCACACAAATAACCTAGAAGATGTTAGGATTTAGGTCGTGATGAATGACAACCCCAAAATCCTAAGACAAGTTAGGGCTTAGATTGTACATCAGGGCTATACAAAGGCCTAAAGAAAAGGTTTAGGATTTATGTTACAAAAACAACCTCAAAATCCTTTGTCTTGTTGTTTAATTCTAAGAAAAGATATGCTGTTGTAATTCTTCTTGCTATTGAAGATGACTGTGCTGCCCACAGAGATAGCTCAAAGCTCCTCATCATCGCGAGTTCAAGTTTTCTAGTGTGTTAGGTTATGATGTCAAATCAGATGTCCCTATGATTTTAGTTCTTTAAATTTTTATGGTGGCATGTTAAAGTTGATTAAAATGACATCGGTTAGGATACTATGGTTCCCTCGTTCCAGTACCACTATTTTCTATTGGATTCAATTAGTCCAAATGAATTTACAAAGCTCAACTTAATGAGTTACATACTTTCATTTAGACCGTGGGAAGCCTCGTTAACAACCGTAGGTTACCTACTCCGAGGGATTCCCGATCATCCGATAGAGACTTCTTAATTTAGTTGGAATTGTGGTTTTGTGATTAAATTTTGAGTTGTGTTTTATTTTGAATGTTGTGGCAGTGAATTTTATCTTGGTTGATTTTAGTCTCGGTTTACGACTAGCCTAGCAGTTTTGGTTTTCATACAGGGTGACATCGTTGTTTAACATGTAAGTTTGTGTTTTTATTTATACATGCAGGTGAGTAAGTACAGTAACGTACTGAAAAATGAAGTACGAGAGACTAGAAATGCACATAAAATAAATTACAATAAAAGTGTATTGTAATTTAAAACTGAAACTCAAAATGCATGTGAGAGAGCATTTATATATTAAAAGCATTTTTATGTGAAGTAGGGAAATAAGGTTCTGGTGACCTACCAAATCCTAAAACATGTCTTGGTGATCCCTTATTAATTCATTTTAGGATGATTTCATTAAGCAAAACATACTAAGTTTAGTATACCTCTAAGGTATCCAAAAGGTTGAGAGGAAGAAGCAGGTCCATGATTCCTTCTCACCGCCTTGTGAAAAGTCTTGAGTTCATTTAAACTTATTATGTTGCTTAATAATTCATCCTGTAAATACATCTAGTGTTCATTGAACATCAATGTTTCAATTATCCATAAGTGTAGGGTAATTATCATTTGTCATTTAATCTGAGAATTACGTGGGTGAAGACCCTTAAAAGGGGCAAGTTAATGTTATTAAGACACTTAGCCAATTTTAGCTTTAACTTGGGCTTGTAGTGTTTTAAAGGTGTTCAATTTCTAGTTACGTTCACTTTTTTAATCCTCATTAAACCAAATTTGATTTAGCCTAGGTCACTGCTAAGCCCTTAAGACCCTGGTAGATACATTAGTAATTTTTGAAAGAAATTGAATTTAAGTGATAGTAATTCATCATCAAAATATTTGAAAGTCATTTGAATACCAAATAGGGGTATTAAATTAGTTATTTATTAACATCCACAATCATACCACTAAGTCTAGGATCATTTAATTTACTAGAACTAAAAAATTTAATGATTTTAGGAAATTGCAAATTTATACTTTAATTAAGAAAAGTAAAATTGGTTTCTATCAATTAATTCCTCATGTTTCAATCATCTGAACATGTTAATTAAGATCAAATATTGCCCATTTCCCTTTCTTGAGTTAAGCCTAAATGTTAATTAAAGCCAAATTTTCAAAATTATACCTTTGCCCTTAAGGCTTTATCACTTCATAATTCATCAAATTTAATATAAATAAATTTGGAATTTTTATTCTACCTCACTCGTGGGTTGATTAAGACATAAGAGGAGAAAATGTAATTTTTCAAAATTTAATTGAATTCTTATAATTATTTACATGCAAAGATAGGATTTTTCAAAAAAAAAAATCAATAACTTGAATAAGGAAAAGTCTAATCACTTGAAATTTTTACTGCAAGTAAACCTAAATGAGATAACCACTTCGACAAAGTTTCATAATTTTTTGAGTTTTATTTGAATTATTTGAATTATTTTAGTCTCTCGAGTATTAATTAATTATAAAATATTTTACATGTGGAAAATTAAGTTTTATATTTTTATTAAATCTCTCTGAGGTTAAAAAACCTATATAAACAAATTTCATATTTTTATGATTTTTTTTATTTTTAGAATTATTTTTGTGAGAAATTAAGGAAAATCCTTTTTTAGCCTTTAAATATTATTTTAAGCTTAAAAATTCAATATCTTCACTTAGAAAAGTAGGAAAAATATTCCAATTGCTCCTAAGTGCTTAGGAAACAATTTAGAATATTTTCATGAATTTTATTAATTTTGTTATTTTTATTAATTTTTTAATTATTTAAATATTCAAAATATGCTAAAAAGTGATAATTTTATTTTAATTACAATTTTATTTTTTAAAAAATTTCATTGATCAGAGAGAACTCCCAAAACCAATTTCATAAAATTTTGAGTTTTATTTTAATTATTATGATTATTTTAAGTGTCACAAAAGCCATTTAAATTAGAAAATCAAATTAGGTTATCAAATGAAATCCAAATGTTTTGAAATTTTGATGGAGAGTCCTATAAGCTTTAAATTATAGTGGAGGATTTAAATCAAATCAATTAGACATTTATTTTTCCTAACTTAATTCCTTTGTGTTTTAGGGTTTTGTAAAAATTAGGTGTGTTCTTAACTACTTAGCTCATGACAAAACTTTTCTTAGGGTTCTCTGGTCACAGTGAACCTACCAAAATGTTCTAGGATTTTTTAAAGCAACTTGCTAATTATTATAATGTATTTTCCAAATCAGATGCATAAACTTGAAAAATATGGATTTATATCTAGGTGTCTCCACTAACTTTAGAAAAATCAGAGAAAATCCCCCATAACAAAGGCAAGAACATGCTAAAATATCAAGCTATGGTGAAATACTTGAATGCATGGAGAATCAAAATACACAAAATAGTATTTAATTAATTAAAAATAAAATATATGTCAAATAAACTTTAAATCATATCTACATTGTCTCCTCTATTCACTGAGCACCAGAATATTTTTATTTTATTTTTGTATTTTTTCTATGCAAAGACATGATTTTTTAAAGTTATGAGTATTTAAATAAATAGAAAAATCCCTATTTTTCTATTCAAACATGCAACGTCGCGTCAACTTACGACGGCTCCGAAGCTCCACGCGGCGTCCTCTGGTTCAGCGCTGCCATCCACCTCAGTGCTGACTCGGTCTGCGATTCATGTATGAAAGCGCTGTTCGACTCGATCTCGTCCATCCATCTGATACACGCTCGATCAAACAGCTCCCCTTCATCATCCCTAATAGCCAAAACCCATGATTGTTAACATTAAAACCTTAAGATTTCACTCATTTCTCAACCAAGTGACCTCAGGTTTGATCTTATAGACTCATCTAAGTGAGTCGAACATATTCATACAGTAAAGATACCATTAAATTAGATTTATGCAAGTGTAGAATCAAACCAAGCTCGGGACAGTGGGGAGGTTTATACCTTTGCTCTGAGAAGGGAAGCTTCAATCAGAGGTGCTTGGCATGTTAGTGGAGGTCCAAAAAGGCTAGAGATTGAGCCTCTTATTGTGATGTAATGTCTAGACTCAAATTTGATCAAGTCCGAATTTGGGTTTCAATCTAAGTCTAGGGTAGAGGCTCTCTGTGAGGGGGCTTTGATGGGACTTTGTCTTCTTTCACTGTGGTGAAGGTGTGGGCCAATTTAATTAAGATTTTGGGCACTGTGGAGGTGTGATGGAGAATGTCATGTCTTCGACAAGGATTTGAACTTAAAAATTGATCTTCGGCGTTGAGAATTAGGGCAGGGGGTGTTTGGTTTACATTAAGGAGGTCCTAGAGAGGCTGACCTTATTTTGGTCGTAGAGGTGAGGTTTTATAGCCTTGGCCGGAGACGGAAGCTCAGAGCCTGGCCTTGGGTGCAAAAGTTTGCTGAGGTGGTGGACTAAGAAGCTCTAAAGTTTAATTAGGGTGAGCTGGCTCGTAGGGTTGAGATTTGGTTTGATTTAGGGATGGTGGCCCTCGGTTTTGAGGTGCTCCGGTGACTAGTCCAGCCGGCAGGGCCAGGGGAGGTGGCTAGGAGGTCAGGCGAGCCAGTGGGAGGGTTAATTATGTTTAACCTTCAATGGCAAGTGATGATGGGGGAAATTTTTGGTTAAGGCCCATAAATGGGCATGAATCCCTTAATTTAGGGATCCAATGGTCCATAGCTCACCATGGCTGGTCCAAGGGGGTTTAGCCTGGTCCATGGAGTTTGCTTAGTGGTTGTGGAGTCATAAATTTGGTGACTTTAGGGTGGTTAGGCTAATTTTGGTGTATGGGTCTAATTTGGATCCAAATGGCTAAAAGTTGGGTTTAGGTTAGACTATTCATGACTTTAAGCCAAATTAATTGATCAACATTGTGTAGATGATTTTTATAATCATTTTTGGTGAAGGATTGAAAAGATTTTGAGTTCAATTGGGGGTTTAATTTGAAGGATTTGTGGATTTTGGTCAATTTGGGCATGTTGGGCTAGACTTGGGTCTAGGCTTGGGCTAAGTCCAAATTGATTATTAATAATGGCCTATAGAAGCATCATGAAGAGTTTTTAACATAAATTGGGTGTCAATTTTGGGGTTAAGGTAACCAATTTGGTGGAATTTGGAGGCATGGCAAATTTGGGGGAAATTTGGGGATTTTTGGATTTGGGTCAAAATTGAGTGCAATTGAGGCTTTAACAAGTCCAATTGAAGGTCAAATTTGATGTTTATGAATGTTATGAAGAGTTTAGGATTCAAATTTGGGAAAATTTAATAGGCTATGGGGTTCAATTTGGTGGGATTAAGTCATAGGGCTAAAATTGGGGGTTATGATTTGGATCAAAATTGAGCTCAAAGCATTGGCCAATTAGGCTTGGATTTGGTTTAGGTTGGTTACGTGAAAGGTAAAATTGAGTTTAGTATTGAAATTGAAGAAAATTGGGCTCAAATTGATGAACATTTGAGGTGAATTTAAGAAAATTGGGCCTTTAAAGGCAATTTGGGAGTTTTTGTTAAAATGGTAAAATTGGCCAAATTAAGTTCAATTGTGCGGTCCAAATTGGTTTTAGAGACATTTGGAGTGATTTTGGAGATTTTGGGAGTTTTGGGTGTCAAGAGTATTTTTTTAATTTTGATAATTTTGGAGGTATTTTAGTAAATTTGGCATTTTTGGGTGGTTTTGGGTAACTTGGGAATTTTCAAAAGGTTTGAAATGTTTTTTGAATAAATTTGGATATTTTGGGTGAATTTGAGGATTTTGACCAATTTTGGGGTTCCAAGAATATCTAGGTAATTTGGGGGATTTTGTGACAAAAGGCCAAATTGGATATTTTGGTAGAATTGGGGTGTCAACCACCATGTATGAGCTATGGAACAATGAGATCCCCATTTGGGTCCTCCATGTATTGATCTTAGCTGAACACCAGCTTAGGGTTAGTGGGTTTAGGGGACCATCTACATGAGTTTCCCAAGAGATCAAGGAATCAAAGTAAAGAGCTTTTGAGTTTAGGGTTGTGAGTCATTGTGGGTAAGAGTGAGTCTAGGTGAGTGAACAAGCTCCAGACTAACACCCAAAGTCAACCCTAAGGTGAATTAGTCCTATGGGGTCTCATCTTGAGCTTCCTTATATTGATTACTAAGTGCTAGAGGTTAGGACCAATATGTGAAACTTCAAGTTGAGCAAAGGGGAGTGTAGAATTTCTAATGGTGAGGGTTCCTTTTCTAATTTTCTAGGAATAGTCAACAGAAAATTCCTATGGCTAGACCATAGGCTACTAAAGAGGAAGAACTAAACCTCAACCAAAAGTGAGGTCAACATGTATGTATCATTATCAAGTAATACATGACTTTCTGTTTAACCTCAAATATTAATTCCACGAGGAAGGTTTAAATTAGAAATGATAAATTAACTAAGAAATTCACGGCAATAAAATAAAATTACTGTCACTAATTTCAAATATTTTATGTACTATCATAACTAAATTAATAACTACTAGCAAAACTAAATTGCAAAGTTTAAATAATAACTAGCAAACTATGTTTATGTGATCAAGTTATCTAATATGAAAAAACATCTTTCTCACTACAATGAGTTTTTGGTAAATAAGATGAGATAAATAGTTTAAATTTGTATTGTGCCAAATGGGAGCAATTTCAATTCTCTACCCTCATTCAGTGTTATAGAGAATCATTGTCTAATCTCAGGTTTAGTTAGGCTGGGAAGATACTGGCTCTCACTCCATAGCTCCCACTTCCCTTCCCCTGAAGGCTAACACTCGCTTTAGTTCTTAAACACTAAGTCCAAATTGGGGATTTTAGTCTATCACCCTAAAATCTCCAATTCTATGCCCAACAATGTATATTTCCTTATTTATTTGCACTTAATTCCATGAATGAAATACTCCTCCATGGAATTAAATGTGATTCTGACTCTGTTGCAGAACTCGTACTCATTTTTCTAGATCATATGTTTCACAATAATTTTAACATTTCAATTGACCAGATTGAAAAGTAAATTAATAACGGAGTTGAAAAATAAAATTAAAAAAATTTGCTCCTCTGAGTGCTTTGACCTTAGAGAGATTTTANCTTTTGAAGCCAATAATTAATCAATTTAATACCCCTATCTTGATTTTCAAATAGAATCCAAATCATGAATCAAGACCACTTAAGGCTTAACCTTTTTCAAAACTAATTAAGACACTCACCTAGGTTTTAAGGGCTTAGTGGTGACTTAGGCTAAATAAAAAATTGATTAAACAAAGATTAGAGAAATAAACATAATCAAACATCTTTGAAACACCACTAAGCGCAATTAGGATTAAAATTTTGCTAAGTGTTCAAATTACACTAACTTGCTTCTTTAGGGGTCTTCACCCACATAATTTTCAAATTAAATGATAAGTGATAATTACCATATTCTTAGGGATAATTGAGACATCAATGTTCACTGAATAATAAGGGTATTTTTAGGGTGAATCATTAAGCAACATAATAAGTTTAAATGGACTCGAGGTTTTTCACTAGTTGGTGAGAGGGAGGCATGGACCTGCTTTCCCCTCCTAACTCGTTAGATACCTCAGAGGCCTCTTAAACTTAGTATTCTTCGCTCAATAAAGTCATCCTTAATTAAACTTTTAAGGACTCACCAAGATATGAGCAAGGTTCTTCGCTCAATGAAATCATCCTTAATTAAACTTTTAAGGACTCACCAAGATATGACAGAGAGTTAGGAAAATTACCAAAAATTTTACCTTTCCTGCTCTTCATAAACTGCCTTAACATGCATTTTAAGTTTTAGGTGGTGGAACGAGAAGACTCGCTAGATACACTTTTACAGTTTTCAGCGTTATCTTTCTTGTACTTTCATACTGTACTTTTATACCTAGAAATTTGCATGATAAACAACGATGTCACTCTAATGAAAACTAAAACTATCAGGATAGCCACATAACCATAACCATAACCAAAATCAAAACTAAAATCAACAAAATTCACCGTCACAACATTTAACTTGCATGTTAACCAAAACCAAAACTAAAATCAACCAAGATAAAATTCACCGCCACAACATTCGAATAAACCAAAACCAAAGCTAAAACTAAAATCAACCAAGATAAAATTCACCCCCACAACATTCAAAATGTAAAACAACTCAAAATTTAATCACAAACATCACACAAAACTACAATTGCAACTAAATTAAGACGTCTCTATCAACTCAAAATTTAATCACAAACATCACATAAAACTACAACTTCAACTAAATTAAGACGTCTCCATTGGATGATCGGGAATCCCTCGGAGGAGGTAACCTACGGTTGCTAACGAGGCTTCCCATGATTTACATGAAATTATAGAACTCATTAAGTTGAGTTTAGTAAGTTCATTTTGACTAAGTGAATCCAATAGAAAATAGTGATGCCGGAATGAGGGAACCGTAGGATCCTAACCGATGTCGCTCCAATCAACTTTAATGTGCCCTCTATAAAATTTAAAGAACTTCAACCATAGGGCCACCTAATTTGACATTATAACTTGACATACTAAATAACTCAGACTTGTCGCGGCAAGGAGCTTGGAGTTAGCATGGTGGGCAACACGACCATCTTCAAACAGCAACACCTGTCTTCCCCAACTAAACCAATCTTCCTTCCTTAAACTTAAACAACAAAGCCATAGGACTTCAAGGTTGCTTGCTTATGCAACGTAAATCCTCATCTTATCTTTAGGCCTTTGCATAGCCCTGCTATACAATATAAGCTCTAACTCGTCTTAGGATTCCGAGGTTGTCATTTGTCACGACCTAAACCCTCACATCTTCCAGGCTATTTGTGTGATCATTTCACACGAATGTAAGCCCTAACTAATAAAATTGGTAGGACGAAACACCTAAATTTTTCTCCTCAAAACTGAAGCCAAACATTAGGATAGCTTGGGAGGTCACCGAGGTTCTCCTCTGGATTTGACATCCCCTAGTTCTTCTTCCTTTGGATTCTACAATAAAATGTTCCAAATTTGAACCAATTCCCTTTCACACCCCTACATCCGATTTCATTGAAGAATCCCACCCTTCGAAATTTCTTGAAGATAACTTTTCTTGATTTTTATCGAGAGTCTTCTTAAGTAACTTTGGTCATTTAAAATGTAATTAACTATAGGGGCTTGCCCTTATAGGAAGCATGTCCAAACCCAGCTTAATATAAACCCTATTTAATCCTTTATATTAAATAGGGGAACTTGTCGGCAAATACAAAGGTTTCGCAGACCAAACTGACGTCATACTTTCCTTAGTTTATTTGATCGAGCCTCATCCTTAATTCTTGTGTTTATCCTTCAGGATAGATACAAAGTATAGAGCTCTTTCATTTTAAACTATGAAAAATATGGGGTCAGTTTGATTTCATACTTCAATGTCCTTCTAAAGCGGGCGACGAGATTTCGATTCCAGTGACCGACAACTTCTTACGGGAAAACCCACAAACCAACCCGAAATATCACCCGCATTGTTATATTTCATTCTTTGAGATTTCTTTTGAGTCAATCCATAAAATTGAAACAACCCTCTATGGTGTTTCCAAGGAGTCTATGGTACATAAAATAGTTGGGATGATCCTTCTTATCACCTCTTCTGGTTTCTTTGGCCCTGACAATCTAAACTCAATCTTCTTCATCAAATTTCTGAACATTTTTAACACAACTTCATCCTTGAAAGAATACACCCTATTCATGCACTCTATAAATGTCTAACCTTGTTTACCATATGTTCGGTACAGTCCCTTCAGATATGACTGCTGTCCAGGCTGATCATACTGTTAAGTCTGACGCTGCTAATGAGAGTGATAATGTTGTGATGACTGTTGAGAAGTCTGACAAGATTGCTCAACCTGAATCTTCATTGGCTACTTTCCCTTATCAACTGTTGATACTGTCTCAGATTTTTTCTAAAATATCTTGACTGTTCTGGACTTCTCGGTCTTTCTCTAGGACTCCATATGCTTAACCTCCTTCTAGAAGCTACTGGGCTTGTTGAGGAACCTCTCAAATTAATTAATTGTGAGTCCCTTAAGAATGAAAGCTACTAGTTCATGAATGCTTTTGAGTATAATGTCAATTACATGATATTCTTATAGCTGAGGTTCACACTTCATGCTCAAGTTTCTCCATCTCAAGATATAATCAACCAAGGTCTTGTTAGGGTTCTATCTTTCCACCACGAGATCTCTTATGATGACATGATGTTGTTTCCTAAAAAACCTCTTCATCAACAAGGGATCCAACTCTGCAAATATCTTTACTGATCCCGTTGGGTAACTCAACATAGTAATAAAATGCTATTCCTGATAAACTGCTGATGAATTGGCGGAACAACCATGCTTTATTGCCTCTAGCATTACAAAAACTAGCTCTGAAGTGGGCTATATGCTGATGGGGATTTTTGGTTCCATCAAACGTCTTAAAGTTCGGTGACACAAAGCCGTTGGGGTAGAGCACAACATCAAATTCTTCTTGGTAAGGCATACCCTTTGAAATTGATGCACCATCCTTAGACTGGGCTAATGCTTCCCTCACTTGCTGTTCGACTATCTACTTAATGTATTTCTCTAGTACCAAAATCTGAACTGAATCTTTCTTTTGCAGTTCGTCTCTACCGATAGAAATGACCTCCCTTTTATTATCTATAATATGCACAACCTCAAGCTGATTAACCTCTGGTGAAGCTAATTGCTGCGACTAAGATTGTCCGTGCACCGTAGCCACACTAGTCATGATAGCGGCAATCTCTTCCATTCTTTTCTCCATTCGTACAAATGGCCCTTCACAAGTCATCCACAACATTCTCCTAAAAAAAGTGGAGCATCGCATGCAGATGTAGCGACCTTAGTTTCAATGACATTAATCTCCAAGAGCTCCTTATCAAGATAATCCGTGAAGTCAAATTCTGCATCATCATCATCAATACCTACTCCTTATAACCAATTCTGCAATCTCAACTCTGAGCTTCTCTACCTTTTCTTCGATTACTTTCTCTTAAATCTTGAGATCTGGAGGTCTCTCTTTAACATCATCCTATTGTATGACAAATTTGGTAACAACGACAGTAACAGCCTCTAGCACATCGAACCTATGCTTCATTCCACAAAACTGCCCCATGGACTCATCAGAACGTACTGGTGCAACACCCTTGGGCTTCATCAACATCGATGCTTTAAGACAGAGTGTCTTAAAGGAGATATCGGTAAGTCGAAGAGAAGTATGCTCCCCGTGGGGCAGACCAAGTACACCGATAACAAGTCCCTTCCCTTTATCCTTCTTTAGTAAGTTTTCACGAATGTTGATGGCTGATGTCCTTGGATCCAGATGTGACTTGACCGGTGTCAGTTGCCAAATTAGAAATTGTCAGTCACCGGAATGGATATCCCAACGCCCAATTTTAAAAGATGTTTAATTTAATTTATATATAAATATATTTTAAAAAAAGTAATATTTCAATTTTTAAAAATACAATATCGAGCCAATCTCATAACGGTAATAATTTAAATGATCAAGTACAACACCACAAGCAGTATATCTCCCTCAAAGGATAGATACACTACTTGATGGTGGTGTTCGACTAAATAAACTAAAGATTTTGTGACACCCATTTTATTCTACAAAAAATCATTTTTTATGTTGAAAAACAAGTTCCCCTATCTAAATGGAAGATTATAAAGGGCTTATATTACATGGGTTCTTAAAGCTCCCTATAAAGGCAAGCCCCTATAGTTAATTACATCTTAAATGACTGAAGTCACCTAAGAAAACTCTCAATTTAGATCAGAAAATATTGTCTTAAAAAATTTTAGGATAGGACTTTTCAAAGATCAAACCAATAAATATCAAATGAAAAAGGTTAAAATTTGGAACATTGTTATAGAATCCAAAGGAAGAGAAACTAGGGGTTGTCACAGATCCTTAGGGAAACCTCGATGACTTCCCAAACTATCATATTGTTTTGCTTCAATTTTGAGAAGAAAATTATCGAATGTTTCATCCTACCATTTATTATTATTTAGGACTTACATTTGTGTGAGATGGTTGCACAAAATAGCTCGAAAGATAAGAGGATTTATTTCTTGACGAACAACAACCTCAGAATCCTAAAATGAGTTAGGGTTTAAATTACGCAGCATGGTTGTGCAAAGGCCTAAAGTTAGAGTGAGGATTTATGTTACACTAGGCAAACAACCTCAAAGTCCTATGGCTTGTTATTTAATTCTAGAGAAAGGATGTGTGGTTGTAGATCCTCATGCTGTTGTAGATTGCTACCCACAGAGGTAGCTCCGAGCTTGTCGATGAAGTAGCAGTTCTAGAGTCTAAGTTTCAAAGGTTTAAATGACAAGTTTAGTTCAAAATTAGGGGGAGGTTAAAGTTGATTAGAGTGACACCGGTTAGGATCCCATGGTTCCCTCATTTCAGTACCACTATTTTCTTTGGAATTTACTTAGCTTAAAAGAGTTGTTAAACCCATTTAAATCGGGGACATCTCGTTAGCAAACTTGGGTTACCTCATCTGAGGGACTTTCGTAAATTTAAAAAGACGTATTATGAAGTTGTATTTCAAAGGATTTATGGTTAACTTTCAAAGGGTTTAAATTTAATTTTGAAAATTGTTGATTAACTTTTTTTAAATGGTTTTGTTTTGCATGTGCAGTAACATCCACAACCAAGCATGTATAATAATTTAAAGAAAGAATAAATTGCAGCAAATAAAATGACGGAAGGTAAATAAACTGTAAAGGCATACCTGTTATCTTCCCGTTATTCCCACTGAAAAGATTAGCTCTTGCAGTATATGTATGATTTTTCAGGAACAAAAAATAAGAAATGCAGTTGAAGGTGTTTTTACCAAACCCCAAGTCAAGACTTTATGAGTCCCTAAAGCTCTTAGTTGATGATTTTCTTGAGCAAAAAATAATAACTCCAATTGTCCTTCAAAATATCCAAAAGATCATAAAAGTGTTTGGGGAGAGATCCCTAACAACATTTAAATCCTTTTGAAATATTTTGAGTTCATTTGAACCTATTATGTTAATCAATTATTCATCCAAAATTTTAAATTTAGTTCCAAATGAATTAATACACCAGATGCTTAGTGAACCAGAAATTAATACACCAGAAGGGTACTCAATTAATCAGTTGATGTTTCATTTAAGAGTTATGTGAATGAGTGCTCTTAGAACAAGCTTAAGCTATTAAGGATCTCATGTCCACAGGTAAAGTTGGACCCGTAGTGTTTTCAAAATTTTTATAATTAATTATTTTTTATTTCCTAAACCTCATTAAGCAAATTCAAGTTGAGCCTAGTGCACTACTAACCCTTTAGGGTTTAACATTTAAAGTGAACCTACAATAATTAAATATTAAATTAGGTTAAGTTCAATTCTTTATCCAAATCATGTATTATCATCACATCACCAATAAGGGGCTTTAGATTATTGAATTATCATCTTCCAAACATAAGCCCACCACCTTAGAATCATTCAATTTAACTAACCTCCAAATTGTAATAACTAAGGAAAATAATAATTATAACTTATTGTAAAAGAGTGAGAAATTGGTTTCTATCATATTTAGTCCCTTATATTTAAATCATCCAAAAGAACTTGATACAATCATTATTACCCTTTTACCATTTTTAATCAATCTTCAAAATTAATGAAGTCATTAAGAATCCAAAATTATCATTTTGCCCCTAGGGCTCTTCACTTCATAACACATCAAATAAAACTTAAATGACATTGAAATTTTTGGAGTACCCCTCCCATGAGTCCATTGAAATATTTGAGGAGAAAATATGATTTTTGAAAATTTTATTTAAATAAAATATTATTTTTAACTCAAAAATAGGATTTTCAATATTAATTTATTTATCTAATCAAAGTAAAGTTTTTGTTCTTGAGAAAATTATTAGAGGTTCACTTAAGTCAGAGGACCACTTAGACAAATTTTCATGATTTTTTTAATTATATTTTAATTATTATAATTATTTGTTTATTTTTAGTGATTTAATTAAATAGAAAATATGTTTTAATTACAAAAATTACTTTTTATATTTTTATTAGTTCTCTCTAAGTCCAGAAAACTTAAAGAAATAAACTTTTCATTTTTGTGATTTTTAATTTAGTTATTATAATTATTTTAATGGAAAATTAGAGAAAATACTTTTTTAGCCTTTAGAAAATTATAGTTAACTTAGAAAAATTTGGAAAAATATTCTAATGAGTCTCAAGTGACCAGAAAGTAATTAGGAACATTTTAGGTCATTTTTGCATTTCTGTAATTTTTAATTAAGAAAAAAGCTAAAAAATAAAGTATTTACTTTAATATAAATTTAATTTTTTCTAAATGGTCCTGATCACAAGGAGCTCACTTTTCATAATTTTTCCAATTATATGTAATTTAATATAATTATTTTCATATAAAATGTCATTTTACTTAGAAAATCAACTTTAGTGATAAATATACCCCAAATTGATTCCAAATTCTTACAGTGAGTTAATGTGATTATTTTCTACAAAGTGGAATTAATTTTGTTAAACTTTGAATAATTTTTTTAATTATTTTATTATAATTTTTATACATTTAATTAACTATAAAAATTTACAAAATTACTTAAATCCATTTTATATTTTTCCTAGGAGGGAAACTTACCAAAATTAATTCTATATTTTTTTATTTATATTTTTACTTATAAAGTTATTTTAAGCCAAAATAGGCATTTAGGCTAGAAAATTAGGGTTTCAAAGATAGAGATGCTCTCTGGCCTTGGAAAAATTAGAGAACATCTCTATTAACATTAGAAATCAACCCCTAAAGTTTCAATTCATGGTGAATATCATTTAGCTAATTTTATGAAAACATCACAAAGAGTATTTAATCAATTAAAAATAAAACACAAGTCAAATAATTTTAATTTTTGTTTCACATTGTTCTCCTCTGTTCACTGAGCAAAAGGATATTTTTATTTTATTTTTAAAATTTTTCTACACAAAGATATGCATTTTCTATGTTTCTGAAATTATATATATATCCTAAAAATCCTCTTTTCCTACTTAAACATGCGGCAATGACTGTATCCTTGTACCGGTCGAAGCTCAACATGTCGCTTTCTGGTTCGACGCCGCTATCCATGTAACAGCTGACTCAGCCCTTGCTTTATGAACCAAGTGCTCATCCAACAAATTTGGACCGTCCAAACGATTCATGCGGAATCGAATGACATTCGTTCATCGTCCCTGACCATCCTAACCTGAGAACCATCCACACTAAAACCTCAAGATTTATCTCGATACTCAAACAAATCACATGGGGTTTGTTTCTACACCTTCATCTACTCAAGACGAACACATATGTATGGTTACATGCTCATGAAATTAAACTTCTCTTATACCTTTTCCCAAGAGATGAGGCCTCGACTGGGTGCTTGTGGAAGCTTCAGTAGAGTCCAACGAATCTCCTCAAAGTGCTAGTTTGCTCTGCTATAAGCTCTAAGTATGATCTCAATCAAAGCGTGGTGCAGCCTTGGTAAAAATCTAGGTTAGGGTGCTCAACAGAAAGGGGTTTCTGTGGGAATCTTCTTAGTTTGGTCTAAGGATGATTTTGGAGCAATCAATTTGAAGTTTGGTGGAGTTTTGAGAAATGAACAGAAACTACCCTGGTTTTGAACTCTAAAATTGAGCTCAAACAGTGGGGAAGATGGTTGGAATGGGCTTAAGAGGTCTTGGAGGAGCTCTGGAAGCACTTTGGCAGAGTTTCTCCAAGGAAATTGAGGTCTTTTTCTTTAGATGTAAGAGGTGGAGTTTAAATGGAAGGGGAAAGAAGGGCCACCATGAATGACCAGTGGGTGAAAAGGGCAGCTTAGGTGGAGCGAAGAGAAGTAAAAGCAACCAATTTGGATGAGCCAACTGAAGGAGTTCAAATTTTGAGTTTTTACCATGGGGGCATCTTGGTTTTTGTGTTTTTAGGTCATTAGGCTAGCCGACTAGGCCAGGGCTGGTGTCTAGAGTAATCAGGTGAGTCAGGGGGAGCTTAATGATGGTTATCCCTGAAGGTTTGATGGCTGATGGCAAATATATTAAGGTTAAGACAAATATTGGAAGAGATCCCATAGAATAAGGGACCTTTGGCCCATGGTTCTTGTAGGGTGGGCTAGGTGGGTCTAGATTGGTCTCTAGGGTCCAAAAGCTGGCTGTGGTGATTATGGCTTGGTTAATTTGAATGAGTTTGGTTCAACTCAACGCTTGGGTTCAAAATCACGCCTTGAGCTTGGTTTGAGTTTGGGATTGGCTAGACTTTAAGTTTGACTTAATTGATTGATCAAATTGGCTTGGATAATTGTCATGAGAAGCTTGGAAAAGGAATTGAGTGATTTTGAATTGATTTAGGAGTTAAATTTAGTGGAATTTGACCCATGACCAATTTTGGGGAATTTGTGTTAAACTTGAGTTTGGATTGGGCTAGGGTTTAGGTTAGCCTCAATTGATGGTTCAAATTGGCCCAAGGCTTTGTAATGAAGATTTTTGGATATCAATTGGTAGAAATTTTGGAGTTATGAGGTTCAATTTGAGAGATTTGAACTTAAGTGCAAATTTGAAGATTTTCGCCTCGGTTGGATTTTGTTGAGATTTAAGGCTAGACTAGGGCAAATTGAAAGTTCAATTTGGTCCAAAGGAATGTTATAAGGAATTTGGAATTCAAAATTGAGGAAATTGGATAGGTTAGGGGGTTCAATTTGGGGAAATTGGGTATATGGTAAAATTGGGCATTTTGGTTAGGCTTGGAATTTAAGTTTGACATTGGGTTCAATTAGGCTTGTTTTTGGTCTCAATTGGGATTGAATATGATGATATTGAGTTTAGAATTTAAATTGGGTGAGATTGAAGTCAATTTGGTGAAAATTGGGGGTGAAATGAGGAATTTATGCATTTAGGGGTAATTTGGGGATTTTAGTCAAAAATGGGTTAATTTGGTCAAATTGGGCTCAATGGACTAGTTCAAATTTATTTTGAAGACATTTGGAGTCATTTTGGAGATTTTGTGAATTTTTGAAATTTTTGAGGTATGGAGGGCATTTTGGTAAATTTGAGGGTATTTTGGTAATATTGAAAATTTTAGGGTGTTTTGGGTAATTTGGATAGTTTCAAATGGTTTGAAATGTTTTTTGGATAAAATTGGGTAGTTTAGGCAATTTTGAGGATTTTAGGGTTTAAAGGGTAATTTTGTAATTATGGGAAAGTTTTGGGGTAAAAGGCTAAAATTGGGTATTCAGGTAGATCAATAGAATGCCAATCATGAAATTACCCTTCACGAGCCATGAGTCCAAGGGAGACCTCACTTTGGATCTCCCATGTGCTAGCCTTAGCCAAACCCTAGCATAGGGCTAATGGTTTAAGGGACCATCCAATTGAGTTTCCAAAAAGAGTAAGGGATCAACTAAGCATATTTGGTTAAGGGTTAAGGTTGTGAGTGTAAGTGAGAGGTATCAAGTGTATGTGTCTTTGAGACTGACCAAGACCACATCACTCAGGGTCAACCCTAAAGTCAAACAGTCATATGGGGTCTCCTCTTGAGCTCCCCCGTATTGCCTACTAAGTGCTAAAGGTTAGAACCTACACGTGGAACTTCAAGATGAGCAAGGAAGAGTTTAGAATTTCTAATGATGAGGGTACCATCACTAGTCCTCTATGAATTACTAACAGGGAAGTTCTATGGATATATCATAGGCTTCTATAGAAGAAAATAGACCTCAACCAAAAGTGAGGTCAACAATCGGTTGACATCCTACGAACTTCAGAGTAACAAGGGTAGAACCTGAGATGGTGGTTATGCTATCAGCACAGCTCCCAAGCCAGAATCTGGCTGGAATACGGGTTGAAGGTACCTCGACTGCTTTTTGAAAATAACAGACAAATCAGATATCCTTCAATTTTTCTTTCTTCATCTGGGTGAGACTTTGCATCCCACTCGCTTGAGCAACTCAGCGACTGTAAACCCCTCCTTGGTAGCTAGTATCTCAAAAACTGTACAGACTTTGGTGATAGGAGCGGGCCTCTCCCTTACCTTACCATGATGCTGTGGTGATGACAGAGTAGTAGCAATCCTATAGTTGCACTCATCTTCAGTGGTATTCATTAAGGGATGAAACCTAATTCCTCGTAGGAGAGGGGAATCTCAGGTAATCTGAGTTCATCCTGGTGATTAATATCATCAACAAAGGCTATCTCTGTATCCTGGGCTCTAGCAGCCTTCTGAATCTTTTGGTTTGAGTTCCATCTTTGCGACTTAGTCGACGGCTTAACCTCTGAGTTGGAACTGAGTTCAAATACTGACGACAGAGTAGTGAACCCATCAATTGAATCTTTTCCAATCAAAACTTCATTTCCTTTAACAGATGGTACAGTAGGCACAATAATAGCAAATCCATCAACAGTATGTGTGACGAATCTCTAGCGGACTGATGCGGGGACAACATACTTAACGAGTGTCAGAGTGGTAGCAATCTTTACCTTCTTGTAAGAAGGGAAGTCCTAGGGACAGTTCAGAATGAACTCAACAGAAGGCTCTTGAACTTCTAGAGCAGCAACCTTCATGACGACGAATGGGGCCTTGTCAAGTATAGCTTCAAACTTGTTGAATCCAGCTCCTAATTTGATTGTTGGTACAATTTTGCGGGTATCACGATTGGCAAACGGGTTGCAAGAGAAAGTGAGAGTAGGGAACACCATCATAACAACTTCAAAGGAAAAGTTTCGAAGGTTAGTATCGGCGATCACTTTGTAATTTCAGAGCAAACACTAAAAATTAACAAAGGTCGTTCAGTGGACTGGGCACATACTTTCTTATTTTCATTTTCAAATTTTATATTTATTTGTGATTATAGTGTTAAAGAATTTTGATTAAAAATAAGTGAGGGTGAAGAGACATAATGACTTGGCTTGATTCACAAAATAACAAACCAAACCCAAAAGATATGAAGAAACGGTGAAGTTTAGTGTAGGACCAACTTCACAATGCACATCACCCAGGAGGAACTAGTCCACCAACACTCCTATTGGGGGTCCGACCCCATACAAAAATATAAAGTTCTAAAGGACTCCTGAACCTCTCTATTTAAAGGTGACTAAATATATGGTCCTGGAATCCAAAAGAGTTGACCGTACTTGCCCAAGAAAGAAATGAGCAAAGCATGCCAAATAAAGAAGGGTAATCTAGTCCATGAGGGACATTGACACATTACTGATATATGAAGACAAGGCTTTCTGATCATAATGAAGAGAGAAACTAGTCCCCAATGGAGTCGCCATAAGTTATCGGTCGCCTTTTGTTGTTGAAAAGAGGTGTTTGATTTTATGTAATATATACTAAATTTTGGAAAGTAATATTTTAATTTTTGAAAATATGAGAACCGATCACATATAAACGATAGCCTAAATAAATTAGCACAGCACCATAAGTGATACATCTATCACGAGGAATAGACATATTACTTACTAGTCAGCTCGATTAAAAAAACTAAAGAATTTATGACATCCATTTTAGTTTACGAAACCATTTATGTTGACCAAAAAATTCCCCTATCTAATATAAAAGATTAGATTGGGTTTATATTAAGTTGGGTTCTTAAAGTTTCCTATAAGGGCAAACCCCTATAATTAATTACATCTTAAATGACCGAGGTCATCTAAGAAAACTCTCGATTTAGATAAAAAAATATTTTCTTCAAGAATTTCAAGGACAGGACTTCTTAAAGATTGAACCAAGGAGTGTCAGATGAGAAAGTCTCAAATTTAGAACATTGTTATGAAATCCAAAGAGAGAAAACTAGGGATTATCAAAGATCCTGAGGAGAACCTCAATAACTTCTCAAGCTATCCTATGGTTTGGCTTCAATTTTGAGAAGAAAATTATCAAGTATTTCATCCTGCCAATTATTATTATTTAGGCTTTAATTTACATGGCATAATCCTATAAATAACTTGAATGATAAGAGGATTTATGTCGTAATGAACCACAACCTCAAAGCCTAAGGTGAGTTAAGGCTTAAATTACAAAACATGTTTGTGCAAAGGCCTAAAGATAAAGTGAGGATTTATGTTGCACTAGAAAAATAACCTTGAAATCCTATGATTTGTTATTTAATTATACAGAAGAGAATGTTGTTGTAGAATGCTACTCTCGTAGTCCGCTACAAGCTCCTCAGTGAAGTAATAGTCCTGAATTCTAAGGTTCAAAAGGTTTAAATGACAAGTTCAATTCAATCATTATGATGGGGAGGGGTTAAATTTGATTAGAGCCACACATGTTAGGATCCCATAATTCCCTCGTTCTGGTACCATTAATTTATTTTGAATTTAATTAACTTAAACGAGTTGTTAAGCTCATTTAAATTAGGGAGTCTCGTTAGCAACCCTGGGTTACCTTATCCAAGTGACTCCCCTAAATTCAAAAGGATGTGTTGTGAAACTGTTGTTTTGTTGTTTAATTTTTAAAATGTTGCTTACATTTTGAAAAATGGTTTTTGTAAATTTCAATTTTAAAAAAAGGTTTTGTAATTGAAGTAAGTACAAGTAGGAAATGCAGTAAAGTAAAAGGAAAGAAAATTGTATTGCAAAAATGTAAATGCAATTCTGCCATCCTCTCGCACTCCTGATGAAATGTTAGAATTCCAAACATGTATATAATTTTGTAGGAAATTTAAATAAATTGCAAGAACAGAAAACAAGAAGACCAATTGAAGGCGTATCTACCAAACCCTAAGTCCTAACTTGGTGGATCCTTAAAGATTTTTATGGATGATTTTCTTGAACAAAGAATAATAAGTTCAATTGTTCTTCAAAGTATCCAAAGAATTCTAAATTGTTCGGAGCATAACCCTGAACAACTTTTAAAATCCTTTGAAACATTTTAAGTTCATTTGATCTTATTATATTGTTCAATTAATCATCCAAAATTTTGATTTAATTTTAAAAAATTAATACATCCTATGTTCAGTGAACCTTGATATTTTAATTATCCTAAGAGTAGAGTAATCTGTCAGTCACTTAATGTTTTACTTAAAAGTTATGTGAGTAAATGCTCTGAAGGACAAACCCAGAGTCATTAATGATTTTATACACCAAATTAAAGTTGGGCTTGTAGTGTTTTCAAAATGTTCATAATTAGTTATGTTATCTTTTCTAAACCTCATTAAACAATCTTGGATTAAGCCTAGTTCAATACAAAGCCCATAACAGTTTTATGAATAAATTTGTAATAATCAAAATGTTAATTTAAGTGAGATCTATTATCATTAAAGAATCATACTATCATCTAATAACTAATTAGAGACTTCAAAAAAGTGAATTATTATCTTCCTAACTCAAGCCCACTGCTGTAGGATCATCCACTTGATTTGACCTCTAAGTCATAATAATTTGTGAAATTACAATTTTACCCTTATCATGAAAAGGTGGCAAATTGGTTTCTACCTCTTAACTCATTATGTTTCAGACATATAGAAGAGTTCACTATGATCAAAATTACCCATTTACCCTTTCAGTTAATTGTAAATTTTAATTAAGGCATCAAAATACAAAATTACCATTTTGCATCTAGGGCTCTCCACTTCACAACTCATCAAATATAACTCAAATGACTTTAAAATTTTTATGGTACCCCACTCATGGGTCAATTAAAATATGAGAGGAGAAAAGATGATTCTTTTTAAATTTTATTTAATTTATATAATTATGTTAACTCAGAAAATATGATTTTCAACGTTAATTTATTTAGTTAATCAAAGTAAAATTTCTAATCATGGTAAAATTATTAGAGGTTCACCTAGGTCAGAGAACCACTTGGATAAAATTTCCTAATTTTTTAAATTATATTTTAATTATTATAATTATTTTATTGCTTTTAATTAAATAAAAAAAATATTTTAAATTTCAAAAATTACATTTTTTTAATTTTTTTAAATCTCCATAAGTCCAGAGAACCCATAGAAATAAACATTTCATTTTTATGACTTTTATTTTACTTATTATGATTATTTTAATATAAAGTTAAGAAAAATACATTTTTGACATTTAAAAATACATAACTAAATCAGAAAATATAAGAAAAAATATTTTAAGGGGTCTTAAGTGATCATGGAATAATTAGGAACAATTTAGTGCATTTTCAAAACTTTACAAATTTTTTTATTTTTAATTATTTTAATTCTAAAAGTAGCTCAAAAATGAACTAATTTTTTTAAAATACATTTTACTTTTTCTAAGTGCCCCTGATCACAAGGAACTCAGAAAACCATTTTTCATAAATTTTCTAACTATAGTTAATTTATTATAATTATATTGTTGCAAAAATATTAATTTTCTTAGAAAATAGACTTTAGTGCTCAAACTAATTCAAATGAGTTTCAAAGTTTTAGAGTGAGTTACAATAATCGTTATTTATAGTGTGGAATCATTTTTGTTAATTTTGGAATGATATTTTATTCATTTTAATTTTAGTGAGCTTTTAAGATTTAATTAACCATATTAATTTACATAAATATTTAAACTTAATTTATATTTTTTCTATAGTCTTCTAATTACAAGTAGCCTACCAAAAAAGGTCTCATAATTTTTTTATTTATATTTTAATTTATAAAATTATTTTAAGCAAAAATAGGCAACTAGGCTTGAAAATTAGGGTTTCAAAGCTAGAGATGCTCTCTAAAGTTGGAAAAATCAGAGAACATCCCTATTAATAAGAGGATTCAATTGCTAAAGTTTTAAGCCTTGGTGATTAACATTTATTTAATTAATTAAAAATTTAGAGACACATCAAATAATTTTATTTTCATTCCAAATTATTCTCCTCTATTCACTGAGCAAGAGGGTATTTTTATTTTATTTTTCATAATTTTCTACACCAAGGTATGGATTTTCTAAGATTTCTAATTTAAATAAATCCTAAATATCCTATTTTCTTAAACCAGTCAGCCGTCGGCGCAACATCATACGCGTTAAAGCCCCACACGACACTCCATGATTCACTATACTTTCCACCTCAGCTGCCACTCGGCCGCATGTTCATGTAGAATTTCTTCTTCCAACACTATCTCATCCGTTGGATTAATACACGTGCTAAACGAATGACATCAGTTCATTGTCCTGATCGTCTTGAGAGCCGTCCATACTAAATTGCTTTGATCTCACTCGATATTCAACAAAATTAAATGCGATTTGTTCCTACATGTGTATCTGATTGAGACGAGCACATCCATACGGTTGATCAAACATGGATATAAACTTTTTTTCATAAAAGCCCAAACTGAGCTCAGTTTATAGGAAAATGGTGCATACCTTGGTCCAAGAGGTGTAGCCTCGATTGGAATAGTTCTTCACGTTCATTGTGACCTTACGAAGCTCCTCTAAGTGTTGATTTGAGCTAAGGTTGGGTCTAACCAAGAGTTTTATAAGAGGGTGGTGTGGTCTTAGTCTAATAGTGGGTCATAGTACTCTAGGGATGTGGATTTCAATGGGGATCATCTTCGTTTGGTATTTGGAAGCTTATTTACTATTTAATTTGAAGATTGGTAGAGTTTTTTTTTAATGACAAAAAGTTCCTGTCAGACAGGGGAAATGAGTGGCTGAGAGCACTGGATTTAAACTTAGGAGGGCTGTGAGGAGCTCTAGGAATAATTTGACAGGGTTTCCCCTAGGTTTTGTGCACTCTCTTCTCATGGTCATGGAGGGGGGTGATTTAAATAGAGGAGCTCAGGGTTCCAAGAGGGCTGGTCAGTGGGTGTAAAAGGAAGCTTAGGTTCAGGGAAGAGAGGATCCAATGCCCAATGGGAGTGATCCAAGTCAGGGAGTTTTAAATTTGGGTTTTGGCCATGGGGACCTCTTAGTTTTGGTGTTTTTCAGCCACTAGGCCGGCCGACTAGGCTAGTGTTGGTGGCTAGCAAGGTCAGGGAATCCAAGGGAAGGTTTAATGGTGATTAGCTTGGAGGTTTGATGGCTGATGGCATATCTTTCTTTGGTTTAGCCAATGTAGGAAGGGATCCCCTAAATCAAGGACCCTTGGTCCATAGCTCAACTAAGTTGGGTTAGGTAGATCTAGCTTGATTCTTAGTGCTCCAATGTTGGCTGTGGTGACCAGGGTTTGGTTAATTTCAATGATTTTGGTCTAATTTGCGGTTTGGGTTAATATTTGGGCTAAATCTGATCTAGGATAGGTTTGGGTTGAGACTCAGGTCAAGTGATTAATCAAATTGACTTGGATAATTGCCATGAAAAGTTTGGAAAAGGAATTGGGTGATTTTGAATTGATTTAGAAGTTCAAGTTAGTGGAATTTTGCTAATGATAAATTTTGGGGCATTTGGGCTAGAAATGGGTTTGGATTGGGCTAGGGATTGGATTTGGTTCAATTTATGGCCCAAATTGATTCAAGGGATTGTGATGATGAGTTTTGGATATCAATTGGGTTGAAATTATGGAGTTATGATGTTCAATTTGGTGACATTTGAGCTTTAAGGAAAAATTGGTGATTTTGATTTAGATGGGATTTGAGTGAGGTTTGAGTTTAGGATAAGGCCAATTGAGGGCTCAAATTGATAATGGGGAATGTTACGAAGAGTTTAAAACTCAAAATTGGGGAAATTAATTTGATTATGGGGTTCAATATGGGGGCATTTGAGTATATGGCCAAAATTGGGGATTTTAAGTGGGCTTAGAATTTATGTTTGAAATTAGGTTCAATTGGGCTTCAATTTGGCTTTTATCATGATTGAGTATGATGAATTTTGATTTAGAATTGAAATCGGGGAAGTTTGGAATCAATTTGGTGGAAATTGGGGGTGATTTGGGGTATTTGGGCCTTAAAGGGCAAAATTGGGATTTTAGTCAAAATTGGTCAAATTGGGCTTCATGAGTGGTCAAGATTGGTTTTGAAAGTGTTTGAAATGATTTTTGGAGGTTTTGGGAAAATTTGGAACAGCAAGGGCATTTTGGTAATTTTGTCAAAGTTAGGGGTATTTTAGAAATTTTGGGGTGTTTTGGCAATTTGGGTGGTTTTTAAGAGTTTGAGATGATTTTTTTGACAAGATTGGGTAGTTTGGGTAATTTAGAAAAAAAGGGTTTCAGGTGCAATTTGGTAGTTTTGAGAAAGTTTGGGGGCAAAAGGTAAAATTGTGTATTTGGGTAGGATGAGATCAATTAAGGATGTTAATCATAAAATTACCACTTTTTGAGCCATGAGACCAAGGGAACTCCAATTTTAAATCCTCCATGTGTTGGTCTTAGCCAAACCCTAGCCCATGGCTAATGGTTTAGGGGACCATCCACGTGAGTTTTCAAAAGAGTAAGGGATCAAGCTAAGCATTTATTGTTAATGGTTTTAGGCCAAAAGTGAAAGTGTAGGTGTGCAAGACCAAGAACACACCACACAGGGCAAAACCTAAGGCCAAACAGTCCTATGGGGACTCTCCTTGAGCTCCCACATATTGGCTCCACATACTAAGTGCTAGAGGTTAGAACCAACATGTGAAACTTCAAGATGAGCAAGAAAGTGTTTTAGAATTTCTAATGGCGAGGGATCCTTCATTAGACTTCCAGGAATAATCAATAGAAAAGTCCTATGGCTAGATACTAGGCTTCTAAACAAGAAACTAGAGCTCAACCAAAATTGAGGAATAAAATCGCCTAATTCGTCCTAGAAGAGGAGAGGTCTCAGGTAGTGCAAATTCCTCATCCAAATGAGAAAATTTCATTTTAGCAAAATATTTTTCCAAGTTCTTAATCTTATGTAACTTTTAGTAGTGATTCATTTTTATGATTATTGTTTTGTTTGAACATCTATAAATAAACTGTAAGGATAATCATATGATTCAGGAAAAGACATGGAGAGTGCAGAAACAAATTGTTGACCTCAGGTATAATAAGGACATTTGTAAGAGAAAATAATTATGGAATTGAAGAATTAGAATTCAAACTTACCAAACTCGAGTATAACAGAGAGATTTAAAATAATTAAATTATTTACTTAAAATGTATTTTTAAATTCCTTAGAGTTAGGCAAGGAACCAAACCTATATATTATTTAAGTATTTGAATATTTTTAAAATTAATTACAATTTTGATTTTATATATTTTTAATATTTTCAGTTTTATTGATGATTGAAATATAGCAAAAGTTCACTTAACAAACTTTGGAAAACTAAGAAAATATTTCCAAAATAATGACTTATCATTATGAATTCCAATTTTTTTTATTGTGAAAGATTCTAGAACCTCGCTATTAAGGAATGGTGAAGAAGTAGTTCTAGTGTTGAAGAATTAAGCTATTAACTATATTTATCCAATAGTAAAATGGGTAAATAACTAACAAATAAAGGGTGGTCTGGACTATAAAGTGGTCCTATACACTATCGATGTATGAAGATAAAATCATTGTTGTTATTTTATTCGTATGTGTCGTAATGTGTCCACCATATATCTTGAAAGTATTATATTTAATGATTGGATACATCATTTTAAGTATAATCTACCATTTAGAGAGGCAAAATTATTATTTAAAATGGATCCAATCATTCAAATGATTTAGAATTCTTTATTAACTAAATATTTTTCCACTACCATACAGGTATACGATAATGTTTATTTTATTTTGGGCTTTGATATCCCTACAAGGGTAGATTACCATATTTAATTACATCCCATATGTTTTGAACTCCAAAGAATACTCTTGATTATTGTATTGGCTGATATTATTTAGTATTTCAGGGTATGTTTTTCCAAGTTAGTGTATTAAGATTGACACTTTAAGAAGTTTAAAAAGAAAGGGTAAATATTTTGAGGAATTTGTTTAAGGAATTCAAAAGTAGGGACTTATAATCCAGCAATGATGTGTCATGGAAAGTCTTATAAAATATATTAACCAACTATGGGAAGAAGGTATACAATGAGTATTGAAATTATAAAATCATTAAAGGAGTTAAGCTTGGTAGAATTGGGATAAAGTTAAAAATGTATTTGGAATATATTGGATTTGTTGGATTTAGGCAAAATAGGTTAGGTTTGAAAAGTCTAACTTAAAAGGTATAATTTGATAGGTTTTAGTTAAGAAGTTTAATTTAAATAATCTGATTTGAAAGATTTGAATTTTTTTTAGTTGAAAAGTATGATTTGAGATGTTTAATTTGATTGTTAAACTTAATGGATAAGATTATATAGAAAGACTTCTAGGAAGAAGTTGAAAACTTATTCTTAAGAAAATTTAAACTCTTAAAGAAGACAAAATAGGTGGACTAACCTAAATTTGGGTATGAAATCCCTGATCAAGATGCACACAAATTTCTATCATGTTGATTTCATTGATAGCCTTAGACTATTAACCCTTTAGATAGTCATAGATCTTCACTATTGTCATTGCAATGATGAGTGTATTCCTTCCTAATTATTAGGTGGTTAGAAGTTCCTTCATCGGTAACCCTGGGTTACTTCATCCTAGGGCCCCTACATAGTCAAAGGGGGTGATAGGTTAGTGGTTTTATGTCCTAGTTCTTAGCACTGATTAGGGGTACATTGTAATCTAACTTAGGTGTCTATACTAAATAATTCTAGGGTAGTGAATGGACATGAGTTTCATTTCTAGGTTAACTAACCTAGGTTTATAGTCGATATACCTAAGTGTGGTTTCAATTGTTTAAGTTGGTGAATTTTATTTTTCTTTTCTTTAAGGTTTAATTATTATTATTTTTTTCATTTGGTTAAATTTTCTATTTTTTTTCAATTAACAGAAGAATCAATTGTTCTAAAATTTCTATCTCTTGTTGATTTTCTTTGATTCAGATGTTCATCATGGGTCTAATTTGTTGTGCTAATTTTCTAGTTTAGGTTGAAGTTTTAGTAACCTAGGAAAAAATAAAGTTTATGTGTTAAATACATGCATGTTAAGAAGATTCTGATAAATAATGATTAGCTCTCATATATATATATATATATATATATGTATATATATATATATATATATATGTATATATATATATATATATATATGTATATATATATATATATATATATGTATATATATATATATATATATATGTATATATATATATATATATATATGTATNTATATGTATATATATATATATATATATATACTTTAAAGTTTATTTCTATGCTTGACATTTAGCATTTTATATTAAAATATTTATTTATCACCCAAAAAACTTTTATGTTAAAATTTAAATTTCACATATAAGAAATTATTAATTTAAATATCATTTAAAATATTAACTTTCACCTTAAATATTTAAAATTTAAATTTCACATACGAAAATATTATTTTAAACTTTTTCCACAAACAAAAATATTATTTAAAATTTTAATATTTTCAAACAAAAAGAGTGTTTATTCCGCAAGAGTATTTTATTTATTTATTTTTCTTAAGCAAAATCTTAAAATTTTAGATGTTAAGTATATAAATACACAATTTTATGTATGTAAAATACATTACAATTAAGTGACATGTATATGGATGCATGAGAAGTTCTTAACTTAAGCAAACTATACATGAAACTTAACTTCACATAAGCTATACTAGAAAAACATACCATATAAGAATGCCTTTCGCATAAACAAGCTATACATGAAAGTATACTTGAAATTTAAATTCCCATAAGCAAGTTATGCATGAGAATTAACTCCCATATAAGAAATCCACACATGAAAATTATCTTCGTATCACATACCTAATTAATAATCACATAACATAACTTACACTTGAATGTTACTCTCTCTTTTTTTATACTTGGTCAAAAACAAATGTAGAAACCTTCACACTTTTATTTCACATAAGTAATAAACACAAACACCTGAAATTTACTTCAATTCCACATACTTAACACATGGAGAAACCTACACATGAGATTCACTTTTATTTTACATAAGTGATAAACGTGTACACATGAAAAATAATTTAATGTTACATAATTAAGTAATAAACACATGGAGAAACCCTACAAATGAGAATTATTTCAATTTCATGTACTTGACACAAAACTTGTTACCTTGCAATAACTTGAGAAATGGACAGTCCTTCACAACTAGCAAATTGGAGAGGAAGAAGAAGAGGGCTTCAAGAAGGAGAGATTGTGAGGGAGAGAGAGTTAGAGGGATGTAGAGACAAAGAAGTAGAATATGTAATAAGAGAGACCAAGTGGGGAGAGAGATCAAATGGGAGGGAGACTGCTGTGCATTAGAGACCGAGCGAAGCGATCTATTTTAATGGTGAGAGAGAAACCATCTAGGAGTGGGAGTAGTTAAGATTTCAAAAAAAAAATGGGAAGATAGTGGTGCATAGGTAGAGAACAATGGTGGCAAGATGTTTTTTTTCTTTGGTTTAGAGAGCTCAAGATGGGGCGTACAACGATGTAACTTTGATAGCCACACTAGCATAACTATGTCAAGATGACATAATTATGCCAAAGGATTGCTACCTATGTGTTTCATGAAAGGTGCAAGAGTTTCACTTCCTCAGCTTGGCTTGAGAAGAGGGTTTCTGCAATGTACCTATGGCACTACTTGTATAGCCACACTGATAGTGGCGTAGCTATGCTAGAAACTGGTGCATTTAATCCCATTTGGATTTTTGGTTATCCAAAAATTATTGACATTTTTAAAGCCCTATAAAATTTATTTATATGAAACATACACCTAATGAAGGATGGATGAAAGCTTAAGGTAAGAGAGAACTGGTTAAAATGAGATCAATACATGAACTCCTAATATGTGTTGCAGACTGTCCAAAGCATGACACACTTATTGGCATTGATCGAGGTGACAAACTAAGCATAAGAATGTGAGTATCATTACTCCAGATTTGAATTTCAATTTTAAATATGAATTGGAAATTTATTTGAGTTGAACAAGTAATTGAAGATTGAAGTTCAAGATTTATGAGCTTTATAATTTCTTATAAATAAGATACATTAAAAGAATCATGTTAAGAACTTATGCAAATGTTTTTAATAGAGTTCAATTTGTGATTTTCTAGGAGAGGAAGTCGTATGGACTCTCAGCTAACTTTAAAAAGCAATAAGAGCAATCTAAGGATGTTGCAGTAAAGATTGGTATAGAACTTTAATTTGTGTTTAAGTCTTGAGTGTTCAATGACTGCATTAAATTTGGAAGTACTGGGACTCACATCCATCTTAGATTTACTAGTCAAGGAATTGACCTATTGATCACTTTGTGATACAATAGAACTAATGAACCGTAAACATAACATATTTCTTAAAAAAAGGATGGTTTATGTTATCCCACTAATTACACATTTTTGCTATGTTTTCTAACTCTTGAAGAAATTGCGAGTTTTCTCACTCTTGGGCCACTTGATGATTTTTTTTAACTCTTTGGTCATTTAATGAGTTTTCCCACTCTTAGGTTGTTTCATGAGTTTTTTCACTTTTGAGCCGTTTGACGAGCTCTTGGCCATTTGTGAGTTAACCCTAGGGTATATTTAAATTACCCTAAATTAATTATAATAAACAACCATGAATGGACATTTTATCTGTCCTAAGAAATAAACAAGGGTGACTATATCAGAAGAGGTAATCTCAAGGGACATTACACCAGACTTGAGAACTAATCTAAGTAAATAGGAAACTAGGGCAGGGGAGATATTAAATCAGACCCAAATAAGATTTTATTTGATTTGATTTTCCAAAACACATTAGGATGAAAAGTATAGAGACTTAAATACAACAAAAGAGTTGAAAATGATAGATTCAATTTGATTTCTCAAATATATTAGGATGAAAATTGATCCACCTTAAAATTATCTATTTTTAATACATGTTTAATGTTCATTTTATGTACATTTTTATGATATTGCATTTTAAAGGAAGCTATTTTGCATGTTTTTGATTTCAGGTACAAGGAATGGATATTTAAAGAAAATGAGGGAAACCCGAGCAAAATGACAACACCTCATATAGCGTTATAACGCCAACTTATGACCTTGATGGAAGCTAAAATGCCCCACACAGGTGCTATAGCGTCGGTAACTGATTTTCTAGAATATTCATTAAATTTAGTAGAATTTTGAAGGGGAGGGTCAATGACTGAACTAAAATGGAGTCTTTAGGGGGAGAGTTTTAGTGTGTTAGGAGAGTTTTGAGAGTCTTTCAAGTTTTTTTAGTGGGTGTGTGAGTTTATATTTGTGATTCTTTGTTTATAGAAGAAGAGTTTAGAGATTGCTTGAAGGAGACTTCGGGAATTTCTTGGGGAGAAGACATAAGATAAGTAATTTGTATTTGTGTTTGAGTTTTTATTTGTAAAACTTGTCTTTCAATACAAATCACCTGTTTTTTTTTATCTCCATGAATTTTGAGTAGTTTTCCTTTCTTTCTCCTTGTATATAAAAATTAATCAAGCGGGATGAGATTGATTTAAAGATTTTTTATTTTATAAAGTTGTGATGGTATTTTTACCAATTCCTTATTGACTTTACAAATTGGCCATTTTTGTTGTTAAAATTCATTGCAAAACATAATGATCCGGGAGGGCTATGATTTCATCAACTAGTGAGTACCACACTTAACTTTGGAAAGAGCCATTGAGATCGTCCTAAGGGAAGTGCAAATAGATAGAGAGATAAGTTTTGAAGGGCATAGAATTGATGTTTATAGAGTGCCAGGCTAGATTCTTTTATCAATTTGATCTTGAGTTTGGATCTAAGGTCCTTAGTAGGTCCTATAGAGAGGGCAAAGAGGGTAATCTAGAAGTGAGAAATCAAAATCGACTCAGCACTACAACGCATGCTGGAACAAACTTAAGGTTAGCCAATGTTCTTTGCTAACACTGAGAGGGGGTAAAGAATAAGAATGCTCCTATTTTTCACAATACATAATTTCATATTTTTTATCACTTAATTGCTACATTGATTAAGATCTCTTTGCAAGGGGAAATATCTTTTCTTTATTTTCAACTCTTTTAAATTCATTAGTCTTTTAAACTTTGTTTGCACTTTCTCTTAAACTTAGATTGCTTGTTAATTTAGTTTTAAAAATTTACAAAACTTTTAATACCATATTCTTATCATTTTTATCTATTATTTATATAGAAGTTTTCTAAGTTAATATTTAAAAGTTATAGCTTCCTCGTACAATCAATACTGGGGGTTTTAAAGAAAATCTCATATTACTTGAAATGATACGTATACTTGTGTAGTACCCATAGTGTGAAGGCTTATTATTTCTTTTCTAAATCATTTTATTTCACACTAGGCACTAAATATAATTTATGCCCAAGTTTTTGGCAATCTTTTGGAGCATAAATATCTACATAATTGCGGGTCGGGTCAAGTTTTTGACATCATTGCCGAGGATGCGATGAAATTTTTTAACTTAGAATTTTATTCAAACTGTAGGTTTATTTTAGGAGAATTAAATATAAATTTTAGTACTTTTTCATTTTTGAAAATCATAAAAAAAATTTAAACACAAAAAAATTAAAAAAATCATTTAGGAGTATTTTTATTTTCTAAGATTTTACCCTGTGTAAGCAATGTTTGAGATCTGAAGGTTTAGTGCCTTACGATTCTAAAGTAGAACAAACTATAAGAAAAATAAGAACATAAAATGGAATTCACAATTTTTAAGAAATGACGAACATGTTGCAAAATAACATTGAACATCAAAATATTGAAAATGAACAACATAATTTACAAAGACCTTTAAGGAACAACGCAGGCCCTACAACAGATGAAATTCACTTAAGTAAGCGAACTCCTACTGTAGTGGCTAACTCATTTGAGCTTAAACGTGTAATTATACAAATAGTACAAAATAACCAGTTTTGGGGAATACTATTTGAGGATCTAAATTTAAATTTAACAAGTTGTTAGAATTGTGTGCAATATTTAAATATGATGGCATATCAAACGGTGTTGTTAGGCTTGGACTTTTTCTTTTTTCCTTAAAAAATAAAGCTAAAATTTGGTTAAACTCTTTAGCACCTGGATCTAATAGAATTTGGGGGGATTTATCAGAAAAATTCTTGGCTAAGTATTTTCCACCTTTAAAAACTACTAATTTAGAAATGATATTACTTCTTTTACTTAGTTTGAAGGAGAGTCAATATACGAAGCTTGTGAAAGATTCAAGAAACTCCTTATAAAGTGTCCACATCATCCTTTAACAAACTAGTTAATCATTCAAACTTTTTATAATGGGTTAGTACGATCCCTTAGATCTATCATAGACGCCGCTGCTGGAGGTTCATTAATTTCAAAACCATTTGATCAAACTTATGCATTAACTGAAGAGATGACTATAAATAATTTTCAATGGCCTTTTGAAAGAGTAAATCCAAAGAAAGTAGCCAGAGTTGATGATAATGACGCTATTGTGATTGTTGCATCTCGAGTTAAAACATTATCTAAAAAAAATAGACCAAATTGGAATGATTTTTTTTCAAACACCCCATGTGATTGAATATAATTCATTAGGATAGATGATTGATTCTCAAACCTCATTAGAAACTTTAAATGTTATTAATAATAGACCCAATACCCATATTCTAACTTTTACAACCAAGGTTGGAAAAATCATCCTAATTTTAACTGGAATAACAATTCTAGTGGTGGAAGTCAACAATGGGAGAACAATCAAGTAAACCCATTGGGAAATTGGAACAACCAGGGTTACACTAACTATAGACCTATTTATCCTCCTGGATTTAGTAGTAACCAAAAAATTAAATAGAAGAAGTTATATATGGAATAAGTGATGTTACAAATGAGAAATAAATTGCAAAGTTAAAGTGTTGTTATTTGAAACATTGAAAATCAACTGGGACAGAATGCTAACGCACTTAGCAAAGCCTTAGGGAACACTTCTTACTAATGTTAAAATCATTCCTAAAGACAAAATTAAAGAATGAGAGCAAGTTAAAGCTGTCTAACTTAGAAGTGGAAAGGAATTAAATGTTGGAGTTCAAAAAGAAATTGAAGTTGACAGAGAAAATAAAGAGACTGAAAAACCTGAAGAAACTCTTCCTAAAGAAGTGGAAAAAATTATCTCTCCAACTAAGATTAATTTAGAAAGACCACCACCTCTTTTTTCACAAAGACTTAGGCAACAAAAGATGGATCAATATTTTTTAAATTTTTTTTAGATATTTAAAAAGCTTACAATTAATATTCCTTTTGCAGAAGCTTTGGAATAGATGCCAAGTTATGTTAAATTTATGAAAGAAATTTTAAACAAGAAAGTAAGTTTAAAGATTATGAAACTGTTGTACTTAGTAAAGAATGTAGTGCAGTAATTCAGTAAGAACTTCCTCAGAAACTTAAAGAGCCTGGTAGTTTCACTATATCTTGTGTGATTAGAGAAAAATTTTATGAAAAAGCTTTATGTGATTTTGGAGCTAGCATTAATATCATGCTATTATCTATTTTTAAAAGGTTAGGTTTAGTAGAGATTTCTCTCACTATTATAACCCTACAGTAAGCTGATCGATCCATCACTTATCCTAAGTGGGATATAGAGGATGTGTTGGTTAAAGTGAATAAATTTATCTTCACTATTAATTTCATTGTGTTAGATATGGAAGAAGATAAACAAATACCTATCATTTTTGGAAGACCTTTCCTTGACACAAGACTAGCGATGATAGATGTTTAGAAAGGAGAACTAACCATGAGAGTTAATGACTAAGAAATCACATTTAATGTGTTTAAATCAATGAAGTATCTTGATAAAGGAAAATATGGTAAATGTTATAGAATGGATATTATAGATTATATGATTGTTAATCATTTCCAAGAAAGATGTGAAGTCATAACTGATCAAAAAGAGCTAAAAAATGAAGATGAAATGGATTATGAAGATAAATCAAATGAGAGAATTTATGAGGATTCAAATTATGTTCATTTAATTCCTTTAATAGAAAAACCCCTTAAACTTGAAATGTGGTTCTTCCTCCTCATATAAAATATGCATTTTTTGGGGAATTCATCCGCATTACTAGTTATAATATCCTCAAACTTGACTGCAAAATAAGAAGAAAAATTATTAGAGACATTGAAAAATCATAAGAAAGCCTTTGGATGGACATTAATTGATATTAAAGGAATTTGTCCTTCAATCTGTATGCATAAATTTTTGATGGAAGATAATTATATGCCTAAGGCTGATCCTCAAAGGAGATTGAACCCTTTAATGAAAGAAGGTGTTAAGAAAGAAATTTTAAAGTGGTTGGATGCTGAAATTATTTATCCTATTTCCGACAGTTCTTAGGTTAGTTCTATTCATTATATTTCTAAGAAAGGAGGAGTAATTGTAATCATTACCAAAAGGAATGAATTAATTTCTACAAGACAAGTCACTGGGTGGTGAATCTGTATTGATTATAAAAAATTAAACCTCCCTACTAGGAAAGATTATTTTCCTCTACCTTTTCTAGACCAAATGTTGGATAGACTAGCTAGGCATCATTATTTCTTGTTTTTGGATAAATATTCTAGATACCGACAAACACCCATAGCTCCTGAGGATCAAATAGAAGACAACATTTACTATCCCATATGAAACTTTTTCTTTTAGGAGAATGTCGTTTGAATTATGCAATGCACCTGTAACTTTTCAAAGATGTATGATGTCAATTTTTTGTGATTTAATTGAGAAAGGAATTAAAGTTTTTATAGATGATTTCTCATTTTTTGGAATCTCTATCAATTCATGTTTAGATCACTTAACAAGAGGTATAAAATATTATGGATAAACAAATTTTGTTTTTAACTAGGGAAAATATCAATTTATTGTTGCAGGAGGAATTATATTAGAACATAAGATTTATAAAAGTGACATGGAAGTAGAAACAACAAAATTTCATGTTATTGTTGATGTACCACCTCCTACAACTTTAAGAGGAGTAAGATGTTTTTTGGGACATGTTGGGTTCTATAGGCGAGATATTAAAGAGTTTTCAAAATTATAAAGTTTTTATGTCATCTTTTAGAAAAAAGATACAAACTTTGATTTTAATGAGGAATGCCTAACTGCATTTAAATTATTATAAGAAAAATTAATAATTGCACCTATTATTGTTTCACCTGACTGGAAAAACCCTTTGGATTAATGTGTGATTCTAGTGATTATGCTATAGAGGTTGTATTAGGGAAAAGATACGATAAAACTTTTAAAGTGATATATTATGCTAGTAAAACCCTTAATGAAGCTCAACTTAACTACACCACTATTGAAAAAGAATTATTAGTTGTAGTGTATGCTTTTAATAAATTTAGATTTTATCTTATTGGAGCTAAATGTATTGTGCATATTGATCATTTTGCTATTATATATTTATTGACGAAGAAGGATGCAAAACCACGATTAATTATATGAGTTCTTCTAATGCAAGAATTTGATTTTCAAGTAGTGGATAGAAAGGGTACTGATAATCAAACAGCTGACCATTTTTCAAGGCTTGAAGAAGAAAATAATGTTAACTTTAATGATGAAATAAATGAAAATTTTCCTGATGAATATTTGAATGCGATTAATGTATGGTGAATTTTGTGGTATGCTTGATATAGTTAACTACTTAGTTAGTAACATTTTGCCTTACATATTAGATAACCATCAAATGAAAAAATTTATTCATGATTAAAAATTTTTACTTTCGGTAGGACCCTTATTTATATAAGTAATATAAGGACTTAGTTATTCGAAGATGTTTATAGATAGAAGAAACTTTAGAAATTATGCAAAAATGTCATAAATCAGATTATGGGAGACATTTTGGGGTTGATAAAACAACATCTAAAATTTTACAATTTGGATTTTATTGGCCTACTTTATCTAGAGATGTTAGTAATTATATAAAAACTTGTGTTCGATGTCAAAAAGTAGATAATATTTCTAGAAGAAATGAAAAGCCCCTAAATTTTACTCTGGAAGTTGAATTTTTTTATGTTTGTGGTCTAGATTTTGTGGGACCATTTATACCATCTTCGAGAAAATTTTATATTTTGATAGCTGTGGATTATCTTTCTAAATGGATTAAAACTGTTGCTTTACCCCTTTGTGATGCTAAGATTATTGCAAAAGTTTTATGGTAAAATATTTTTACTAGATTTGGAATGTCAAGAGTAATTATTACAGATGGGGAAGTCATTTTAAGTGTAGAATGATTCAAATATTAACTCAAAAGTTTCAAATTAAACATAGAATTGCCAGCGCTTATCATCTTCAGACTAGTGGTCTAGCAGAAGTAACAAATTATGATATTAAAAGAATTTTAGAAAGAAACAGTTAATCTTAATAAGAAGGATTTGTCTGCTAGGATGGATAACACATTATGAGCTTATATGACATCTTATAAAACTTTTATCAGAATGACACGCTATCGAATCATACATGGAAAATCTTACCATTTACCAGTTGAATTAGTGCATAAAGCTTATTAAGCCATAAAAGAGTTTAATTATAATTTGAAAGATGCTGGAGAGAAACAATTATTTCAATTAAATGAGCCTGATGAAATAAGAAATGAATCTAATGAGAATGCTAAAATTTATAAAGAGAAAATGAAGATTTGGCATGATAAGAGGATCTTGAAAAAGCATTTTGAGCCTGGACAAGAAATTTTATTATATAATACAAGGTTAAAGTTATTTTCAGGAAAACTTAAATTCAGGTGGCTAGGACCATTTATTGTAGTAGGAGTTTATCCATATGGTGTTGTTGATAATGAAGATCCTAAAACTAGAAGAATTATAAAGGTAAATGGACACATGTTAAAAGCTTATGTAAGTGAAGATATTCCTACATTTGAGGAGATCCTGATGTTGGGTCAACTAAATTGAAACATTGGATATGTTGGGTTGACGACATTAAACCAAGCACTTTGTGAGAGGCAACCCATAGTTATCAGTGTGGTTTGACTTATTTTATGATTGTTGTGATAATGAGTTTATGAAGTTATATTGAGTCTTACAATATTGAGGCTACACAAAACAGTACTTTATTGATAAAATTAATGCGGAGATAAAAAAATTGGGCTTTAAAAAAATTTGGATTATCGTTATAGTGCCAAATCTTGCGCCATAGCGCCACAGTCAGAATAACTTCCTAAAACCACCCAATTGATGATTTTCTGCTTCTCTATTTAAACTACTTTTGGCGGGATTGGAGTCATTTTCTTTCATCTTCTTCATAATTCTAATTATTATAGAGGGAGAGAAGAGTGAAGGTCATCCCAACCTTGTGAATCCTTGCTTCAAGAGACATGATGAGTAATGGAAGTGCAAATGACAACAAGTTTGTGCATAAGGATGCCCAAACTTATTCCAATAGATTCTTTGCTGAGTTTGGAGAGGATTACTGCCAAATTAAGGAAGATTGATGAAGAGTTATAGCGTCTCCACAACAAGTTGAGTGAAATGTTCCATCAATACGAGCACTTGGAATGACAGTTGAAACTTCAATTTGACCATTTGACAAGTTTTCGAGATTGTCAGATGAGCGTGTAATGCAGTAACGAATGGATCGATAATGAAGTTGCTTTAGATTTCCCTCGCACTTTGTTTTGCCATGTGTTTGATCATAACATTTTGGAGGGTGAAAAGGATAGTGATACCATTGTTCATAAATATTTTAAAATGTCTTATTCTGTGATGAATTTGTTAGTATTAAATGTTAAGTTGTGGTGTGCCTACTTTGTTTTTAAAGTGACTCAAGTATAGGGAGTTTATGCTTTATGTTGGTATTTATTTTTGATTAAGTCATTATTGTGTCTGTTTGTAATGAAATTATAATTATTATAAGAAAATAAGTTAAGTTTGTGTTGTTGAAAATTGATTTAGTGTGTTTGAAAGATTGGATTAGTAGTTGCGTGCATAAATGTTGGAATGATGATGAACTCAATAAATTTATAAATGGCTGTTGAAACTGGAATATTAGAGTATAAAAATCTTTGATTTGTTTTTCTCTTTTGAAATCTACCAAAATTTTTAAAATTTGTACATTTACGAATGGCGCTATAGCGCCAATACTGGCTGCTATAGTGCCACAGCTGGGCACTATAGTGCCAAACCCAACCGAATTGCATTTTTATTGCCCAGACAGCCAATTTTCTCCATTTTTCTTTCTGGTTCGTCTTCTTCCTTCCATATTTTGCAACTTGATCCACTAGGGCTTAATTTTGTGGGTGATTGGCTTGGAGTTAGAGCTTCAAACTCTAGATTTCTTCTTATTTTGGTAAGCTCTACATTTTGGCATAGAAAATTTTTAATTTCACCATGGTTTTCTTCCACATTCTGGACAGGCAAAAAATTTGAAAATTTTGAAGTGAATAGTGAGAAGTCCATGGTTGAAGGCTTATGTTGCTTGGAATGAGTTTATTGGAGCCTTTTTGAATTAATTTGAAATTTATTTTAAATTTTACTAGATTATCATGGCCCTTAAGATGAAGAGGGGTAGAGGAAAAACCATCTTTGATAACGTAAAATTTGTAAGTTCTAAAGCACAAGACAGATATAGAGATCTGCAATCCAAGAATTTGATTATAGAACTTAGTTCTATTTGTCTTGGAGGAACTATCGAGTATTTGATCATGGAACAATGGTAGGAAATTTTCTGTTACTTCACTACCATTGTAGTTTTTTCTGTCATTCAAGAATTTTATGTAAACTTATTTAAAGAATCTGACAACCTATTTTTTTTAAGACACTATGTTGATATCAGCACTATTCAAATAATTCATGTTTATCAACTACATAGTGTTCCTACTTGTTTCTATTCAGAGTTTAACCCTACTGATGCTGAGTTGGATGAAATTATGGAGTTCTTGACTAACGGGCATGGTATTTGGAAGATCAAAAATGGAAATCGCGTAAATTTTTCTTTTTTAAAGCTTAATGTTCATTCTAAAGCCTGACATTACTTTATATCTGCAAGACTTCTTCCAACTAACTATTTTAGCAAGGTAACCCGGAAGAGAGCTAATTAAACTACTGTATACAAATGAGAAAACCTATTGATAATGGCTCTCTCATTTATAACAACAAGATCATTTCATCTAAAGGAGGAACAACTGGAGGTATGGGTTACCCTTCTCTTATTGTTACCAATTGCTTACAAGCTGGAGTGAAATATGATCCATGGGAGGAAATCTTGCCATCTCATAAGCCCATTGGAAAATTAAATTAGGAAATTTATGGAAAGCATACAGGTTCAGGATCTAGGGGTGGAGGTTCATACATTCCATCTACTTCAACATTGAGACCTTTCACCTTTGGCACTTCTACACAGGACATTGTACTGGAATAGTTATTCATACATCAAGGAGACATTTTATCTTTAAAGAATAAGACGTAAGGATTAAAAGCACACTTGAGCTATACTGATGAGTATTTATAGAGGAAAGTTGATTATGATGCTACTTTTAATGAGTCTCTGGTAAAATTTTTGAGGGTCGACCATACAGTTGAATTTCTTACTTTCCCCAAATTTTTTCCATATGAGAGTGGTGGAGAGATGGGGGAGGACATTGACGATGATGATGATGTTGATGAGGAGGAGGGTGATTAGATTGCTTTTC
Source organism: Phalaenopsis hybrid cultivar (assembly GCA_002079205.1). Classification (NCBI taxonomy): domain Eukaryota; kingdom Viridiplantae; phylum Streptophyta; class Magnoliopsida; order Asparagales; family Orchidaceae; genus Phalaenopsis; species Phalaenopsis hybrid cultivar. Next base: position 479,054 of record JXCR01147061.1, on the reverse strand, counting down.
CTTTACTTCTAAATTTCTTTTGTTATTATGTGAATGTATTATTTTTGGATCTGTTATGTTTGTACTTTGATTAGTCTTTTTAATTCACATAAATGTTGGACTGTGGTGCTACATTTTTTCATTTTTGGTATAATTTCTTACTTCTTTTTTTCTCCAGTTTATATTGTCCGGGTGTTAGAGTAGTCTTTACTTTATGCTGATATAAATATACATGTTGATTAGATTTACCTCTGCTCAACACCTATTTTTACTACTTATACTTGTACTATTCTCTTATTTAATATTTCCAAAAAGTTTTCTCCCTATCTTCATATTTAATATAAGCTATAATGTTTTAAACTATTTAAAAATCAAGTTGGGGGGGGGGGAGGGGGATGAAAATTATTTTAAAACTTTACTTCATTTGTCCTCTGTAGCCTATATTTAATTTAATATTACTTTTAAAATGATTTTTCATAAGTGGTGTTATCTTTAGGATACTAAACTTTTGACTTTTAGGAATGATATAGAGGAACATAGTAGATAAGTTAGTAAAAAGGATGAAACTAAAGTTAAGATATTTAGTACGAAATAGTAGGGAAATGATTTTACTATTTACAGCAAGAAATTTTGAATATTTGAAAAATTAAGGAGTTTTAGAATAATATTTTTTAGAGAATTTAAATTTTATGAAAAGTCTCTTTCAAAAACTGATTCTAGATTTTAAGTTAATAATAGAAAATAAGTTCTTAACTTTAGAAAAGTGATAGTGAAGTTCAAAATCATTAAAAATCTATCCAGATAAGTAATCCTCATCTAAAAAAATAAGGATTAAAAAGATCCTGAAAGAAAAAGAAAATAAAAGAAAAAGAAAAGAAAAGGAATAAGAATAAGAAAAGAAAAGCAAAGTATGAATAAGGGAGGAGAAGCTTGAGGGACATGACTTAATTTAAAATTTGTTTTACTTGATTCTTTATAAGGAAGAAAACTTAAGATCAATCATTTACTTATTTTCTGAAGGCAATAGTCGAAATTATTTTCAATATAGATATAATAAATTTTGAAATTAATATTTTTAAAAAAATCAAAATTTTGGGGAAATTTTAATTTTGTCCGAATTGAATAAAAAATTAGTATACCTAAATTTAATACTAAATGCTCTGATACCTTAGATATCATCTGCTTTACTAGAAATCTTCCTAAGTTGGACTACAAAATTTATAAAAAAAATTTTAGTTATCTAAAAAGTAAACCCACAACCTTAGGTTAACAATTTTAGTCCTTAAAGCTATAGTGTTACTTGAGGACAAGTAACGTTTAAATTTGGGAGAATTCATCCACCTTAAAATTACCTATTTTAATACATGTTTAATGTTCATTTTATTCTCATTTTTTATTATATTGCACTTTAAAGGAATATTTTTTGCATGTTTTTGGTTTCAGGTACAAGGAATGGATATTTAGAGAAAATGAGAGCAAAATGAAGCAAAATGACAACACCTCATATGGCTCAATAGCCCCAAACCCTGGAGCCATTGTGCGAACTTACGGTCATGATGAGCGCTATACCACCCCAGACTGGTGATATAGCACCACTAACCGATTTTTCTAAAACATTCATTGAATTTGGCCAAATTTTGAAGGGGTCTTTGAAGTGACCCTTGGTTAATTTCAATTATCTATTAAAAGGTCAATGGATGAATGAAAATGGAGTCTTTGGGGGGAAAGTTTTAGTGTGTTAGGAGAGTTTTGAGAGTCTTTCAAGGGTTTTAGTGGATGTCTGAGTTTATATTTGTGAGTCTTTGTTTGTAGAAGAAAAGTTTGGAGATTGCTTGAAGGAGATTTTAGGAAATGCTTGGGGAGAAGACATAAGATAAGTAGTTTGTATTTGTGTTTGAGTTTTTTTTGTAAGACTTGAATTTCAATACAAAAATGTGTTTTTATTTTTCTCTATGAATTCGGAGTAGTTTTTCTATCTTTCTCTTTGCATATGGGAATTAATTATGTGGGATGAGATTGATTTAAAGATTTTTTTTATTAAATCAAATTGCAATGATATTTTTACAGATTATTTGCTAACTTTACAAACTGGCCATTTGTGATGTTAAAGTATGTTACGAAGCATAATGACCCAAAAGAGTTATGATTTCACCAACTAATGAGTACCACACTTAACTTTGAAAAGAGCCATCGTGATCATCTAAGGGGAAGTGCAAATAGATAGGGAGATAAGTCATGATGGGTGTAGAATTAATGTTTCTAGGTTGATAGACTAGATTCTTTTGTCAATTTGATCTTGAGTTTGGATCTAAGGTTTTGTAGAGGGTCATATAGAGAGCGCACTTTGGGTAATCTGAATGTGAGAGGCTGAAATCTTCTCAGCACTAATACACAAGTTGGAACAAACTTAAGGTTAACCAATGCTTTTTACTAGCACCGAGAGGGGGTAAGGAATAGGAATGCTCTTTTTTGACACAATACATCATTTTATATTTTTAATCATTCAATTCCTACTTTGATTAAGATCTCTTCGCAAGGGGAGAGATCTTTTCATTATATTCCAACTCTTTATAACTTATTTGTTTTTAAACTTTGTTCAAACTTTCTTTTTAAACTTAGAATGCTTGTTAATTTTGTTTTACTCCTTTATAAAACTTTTTATACCATTCTCCTATCATTTTTATCTGCAATTTAGATACAAGGATTCTATGTTATTATTTAAAAGTTACAGCTTCCGCGTGGGTTCGATACTGGGGTTTTTAAAGAAAATTCTATATTACTTGAAACAATACATATGCTTGCGTAGTGCCCCTAGTGTGAAAAATTATTATTATTTTTTCTAAATCATTTTATTTATTCACAGTAGCCGCTAAATAGAAATTGGGGCCAAGTTTGTAGAAATCTTTTAGAGTATAAATTTCTGCGTAATTGCCGGTCAGGTAAAAAATCACATGGTCTCATATCCAATCAAAGAGGTGAACATGCTAGATTCAATTTGGTTTCCCAAATACATACAATTGAATGAAAAGCATAGAGACTTGCATCCAACCAAAGAGGCGAATAGGCTAGATTCAATTTAGTGGCGGTATTGTGCCACATGATGCCCTAAAGGCTAAAAGATTTTCAATTTTATTTGAAATTTCATTAGAAAGTTTGATATTTGATTTAGTGTGTTTATCTATTGATTGCATTATTTATAAATTCAAACCCAATGTAAATTTCAAGAGTTCAGATTTTAAATAAATTTAGTCAAAGAGAAGGAGAGTTGATGTTTGAGATTTTGAATATTAATTGAGTTCAATTTCATTTAAGTCTAATCTTAAATTTAAAATATTAACTTTAAAGATTTAGAGATTCAGTGATTATCAGATTCATGTTGGGGGTCTTGAAAGTAAATTTTATTAAGTTAAATGGACTCTCTATCATGAACGGCTCAGTATTAATTTTAATTTTATAAAAAAAAATGTGTAGTGCTTTTTGTTTTTTTTAAAGATGGAATCTAATAATTATTAAATTCTTATTTTATATGTTAGTTTCTTTATACTTTATATATTTTGTGAATACAATTCTTGAAAGATTATATAAATCCAGTTAGCAATGGCTAGAATGTGAAGATTGGTAACATTTCCTAGAATAAGAACAACCAATACAAGTGGTGTTAACAACACTTATACTTAAAAAGAGAAGATTGATATTCTTTATAGTGGATGAAATACACCTATCAAATGAATCCAAACATTTATTCGTAGGAACCCCAACCCATCTTAGAACAAATTTTAAATTTTGTGAAGCTCTTGGAAAGTTTGGATTCTAATTTTGTTAGTATTTGAAGAGGACCAATCTATATCCTACAGTGATACACTCAAAATCCTTAAAATTTCCATAACTTCACTTTTGAAAGCACTTTATAGGGTTCATGTTAGATTTTAGTGGTAAAAGTGCATGAAGATAATTCTTAAATTATTAACGTTGATCTTCTTTTTTTCACCAAATTATCAACATATGAATAAGAAATTAGGGCATTCAATACACGACTAGCTGATATACATAAATCAATATCTTTAAGGCCCAAAAAGTATGACCTTATAGTTATTAATCCTGATAAAAGTTCAACATAAAATCATATCTCATTCTCTAGCATCAAATGCCCATTATTGAATGAGAAGATTATGTTCAATTTCTAAGAACAAAAATTAAAGAGCTTGCTTCATATTAAAATACATTAGGTCATACTTTGAGTTTATGAATTGTCACTTTTGGGGTAGTCCTCCTAACAGGAACTTATATGGAAAATTTTCTTAAGTTTCAAAGACAACCTAATGTAATTATTTTTTATTTTCACTTGAAAGTAAAGTTATAACAAGTCATGGATCACATCCTCCTTGAGTTGGTTCCTTTTAGCTCATTTTACTATCTATGTATTCTTCTTTAGAAAATTCTATAGCTTTTTAGGGAATTCAACTTTTGAGTTTGAGATTGACTTCAAAACTCCAACAGATTTGAGTACAAGTATTAACTTTATTTTTAAAGATGAATTGGACATATTGTATGGCTGGATGATTTAACTTCCAACTTTAAGAAAGGGTTTGAGGATGATGAAGTTGGATAAAAAGTTATCATATTAGATAATCATTCGAATGTGAATGACTTAGATCCTAACTTTTATCCTTTTCAAAAAATTGTTTTTATTATCATATATCTTCAGCGATATATTTATCATTTTATGATCATTGAATTGATCAAGTCAATTATGACTATAAACAACTTTTCACTTTACTTTTGATGCTTTACTTAACATCAACATATTTTTTTAGTAATATTTTCATTCTTCTTTTTTCCTTTTTCTTTCTTTCTTCTTTTCATTTCTTCTTTTCTTCTCTCTTGTATTCATATATCTCCAAAGAAACTTTTTAACTATAAGTCCTTTTTAGAAGACATTTATAAGTTGGAGACTCCAATTTGACTTGACATGTTGAAGGATAGGTTTGAATCAACAAAAACTATAAATAGCTTAAGTGAACAATATTTATAGGTTAAGTGGATAAATGAATTATTTAACACAAAAGAATATATCTTTATCAAAGGAATGAGATTTTAAGAATTTCTTTTAAAAAAAAATTTCATCAACGTCAACAACCTTATTTTATATTTTAGCTTTTATCTTAGGTTATAAGAAACTACCACTATAAAGTTTGAATTTTATAATTTTATTTAAAGAGAAGATTGAGGCATATCTATTCAAGAATATCGGTACTTGAAGTCCTCTTTAAGCATTAGAATTATGAGAAATGTCTTCAATAAGATATGAGTTTGGTATAGACTAATAGATGTGGTGCTTACACTATCTTAAACTTTTTTCATCTATCCTCAAGTTTACATCAAAACGTTATGGTTTGACTTTTAAAATAAGTCTTTAAGCTTATTATGGACAACTACATGAAGAGATTTTAGACATCATTATGGATGTTTGATCTAATTTAAAATTACCTATTTTTTATGCACATTTTATACCCATTTTTTAGGATATTATGCTTTAATGAAAGGTATTTTGTGTGTTTTTGGTTACATGTGTAAGAGAAAGAGTTTAAGAGCCAAAAGGAGCAAAAAAATACATAAAAAAGGAGCAAAAATACATCATAAAGGAGCAAAATGGTTCAAATCAAAGAAAATTGTCAAAATTAGCCGAACTGGTGCCTAGGCGCCAGATGAAAATTACGGCTGGCAGTTAGGCGTGGTTGTTTTGGTGCCTAGGCGCCAGAGTTGATTTCTAAAAGATGCGTTGAATGAGGCCAAATTTTAAAGAGATGTATGAAGCAGCCCTTAGTGATTTTTGAAGCTCTATATATAAAGAATAATTCTACAAATCTATGGGGAGGGTTAGAGTCGTTATGAGAAGGGGAGGCACCCATAGAGAGTGGGTGGCCACCTTAGTAAGGTTTTGTGATTCTTTGTGATTTTTGGAGTTTTGTGAGTCTTGTATGAGTCTGTTGGAGTCAAAGAAATCAGGGAACTTCAAAGGAGTGTTTGGGGAAACATTTCAGTTAAGTATTTGTATCTTTTCTTTAAGCCTTGTACTTTAGATTTGAGTTTCATGAATATGTTTTATTTTGTTATCTCCATGTGTTTTGAGTATTTTACTTCTTTCTTCTTGTAATATGAAGTAATCAAGTGGAGGTTTTGAAATGTTTAGAACTTTTTTTATTTAAAAAATTTGTGATGATATTTTCACCAGTCCTTCATTTACTTTACAAATTGGTCACTTGTATTGTTGAAATTTGCTGAGAAACATAAAGACCCGAGAGGACTAAGGTTTCTCTAACTAGTGAGTGTCACATTTCACTTTGGAAAGAGCCATGCTGATCGTCCAAGGGGTAGAGCAAATAGATAGGGAGATAAGATTTGATGAGTGTAGAATTGATGTTTAAGGATGATAGGCTAGTTCCTTTATCAATTTGTTCTAGATATTGAAACTAAGGGTAGAGAGAGCACAGTGGTTAATCTAGGAGTGAGAGACTAGAACCTACCCAGCACTGCTATACATGCTGACACCAACTTTAGAATAGCTAATGTTCTTTATGCTCAGAAGAAGTAAAGAATAGGTATGCTCCTATTTGTCACAATATCATAGTTAAACCTCAAAATAATTGAAATTCTACACTGATTATGAACTATTTGTAAGGAGAAAGTCTCTTTATATATATCTTGAATTTTCTAGAAACTCTGCATTTCTTTTTAACTTGCATTTGTAGGAATTAGTAAACCTTATTTTATTGCATAAACTACTTTAAATATATTCTGCAGTCTTAAGTAAAGGTTTTTCATAGTTAAGATTCATAAATTTACTTCTTTCCTTTAATTCCCTTATTAGATCGATATTGGGGTTTTTAAGAAAACTCCCTATTACTCGAAACAATACGTATAATAGCGTAGTACCCCTAGTGAGAAAACTATTAATCTAAATTTTATAATATTACATTTGTTCTGACTAGTCGCTAAATATAAATTTGGTCAAATTTTTGGTCATATTCAAGAACATAAATATTTGCACAATTAAGGGTTGGGTCAAGTTTTTGGAGTCGTTGCCGGGGAAAAACCTTAAAAGGAAATTTCATTTCAAACCTTTTTGGATTTGAAACCTTATTTAAACTGTATAAATTAGTTTTAGTATTATTTTAATTTTAAAAAAAATATAAAAACACAAAAATAAATAAATAAATATTTGCAAAACCCAAGAAAAAAATATAAATTTTTTTTAAATTAGTTAAATATTATAAGTATTTTATTTTCTAAATTTTGCCTTTTGTATGCAAAATTCAGTATCTAAAGGTTTAGTATCCTAAGGTTTTGAATTAAAACAAACTATAAGGAGAATTTGAAAGAAAAAATAACTTCTAAATTCTCAAGAAATGACAAAAACATCACAAAATAACACTGAGATTTTAACTACTGAAAATAAATATCAAAATTTACAAAGACCTTTAAGAGACTATGCAAACCCTACAACAGATGAAATTCACTTAAGTATTCAAAATCCTACTGTAGTGGTTAACTCATTTGAACTTAAACCTATAATAATACAAATGGTGCAAAACAATCAGTTTTGGGGAACATTATTTGAGGATCCAAATTTACATCTTGCAAGTTTTCTAGAACTATGTGTTACCTTCAAATATGATGGTGTATCACACAACGATGTTAGACTTAGACTTTTTCCTTTTTCTTTAAGGGATAAAACTAAGATGTGGTTAATTTTGTTAGCACCTAGATTTATTAGAACATGGGGGGATTTAGCACAAAAATTCTTGGCCAAATACTTTTCTCCTTCAAAAACTGCTAAGCTCATAAATGATGTTACTTCTTTTACTCAGTATGAAGGAGAGTCAATTTATGAAGCTTGGGAATGATTTAGGGAACTCCTTAGAAAGTGTCCACATCATCTCTACCTGACTGGTTTATCATTCAAACATTTTATAATGGGTTAATAGAATCCCTTAGATCTATAATTAATGCAGCTGCTTGTTGTCCTCACCTTTTGTTGAGGTCCAGTCTTTCTTTCTTAGAAGCATAGGATCTAGTCATAGGACTTTCTTGTTGACTATCCCAGAGGATAGTAATGGAACCCTACCATATTAGAAATTCTAAAAACATTTTTAACTCTTCTTGAAGTTCTACATGTTTGGTTCTAACCTCTAGCACTTAGTAGGATGGAGCCAACATCAAGGAGCTCAAGAAAAGTCCCCACAGAACTGCCTGGCCTTAGGGTTAACCCTGGGTGGTGTGGCCTTGGTCAATCCTTCACATACACAATTTAACCCCTCACGTTTAATCACAACCTATAACCTAAACCAAGCATGCTTAGCCTAATTCCCCTACTCTTTTGGAGACTCATGTGGATGGTTCCCCAAATCCTTAGCCCTTGGCTAGGATGGCTAGAACCAACACATGGAGGAACCAAAATAAGGTTCCTTTGGTCTTATGGCACCATGAGGGTAATTTTGTGATTAAATTCCTCATTGGATCCCAATTTTACCTAAATCCCCAATTTTGGCCTTTTAGCCGCAAACTTTCCCAAAATTGCCCAAATACCCCTCGAACCCTAAAATTCTCAAAATTACCCAAATCCTTAAATTTTATTCAAAAATCATCCCAAAGCATTTCGAACCCCTCAAATTATCCAAAATACCCCAAAATTGCCAAAATTAACAAAATGTCTCTCATGGCCAAAAGAATTCCCAAATACTCCAAAACCATTTCAAACATTCTCAAAACGAGTCCTATCCATCCATTGGGCCCAATTTAACTAAATTGACCAATTTTGACAAAAAATCCGAAATTTACCCTAAATACCTACACTCTCCAAATCATCTCCAATTTTCACCAAATTTATTTCAAACTTCCCCAATTTCAAATCTAAATAAAATTTCACCATGTCTCAACCTAATCAAAACCAAATACTAGCCCAAACTGGACCCAATTTCAAGTTCAAATCTCAAGCTTAATTCAAATGCCCCAAAGTGACCCTAAGCCAAAATTCCATCAAGTTAAACTCCCTAGCCTATTCAAATCTACCAAATCCACTTCCTAAACTTACATAACATCCCCTAAACCAAATTGAGCCATCAATTGGCCTCGACCCAAACCTAAACCTAGCCTAAATCTAATTCAAACTTAAATCCCCAATTTTACCTCAAAATACAAATCTTTTCACATTGAACCCCATAGTCTCTCAATTTCCACCCATTTGACTTCTCAATGCTTTGTGAAAATCTCTTACACCATATTGGCCAATCAATTTAACCAAATCAAACCTCTAGCCAAGGCCAAAATCAGGTCCAAGCTTAAGCCATGGTATTGAACCCAAGCCCCAAACCACCTTGAGCCATTTGGTCTAGCCCAACCCTAGTCACCACAGCTGCCATTTGGACCCTAAGAACTAGCCTAGATCCACTTATCCCACCCTAATGATGCCATGGACCAAGGGTCCCTTGATATGGGGGATTTCTTCTTAAATTTGGCTAAACCTAGGGGATTACTCCCACTAGCCTTCCCAAGGCCCCAAACCGTCACAATTAAATCTTCTGGCTCTGTTAACCTTGCTAGCCACCAGCTTAGCCCTAGTCATCCGGCCTAGTGGCTAGAAAACACCATGCCTAGGAGGTCCAAAATGGATCAAACCCAAAATTGGGACTCTCTGAGATGGCTCAACCTTGTTGGCCAATTGCGTCATTCATTCCTCCACATAAGCAACCTCTCTGCCCCCTGGATTGCCTTGGTGGCAGCCAAGGCTCCCTTTATAAATAAAACCCCTCTCACAACCAAATGGAGAGATCATCTAATTCCTCTAGGAGACTCTATCAAAATCTTTTCAAAGCCTCTCTAAGCCTCCTTGAGTTCAATCCCACTATCCTCAACCATCCATAGCCACTGCCTCTTTGGAAGTTTGAGCTCAAAATCTAGGAGATTTTCTGTCACTACACTAAAATCCACAAAGCTTTGAATTAAATCACCGTTGATCTTCCTCAGACTAAACAAGGAAGTTTCTCACTAAAAGCCACATCATTTGAGCCCTTTACATGTTGCTTTGACCAAGGCGCACCACCCTTCGATCAAACTCTTGTACAACATCAACCCCTACTCAAACAGACACTTGGAGGAGGTTTGCTAGCTCACAAGAAAGCTTCAGAAAAATCCCAATCAGGGCCTCTCCTCTTGGGCAAAGGTATAATCCAAAATCCCTAAATATGCTCTCGATTTCATTGATTGTGAAGTAGACTTGTGTTTCAAATGCATGTAACTGTTTATATAGGTTTGGCTTGACTAGATGAGACTGTATTAAAAAACTCCATGTTATTTGGTTGAGTATCGAGTGAGATCTTAGGTCTAGAATTTGGACGGTTCTCAGTTTAGAACAGATGGAGATGATGAACAAATGTCGTCCATTCGCGTGTGTATTGATCGAACGATAGAGGAGAAGTTGAACGAGGAATCAGTTCAAAAAGCACGGGTCGCGTGGCAGCTGGCACGGAATGTGGCTTCGAATAAGAGCATACTGTATGGAGTTTCGGAGCCGCCTAGGATGAGTTGGCCCCCATGTGGATAAGTAGAAAAAAAGGGTTTTTGATTTATGTAAATACTTAAACTTTAAAAATTGATAACTTAGTGTAAAAAAACCATAAAACTAAAATAAAAATACCATGTTGCTCAGTGAACAGAGGAGAAAATTATGAATTAAGAATAAATATTAATTGTCATGTATTTTATTTTTAATTAATTAAGTAGTCCAAAGAGTATTTTAATTATATTTAATTAAATATTGATCATCTTGGCTTGAAATTTAGAGAGTTTATTTTTCATGTGGTTAGAGATGTTCTCTAGTTTTTCCAAAGTTAGAGAACACCACTTACCCTAAAAGCTCTAATTTTCAGGTCTAGTTGCCTATTTTTTACTTAAAATAATTATATAAATTAAAATATAAATAAAAAAAATATGGGACTTATTTTGGTAGGTTCTCTGTGGTCAGAAAACTCTAAGAAAAATGTAAAAGGAGTTTGAATAATTATGTACATTATCATAACTAATTAAGTCAATAAAACTCATAAAAATTTAAATAAATATAATATAATCAAAAAATTTTTTAAAATCATTCCACAATGTAAATAATGATTACTTTAACCCTCTATAAAAATTTGAAACCCATTTGAAATATATTTAATATTAAAGTCTATTGTTCAGGTAAAATGTGACTTTTACATTAAAATAATTATAATAAAGAAAATAAAATTAAGAAAATTATGAAAATGGTTTTGGGAGTTCTTTGTGATCAAGGGTATCTAAGAAAAATAAATTGCTATTAAAATAAATAGTTCGTTTTTGAGTTACTTTTTAAATTAAAATTAATTAAAAATTACAAAAAAAAATTAAAAAGTACCAAAGTGCTCCTAATTGTTACATAATCATTCGAAACCCTTTAAAATATTTTCCCTAATTATTCTAATTTATTTATGTATTTTTAAAAGCTAAAAAAGTATTTTCCTTAAATTTTCATTAAATTAATTATAATAAATAAAATAAAAACCAAAAAAATAATGAAGTTATTTTACTGAGTTCTTTGGACTAGGAGAGATTAAATAAAAATATAAAAAGTAATTTCTGAAATTAAATTGTATTTTTTAGTTAATTAATCAATAAAATCAATAAATAATTAAAATAATTAAAATAAAATTAAAAAAATCATGAAATTTGGTACAAGTAGTCCTCTGACTTAGGTGAACCTCTAAGAATTTTCCCATGAACAGAAACTTTACTTTGATAAATTAATTAAATTAATATTGAAAATCCTTATTTTTGAGCTAAAATAATATTAAAAATTAAATAAAAATAAAAAACCATAAATTCTCCTTTGATAGTTTTATTGAACCATGTGTGGGGAACCATAAAAATTTCAAAGAGTTGTAAATGATGACTTATGAAGTGGAGAGCCCTAGGGGCAAAATGGTAATTTTGGAATTTTGATGTCATAATGAAATTTTAGGATTAATCAAAGGGTAAATGGGTAACTTTGATTAGAATGAACTCTTTTGAATGTTTGAAACACAAGGTTTTAAGTGGTAGAAACCAACTTGTCACCTTTTCACGATAAGGGTAAAAAGTGTAATTTTATAAATTATTGAGATTTGGAAGCTAACCTAATTGAATGATCCTAAGGTAACGGGCTTAAGCTAGGAAGATAATAACTTACTTATTTGAATCCCCTAATTGGTGATTATATGATAAGCATGAGCTTTTATGAGAATTAAATTCACTTAATGTAACATTTGGATTATTGCAAATCTACCCTAAAAATTGGATTTAAAGGCTTAGTAGTGAATTAGGCTTGATTTAAACTTGTTTAAAGTGGACTATAAAAGAGGAACATGATTAATTAATGAGTAACTCTAGAACACTACAAGCCCAACTCTAATCATGAGCATAGTATCCTCAATGACTTGAGTTTGTCTTAGGGCATCCGCTTACAAAAAGAATCAAGTGAATGTCTGAGAACCCCACTCACGAGATAATCAAAATATTAAGTTTCATTGAGCATAGTATGTATTGATTTATTAAATTTAAATTAACTTTAGATGATTAATTAAGCAATATAATAAGTCCAAATGAACTCGAAACGTTTCAATGGGTTATAAAAAAGTTGTTTCGGGTTATACCCCGAACACTTTTTTATCTTTTGGATATTTTGAAGGACAACTTAACTTATTATTCTTTGCTCAAGAAAATCATCCATTAAAACTTTTAGGGACCCACCAAGTTGGCCTCAGGACTCTATAACTCACCTAAATCAATAGAAATGGCCTACACTACTTATCCTACATTAATTGACCCAACGCTCAAGGATTTGAGTCTTCTCTATGATATTTAAATCTTTGTGAGCAACTAGGGATATTTGTTTTTGCCATATATAGATCATCAAACTTGTGTAACTCTGAAGTCTAGGTCGCTTGGGTAATGAAAATAATGTTAATGTGTGCTAAAACGAGAGATACGATGTGAGATTTAGAATTGTATCTACTATCTCAAGGACCTTTAAAAAAAGGAGAGAGTAAGGACCAAGGATTCCATTCGATGACTCTTGGTGAGATGATTGCCTCCGATACTCTTAGGTTGTTTGTAGTCCCAACTCGATCAAATTAAATAACCTGTGGACTGCACCAATCTACAAAAATATTTTAAATAAAATCACCTTTGCAACAAGTCCCGTTTTACATGATAAAGTGAATTGTATATGCGTGGAAATTAATTTCAAAAATGAAAACTTATAAAGGGCCATGATTAATCACTTGGATTGAGGTTAGAACTCCCATCCATAGATGATCAGGTTGGTAGCTCTCTCTTAAGGTCAGGAAGCACACAGTCAAACTCTGAGCCCCCACTTTTACCAATGTCTTACATTTAGTTCTGATCTTCTATATGTGACTACGGGTGTTCTTTTACTCACTCATATTTTGTTACGACTCATTTTTCTGACTTTTTTAGTACTTGATGCTTCCGTTTACTTTCTTGCAATTTATTTAAATTTTCTACAATTTTATTTTGCTTTATGATGCTAACCATGCAGAGAAAGCAGATACGCAGGTACACATTTATATTTTATATATTAAAACTTTACTTATTTACTTTAAAACTTTTTTTCTTACCTGCATTTATTTACTTTATCTGTAAACTATACCAAAACTAAAAATTACAAAACCTATTTTCAAAATTAAAATAAAATTTTTTTAAAAATAGTTAATACGTCCTTTTGAATTTACGAGAGTCCCTCAGATGAGGTCACCTATGGTTGCTAACAATATCTCCCCAGTTTAAAAAGACACAACTTATCTCAAAATCCTTCCCAAGTAAGTCCCTAAAAGTGCTCTTCAAGCACTTTCCCTCTTTATTAGAACTCTCAGTTCTCTCTTAGAAGTGTAATGAAGAAGAAATCTCTCACCTTCCCTCTCCTCTTACAAACCTTGAAGAAAATCTCCAAACCCTTGACTTTCACTCTCTCTTTATCTCACGCCACTCTCTTGTGCCCTTTTTTGCCTCCTTTTTATTCCCTAGACTTCCCTATCTTTTATTAAAGGCTACCTCCCTCCAAAAAAAAAATCAAAATTCCCTCCAAACATCCATCAAAACTCTTTTGAATTCAAAAGACATGTCTATTGATCCAAGAGACATATTCAATCACAAAAGAACCTTCCAAAGTGTTTATATACATTGAATCACTCCACGGGGCATTTATAAAAAGTGTCCCTTTTAAAATTCGCGCAAACTTTGTCTTTAACTGTCTTAATCTACAAAAAGTCATTTCTGGCACTTTAGGTGCCACCTTTCTTAAGACCACGCTATTCTAGGTTTTGGCACTTCAGGCACCAGCTCTCTATAAAAGGGCGCTTCAGGCGCTAGTTTTGGCGCTTCAGGCACCAGTTCTGGCGCTTCAGGCGCTAGAATCTCAAAATTTGCTGTTTTGGCTCTAAATTTCATCCTTTTTGCTACTTTTGTTCCAAATTACTAAAATTGACATATCTGTAACAAAGAAATAAAAATATCCTTCCTTAAAGTGCAATATCACAAAAAATAAACATAAAATGTATACTTAAAATAACATATTATTTGGTGTATCATTAGAGGAGATTATAGTATCATTAACTGGTGGAAGGGGATTGTGATTACTAATGAAAGAAGAGTCAACTTCCCCATGTAAAAATTGGATGTCACATTGAAAGTTTGGCACTACTTTATTTCTGCTCGTTTGCTGCCAACAAATCACCTTAGTCTAGTGACCCGAGAAAGAGCTACCTTGAAATATTACTTTCAACAGTTCAAGCCATTGATATTAGAGCTCTGATTTATGATACTATCACTAGTTCTATCGTTGCAGCTACTAATGCAGGTTTGGGATTTTCATCCTTAATCTTTTCATTATGCAAGCAGGCAAGAATTAGATTTAATAGCTGGGAGGAGATACTGCAGCAACGCAAGCCCATTAAAAATGTAATGTAAAATCTTATTCACATCATTCGATTTTTGGCTAGAGAGGTGGATTTTCTTGCAGTTCTAGTGCTTCTACATCTTGAGCTTCTACTTCACATGCTTCGACAACATAAGGTCAAACTTTTGGATCTGATTCACAATCATAATTATTGTAGAAGATATTGGACAACATTAACTATACCACTGATAAAGTATTGATTTTAGAAAATTTTGAAGATTATATAGATGGATATATGAGGAGACAGTGATTATGAAGAGAAATTCCACTCATTTATGGAAAACCTCCTAAGTGGTGACATGAGTATAGTTTTCCCTCAACATCCAAAATATATATCATATAAGCCTACAGCTGTTTGGCATAGTGACGATAGTGATGCTGATGAGGATGATTATATTGAGTTATAGTTTAGTTTTATTATTTTGTTGTGAACTTTTTGTAGTATAGTTATAATATACTATTGTTTTGTTTTGAATTGTACTTGTTGAGACTGTTAGTTTTGTTTGTGTTATGTTTTGTTACATTGCTGTGATGTGTTTATGTTCTTGTGTTGTGATGTGTTTATGTTCTTGTGAGTAGTTATATTTTATTTTTGGGTAGTAATTGTGTTAACAATGTTGTTTAGTATATTTAGTTAGCGTGTGTTGAACTTAATCCTGAAGCTTAAGAAGGTTTAGAATATTACTAACTTTCACTTAAAAACTTCATGTTTAAAATTTCCAATTTACTACCACGTATTATCTTTATGTTGTAATTTTGAATGTCTATTATTTTGTTTACATTTATGTTATCCTCCACTGCAATAGAAGTCTAATGAATCTCTAAATGTTAAGTTAAAGTAAAATTTGATCAATTAATTTTTACTCATGTTTTTAGTTTTTGTACTTGTATATTTAGGATGTAAAAATTCTTATAAGAATGTTATTTTTAGTTTTCATTCCTGCCTATAAATATATGCTAAAATGTTTTAACTTATTAAAAATTTAAGTTTAGAGGGGATGAAAAATTATCTAAAAACTTGAAGTTTATTTGTTCTTAAATGTGCTACAAATAAATGTGATTTTGATTTGAAAAAAAATGATTATGTAGGGAAGTAAAATTTTGAATATAGAATTGAGTAAGAGAATTTAGTTAAAACTTATAGTAATGGAGAAAAACTTAAAGTTAACAATTTTTAGTGTGGAATTGATAAATATTGTGTAACTATCTTTAGTAGAAGAAATTGTACTTTTGAAAAATTTAGAAGGGTTTGACTTTTATTTTCATTGCTTAAATTTCTTTTATTAAAAATAATTTTAAAAACTATTATTATATTTTAAGTAAATATTTATATCAGAACTTTGCTTTAGGAATGGAGGAGTGGAATTACAAATCATTAAAGGACTATCGAGATAAAACAATCCTTACCAAAAAAAATAGAAAAAGGGAAGAGTAGTTTGAGGATTAGTGCCTAATCAAAAATTGGTTCCACCTCTGATCTTTTTAAAGTATAAAACTTGAGAAACTTTTAAGCTTAAGGATATAATATACTAAGTATAATTATTCTTAATGAAAATTTTTAAGTAGAGAAGATAGAATGCCTAAACTCTATATTTGGAGAATTTATAATATTTCTGAATTATATAGAAACTCATATTTTCAAACCTCTTTACATTAAATATTTCTAAACTCTAAGTTGGTCTCATATGCTAATGTTTTTTTTCTAAATTGGACTACTATATTTCTACATCAAAGATTTAGAATATCCTAAAGAAACTCATTTACATAAGCTACTTATTTTGGTTTTAAAATTGTAGTGTCACTTTAGGATAAGTAACATTTTAAGTATAGAGGATTTTGATACACCTAAAATATATAGTCTTTAGGTACACATTTTTATACCTATTTTTGAGGTATTACACTTCAATGAAAGGTATTTGTGTGTTTTTCTTTTAGGTACAATCAAATTGATGAAAAATGGTGAAAGGAATGAAAAAGGATTAAATTTGGAGCAAAATGAAGAAGGTATGAAAATGAACTGAGGCGTCTAAGTGCCAAGGATTGGCGCTTATGCGCTAGTGAAATAGAGAGAGTTGTGCCTAAGCACCAAGAACCTCACACTTAACTGCTAGAAGTAGTTACTTGATCATTCAATGAATTTAACAAATTTTTTAAGAGATGTTTGAAGCAACCCTTGGTAAAAATGTGGGAAATAGTTAATGGACACTAAAATTTAATCAATTGGCTTTTGAAAGGAGGTAACTTCTAGAAGATTAATTAAATGTGGACACATTTTGAAAAGACACCAAGGCACATTTTGGAAAATTATAAAAGAAGACTTGGGTTGAAGAAAGGCGAGACACAAGAATACATCTAGAGCCAACCACCACACACCATCGCCGCCACCACTTTTCTCTTTATTTTAAGTTTTAGTTTGTATTGTAAGTGAAGGAAGAAATTCAAAGGAAGTTCAAGAGTTTGGTGGAGAGGATTTGAGATAAATTTTTATCTTTGTGACTACATTTGGTTTTAATTTAAACTTCTTGTTTATGCGCATGATTTCTACTTTCAAACTTAATTGCGATTGTGTTTTCTCCATGAATTCAAAGTATTTTTCTTTATCTTTTTCCATAAAATGATAAGTGATTAAGTATTGGATAGAAGTTGTGTGAAGTATTAGTCTTTAATGTTGGAAGAAGTTGTGGTAATTTTAAACCTCGTACTTCATTTACTTCTTAATTTGGTCAATTAAGATGTTAAATACATATTGTGAGAACATGTAAAATCTAAGATGATATTGTCTCAGTCAACAAATGGTAAAAATCAAATTAGATTGTATGTATGAGAATGTAATCCATATGATTGAGTGCAAATAAATAAAAAAATAAACTTTAAAGGGTGTAGAATTAGAGTACTTTAGAGTGACAGCTAAAGCCACCAATTTGATTTATTGTTTTTGGTTTTGATACAAGATGTTAGCCCCTAGGTGGAGGGAGAAGAGGCAACTCTAGAGTGAGAGCTAGTATCTTCCTTACCAAACTCGTCTTCAAGACTATTCATACTATAAATTTGTCAGCGTTCTTTATAGCATCTCTAGAAAGGGTAAAGAATATTATTGCTCCTATTTGGCACAACACAATTTGAATACTTCCACAACAAAATTCATATACTTGTTGCTAATTAAGGATAAGAAAAAATATATTTTATTTTATAATTCCTTCATCTTGCAAATATCTAGTTAAGTTAGTTAGTTGCTTACTTTATTTTCAATTATAAAAAATTACAAAAAGAATCGAACTTTCATTCCTATTATAGATCTAGATTTTAAGTAAGAATATTTTACTAAGTAGAATTTGTTATTTAATTTCTCCTATTTTGTTGTCTCTATGGGTTTGATATTCAAGGCTTTATCAAAAAGTTTTATATTACTTGATAATGATACATATAATAGTGTAGTATCCCATATTTAAATATAATAATTATTTTCTTATTTGCTTCGAAGTTAAGTTTGTGCCTAGCTGTTGCTTGGGGTCAAGTTTTCGGTTGTCGTTATAATGTAAGAATTATAATTAAGGAAAAATTAAGAATATAATCACATACATCATATTAACATACATAAAGAAAGTCGGGATCAGGGAAAAATCTTGCGAACCCATTGAGAAATTCCAACAAATAGGGAAATTTTAACTATAAACCTTATTATCCTCTAGGTTTTAATAGCAATCCACAAAGTAAGGAGAATACATTATAAACGGAAGAATTAATCTTGCAAATGGCAGCACAATTACAAATTCAAGGAACTGCAAAAAAAAACATGGAAAATCATTTTGGATTTATAGCTGCTAAACTTAGCAATAGACCTCCAGGAACTTTACCTAGTAATGTTAAAGTTAATCATGAAGATAAAAATAAAGAGCAAATTAAGGATATTCAACAGAGAAGTGGAAGAGAATTAGAAACAATAGTTCAAAAAGAGATTGAAATTGAGAAAGAAGAGGTGGAAAATGAAAAGTCTGGCGAATATTTTCATCATAATTCAGAATATCCTATTAAACTAATTAAAATCACTGTAGAAAGACCACTGCCTCCATTTTCTCAAAGGTTGAAGTAGTATAACAATGATAAAAAATTTACAAAATTTTTAAAAATATTAAGAAAATTAACAATAAACATTCCATTTATTGAAGCCTTCGAACAAATGCCAAGCTATTTGAAGTTTATGAAGGATACACTTAAAATAAAGGAAGTTGGTAGATAATGAGACTGTCGCACTTAATAAAGACTGTAGTGCAATAATTTTAAAAAAGCTTCTTGAGAAACTTAAAGATCCTGGTAGTTTTACTATTTCTTGTGCTCTTGGTGAAAGATTTTTTGGAAAAACTTTTGTGGCCAGTATTAATCTTATGCGCTATTGTTTTTCAAAAGTTTGGGTTTAAGAGAAATTTCACTTACTACTGTAACTCTTCATTTAGTCGATCGTTCGATTACCTATCCTAAAGGAGCTATAGAAGATGTTTTGGTAAAATTTGATAAATTTATCTTTCCCATGAATTTTATTGTGTTAGATATAGAGGAAGATAAAGAAATTCCTATCATTTTAGGAGACCATTTCTTCCCACTGGAAGAGCTTTGATAGATGTGCAAAAAGGAGAGTTAACAATGAGAGTCAGTGATCAAGAAGTTACATTTAAAATCTCAAAATCAATGAGATACCCAGCAAAAGGAATAGATGATGAATGTTTTAGAATGAATATTAATGATTATTTAAGAAATGAATATTTCACAAATACATTTGAAAAGAAAACTTAAGAAGAGCATTTGGAGTATGAAGATGGGGATATAATTTAGGATAAATATATAGAAGTGAGTAATCAAGAATTGGATTATGTTCAAGAACAATTTCAATTGTTAGATTCTATGGATAATAATAAAAATTTGATTTCTTTGATTGTGAAACCTCCTAAAAGAGAAATGAAAACATTTCCTACACATTTAAAATACACCTTTTTAGGAGATTTATCTACATTACTTGTTATCGTATCCTCAGATATAACAGAAGCAGAAGAACAAAAGTTGTTGGAAAGCTTAAGAAGATATAATAAAGCTTTTGGATGGATGTTAGTTGATATCAAAGGAATCAGTCCTTCAATTTTTATGCACATAATTCTATTGGAAGAACATCGTGAACTAAAAACTGATCCTCAAAGGATATTAAACCTTATAATGAAAGAAGTTTTTAAGAAAAAAATTTTAAAATGGTTAGATGCTGAAATAATATATCCTATTTTAGACAGTGCTTGGGTAAGTCCAATTCACTGCGTTCTTAAGAAAGGGGGTGTGACTGTTGTGATAAATGACAATAATGAATTAATACTAACAAGACAAGTCACTATATGGCAAATCTGCATTGATTATAGAAAATTAAATTTGACCACCAGAAAAGATCACTTTTAGTTACCCTTTTTGGACCAAATGTTGGATAGGCTAGCTGGGCACAATTATTTTTGCTTTTTGGATGAATATATGATCCCGATTCTCTTTATAGATGTCAATGCGATGTATGTGATTATATGCTTAATTTAATTAATTATAATTCTTAACTTGCAAAAGGCTAAAAACTTGATCCCAAGCAAAAGCTAGGTAAATTCTTAGTTTCAAAGCAAGTAAGAATAAAGTTATAATATTTAATATGGGATACTATGCAAGTACACGTATCGTTATCAAGTAATAAATGACTTTTTGATTAAGCCTTGAATATCGAACCCATGGGAAAAATATAATATGCACTTTATAAAATAGGAGAAATTAGATAAAAAAATTCTGCTTAGCAAAATATTCTTACATAAACTCTAGATACTAAAATAGGAATGAAAGTTTAAATCTTTTTGTAAATTCTAATAATTGAGAATAAAGTAATCAACTAACTAACATAACTAGATATTTGCAAGATGAAGGCAAAATAAATAAAATATATTTTTCCTTATCATGAATCAGTAACAACTATAAGAATTCTGTTAGGAAATTATTCAAATTGTGTTGTGCTAAATATGAGCAATAATATTTTTTACCCTTACTAGAGATGCTAGAAATAACATTGGACAATCTATAATTTCAATAGTCATGAAGATGGGTAAGGTAAGGAAGATACTAGCTCTGACTCTAGATGTAGTCACAAAGGTAAAAACTTATCTCAAATTCCTCTCCACCAAATGCCTTAAAGTTCCTTTAAATCTCTTCCTTCACTCATAATACAAAATACACTAAAAAAATAAAAAAAGGTGGATGGCGGCGAAGGCGTTGTAAGTGGTGGTTGGCACTGATTGGTCTGATGGATGAATGATGATTGACCCTTCCATTGATGATCCAAGTCTTCTTTTATAAAAATCCAAGAGGTGCCTTGGTATCTCTCCAAAATGTCTCTCCTTTCAATGAATCTTCTAGAATTTGCCTTCTTTCAACAGCCAATTGAATGAATTTTTGTGTCCATTAACTATTTCTCACATTTTTACCAAGAGTTGCTTCAATCACCTCTACAATTATTCATCTAAATTCAATGAATCATCAAATAAATACTTCTGCCACTTAAGCGTTGCTCTCTTTGTTTAACTAGGGCGTAAGCACCAATCCTGGGCCCTTAAGCGCCTCAATTCATTTTTGCACCTTCTTCATTTTTACTCTAAATTTGATCCTTTTTCACTTCTTTTACAATTTTTAATCCATTTGATTGTACCTGAAAGAAAAAACACACAAATGCCTTTCATTAAAGCGCAATATCTAAAAAATAAGTATAAAAATGTGTAAATAAAAAGTATATATTTTAGGTGCATCGAAATCCCCCAAACTTAAAATGTTACTAGTCCTCAAGTGACACTCCAATCCTTTAAAAACTAAATAATTAGATTATGTATATGAGCTTCTTTAGGTTATTCTAAAATTTTGATGTAAAAGTGTAGTAGTTCATTTTAGAAAAACATAAGTGAATGAGACCAACTTAGAGTATAGAAATTGTTAATGTAAAGAAGTTTGAAAATATGAGTTTCTATCTAGTTCAGAAATATTGTAATTTTTCCAAATAAAGAGTTTAGTCATTCTATCTTCTCCACTTAAAAATTTTTATTAAAAATAATTTTACTCACTATATTATATATTTAAGCTTAAGAGTCTCTCAAGTTTTATACTTTAAAAAAATCAGATGTGGGAACAATTTTTGATTAGACACTAATCTTCAAGCTTCTCCTCCATTTTTCAACTTTCCTTTTTTTTTCCAGGCAAGGATTACTATATCTGGATAGACCTTTAATGATTTTGAATTCCACTCTTCACTTCCTAAAGGAAAGAATTGATATATTTCCTTTACTTAAGAACATAATAATAGTTTTGAAAATTACTTTCAATAAAAAAAATTTAAGTTTTAAAAATAAAAGTCTAATTGTTCTACATTTTTCAAAAATACAATTTCTCCTACTAAAGATAGTTACACAACATTTATCATTTCCTCACTAAAAATTTTTAACTTTAAGATTTTATTCATTACTATAAGTTTTAACTAAATTCTCTTACTCATTTTTATATTGAAAATTTTACTTTCCTAATATAACTTCAAATACATGATCATTTTTTTTTTCAAAATAAAATCAAATTTTTTTGAAATAAAATTGAGAACAAATAAATTTCAAGTTTTCAGAAAAATTTTCATCCCCCCTCCCCGAACTTAAATTTCTAAAAAAGATAAAACATTTTAGCATCATATATATATATATATATGCAGGAATAAAAATTGAAAATAACATGCTTGGCAGGAATTTTTACATCCTAAATACACACAAAAATTAAAAACATCAGTAAAATTTAAATTGATCAAATTTTAATTTACTTAACATATAGAGATTCATTAGACTTCTATGGGGTGGAGGATAACATAAAAGTAAACAAAAAAACTAAAAAAACATTCTTAATTGTAACATAAAGAAAAAATCTTGTAGTAATTTAAAAATTTTAAACATGAAGTTTTTAAGTGAAAATTAGCAATATTCTTAACCTTTCTAATATTCAGGATTAAGTTCAACACAGACTAACTAAAACACTAAACAACATACTAAACAATTACTACCACAAAAATAAAACATAAATATTCACAAAAATGTAAATATATCACAGTTGTGTCTAACAAAATGAAACACAGCAAAACTAACAGTCTAAAAAAAATAAACAAAAGTACAATATAATTGTACCACAAAAAGTTCACAGTAATACATAAAACTAAACTAAACTATAGAACAGTCTAATCATCCTCTTCATCCTCAACATTTCTCTCATCACTATGCCAAACAACTGCAGACTCATATGATGGATATTTTGGATATTGAGGGAAAACTACACTCTGGTCACCTCTCATGAGGTTTTACATACATGAGTGGACTTTTTCCTCATAATCGCTATGTCTTCTCATATGTCCATCTATATGTTCTGCAAAATTTTCTAAATTTAATACCTTGTCAGCAGTATAATTGTCGTTGTCCAATATCCTCTGTAATAGTTATTTATGACTGAGAATCAGATCTAAAAGTCTGACCTTGTGATGTAGAAGCATGTGAAGTAGAAGCTCGAGATGTAGAAGCACATGAACCGCTAGAAAATCCACCTCTCCAGCCAAAAATTGAATGATTTGAATAGGACTTCACATTGACACTAGTAATGGGCTTGAGTGGCTGTAGTATCTCCTCCCAACTATCAAATCTAACTCTAGCCTGCTAGCTTAATGAAAAGATTAAAAATGTGAATCCCAAACCTGCAGTAGCAGCATTAATGGCAGAACTGGTGATAACACCATAAATCAAAGCTCCATTGTCGATGAGCTTGAACTGCTGAATACAATAGTTTAAGGTTGCTCTGTCTTGGGTACTTCACTAAGATGATTTGTAGGCAGCACACGAGTAGAAATAAAGTAGTGTCATGCTTTCGCTATGGCATCCAACTTCAAAGTGAGGAAGTTGACCTTTTTTCATTAGTAATTTTCAATAATCATCTTCCTCCAATCAATGATAAAATAATCTCGTCTAACTCCTCCTCATTTGGACTATAGTTTGAATGAAAGCATAACTTGCTAGGGGGCAATTGATAAAATTGATTTATTACCTCAAATGATAAAGGTATTGTTTTTCCTCTAACCATGACTCCTTCTTCTTCAGCCTCAGGGAGATTTGCATAGAACTCCCGAACAACTGAAATAACTGCAACAGTAGAAAAATAATAAAACCACTCCTACTGGCGGTGGACAATCAAATCCTTAACAGCTCCTCTAGACTCTTGAAATAATGCTCAGGGATCAA
Organism: Phalaenopsis hybrid cultivar; assembly: GCA_002079205.1. Taxonomy (NCBI): domain Eukaryota; kingdom Viridiplantae; phylum Streptophyta; class Magnoliopsida; order Asparagales; family Orchidaceae; genus Phalaenopsis; species Phalaenopsis hybrid cultivar. The sequence continues at coordinate 454,742 of JXCR01147061.1, read as the reverse complement.
TTTTCTTGATTACAGTGCATCACTATATCGATCCTGAGCTCTCGCACTAACAATTTTTTTTAATTCAAATTGGGTTTTTCCCTTGCTCCTCTTCATCCTTGGGGCCATTTCTAAAAATCACATAAAATTTTTAATAAATCCCAAATTCAACTCTAAATCATTAAATTTAACTCTTAAGAGCTTAAACTACCATATCTATGTATTTTCCATAGATTTTTCTTAAATTTTCACAATGAATAGTGATTTTCGGGTAGATCCATACTGTGCTCAAAATACATGATGAAAATAAAAAAATTTTACATAGAAGTGAAGCTCTTACCTCAAGAAGATCAAATCTAACAAATTTTACTTCAAACCACCAAGAAATCTTCAAATTAGGGGATGCTCTAATCTTCAAATCATAAAATCTAGAAAAAGGGGACAAAGTCAAGGGCAAAAATGGAGTTTTTCAGACCCAATAATCACTTTAAACCATTTGCGAACCAGTTTACATAAAATGACACTTAAAAGAGAATGTTTCAGTGCTTAGGCTCCCGTCTCTTGGTTAAGGTAGTGCTTAAGCGCAAGGTCTTGGTGCTTAGGGGCCATTACACAAATTTTAATTTTTTCAATTTTAGTAAAATGACCTTCTAGCCTAAGTCAACCAACCCTACATGGTCTCATAAATCTTTAATAACCATATTCTTCCCTTTTAACTCTCCTCTTTGCAAGATTCACCAATCTTAACTAATTCAATTCAACACAAATTTTCACACAAACAAACATTTATATTAATTCTCAAACAATAACAAACATCTTCAATACAGAAATTCTCAATCCAAATAGTCTTGAATGAGATAGTTCCTAACTCAAACACTGAACAATTATAACATTAAAAACACACTAAAAAAACATAACATTAACAAACAATCACTAAACAACCAAACACTAAACAAAGAACTTAATTCCACTCTCCACCCAGTGGAACGAATCCTGGCCTATCATTAGTCTCTCCTTCAGCATTTGGAATGTAAATCTAATAGACTGGATGGTGGTTAATAACTCCGGTTGAATCTTCTTCAATGCATTTGTTTTTTAAATACATAGCTCTGTTCGCTTCTTCTATAAAACTAATATGGCTAAACTGCATCTTAAGTTGCCAACCCATATAATATAGATGTGCGTTAACTTCCATCACTTTCACTTCAATTGAAGCCACCTCAGCCTCAATTTTAGTGAATTTCTCCGCTATTCCTTTGATAGTAATGGCTAGGGAACTGTTGTATAACTCTTGTGCACTCTGACTAATGAATTTCTTCCTAATTGTTTCCTCCATTTTCTTTAAATCGCTCTCCCAAGATGACTTAGAATTTAGGGCTAAAATGGAAGTGTGGTTAGACTTCTCCTCTAACGCTTCTAGTTATAGGCTCTAAACCTCCCCTATAACTTCTAAGCATGTCCTGAAACTACTATCCCACGATAAAGCTAACAAAATCACAGTTAAAGCTTTTAGAAACCAAAATTTGCACACGTTTTTAACTACCGCGCTTAAGAGCCGGATATTGGCGCTTAAGCACCGGTGCTTAATTTAGCACAGGTCAGTTTAACGTCAAAAAACTCATTCTAATATGTCTAAGTCATCTTTTAAGGTCTTAGAATCATTACTAAATCATTATAAATTCAAAATACTACCATGAATTTCTAACTCAAACACAACAACTTAACATTCAATACAAACATAGCGATAATTATGGGTTGCCTCTCACAAATTTCTTGGTTTAATGTTGTCAGCCTGACGTAACCAATACTTATTCTGGTTACCCAATAGTCCCATGAAATCTAAACCCCAAACATCAAATATCTTAACTTCTAACACATAATTGAGAGGCATCTCATTTCTGCAAGAAATATTGTCTACTCGTTGACATCGATCACAAGTTTTAATATAAGCCTTAACATCTCTAAAAATTATATTATATGTTGTTTTATCAACACCAAAATGTCCCTCAAAATCATAATTATGACATTTTTGGATAATTTAATAGGTTTCTTCTCAAGGCAGTCATCTTTGAATAATAAAATCCTTTCCTTGCTTATATAAAAATGGGTCATCCAAAAAGTAAGTCTTAACTTTAGATAAAAATTTACTCTTATTTTGGTATGTCATTCCATAGGGTATAATATCATTAACAATGAAGTTCACAATATAAGCATACCATGGAACACGCCACTCATTAACATTGAACAATTCTTCATCTGGAAAATTTTTAGTAATCTCTTTTTCAAAATAGAGTGATTTTTCTAACTCAAGCCTGGACAGATGATAAGCAATTTGATTCTCAACTCCCTTTCTATCTATTATCTCAAAGTAAAATTCTTGCAAAAGAAGAATCAATCATATGTCCTAGTTTGCATCCTTATTTTTCATTAAATACTTAATAGTTGAATGATCTGTAAGCACAATACATTTGGTTCCAATTAAGTGTGATCTGAATTTTTCAAAAACATATATTACTGCGAATAACTTTCTCAGTTATGGAGTAATTAATTTGAGCCTCATTAAGAGTTCTACTAGCATAGTAGATTACTTTGAAAATCTTATCATGCTTTTGTCCTAAAACATCTCCAATAACATAATCACTTGCACACACATATTTTAAAAAGGTTTTTCCCAATTTGGTGAAACAATATTTGTAGTGACTAATTTTTCTTTTAATAATTCAAAAGCTTTTAGGTACTCTGATCCCTGGATACCTAATGCTTATGCACAGTAAAACAATAGTTTTAATGGTATTTTTCACTTATATTTCCTTATTTTGCAACAAAACCAAAAACTTGATTCTAAAGAAAAATAAGAATAATACTTTTTAATTTATATATATTTATAGTGGGATACTACACAAGTATACGTATCGTGATCAAGTAATATCGGACTTTTTTATTAAGACCTGAATATTTNTTGAGAGTGAGGCATAAATAATCCCGACAACGAGTATCGTCGGATACCTTGTAAAGACAACAACAAGATTCATCCAATACCTTACGAGATAGGGATATTTGGCTGAGGGGACGAACCTACCAGGCATGCGAGACATAGGTATTTGTAAGACTCGAGTTGAAAAGCAAGTGAGCTATCGCTCACCCGACCGTAGTTGGTCAACCGACCTGGGGTGAGCGAGATCTTCATACTGTCGAGCGCCTCGACCGACCGACATATACTCCGGAAGAAACAGTCGCCACTCGACCGATTAACTCAATCAATCGAGTTCAGACAAGTCAGTCCGCCTATTAACATTATATTAAAATTTAAATTGTAATCCAAATATGGTATAAAATCTATATAATTAATTAGAACATTAATTATATTAAGAATAATGTTCATAACTGTTCACACCTCCATGTAATCTTATAAAATATGCTTCTATAAATATGAGATAAAAATAAGAATAAAAAGGGGCTTTCTCCCCCGGTTCTCTCGACAGTAAATTTTTTACCCACTCTAATCTCTATTCTCTCATTCATTTGGCTCTAAATCTCAAAGCATATTCATAAAAGACAATTTGGGATCTAACACTTAAATTTTATGACTTGTTACTAGTTGGATTTGATAGCTCTAAATGGAGCTTATCATCTCTTTTAAAAACATTGACCCATCTGAGCTCAAATGCTCCTCTCTTGGGGTAGTGATTTTTTATTTTTGTTGTGCCTTGGTTGACATAGTTGTGATATGGGTATTATTCTGCTTTTCTAGGCATGTATTTTTGTGGGATTGATGATGTTTAATTTAGATAATCTTAGATGCAGTTAGTCCTTTTTTTTTTTGGCTCATGCATTTTCCTGAGCTCAAATGTAGGGCTGTATATGGGTTGAGCTTGAGCAAGCTTACATGGCATGTGCTCGGCTCATTTAAAACTAATTTTTTCTCAAAATTAGCTCGTGTTCGAAATTGTTTACGAACAGTATGTTTGCACACTTTGATTTATATTTATTATGGGTGGAACATGTCTCTTTTTTTAGGGGGTAAAATGTCCTCCTAGACCCAATGTAAGAGGGACTAGAGCAACAAAGGGCAAATTGATTTTTTAGGCGGGGAAAACTCATTTTTCAAAAGGGACTACAGACCAATTTGACCTCTCATATATTTAAAAAACTGAATTTAATGAAGGATAATTTTCTCCCCTGACCCTACTTTGGCGTGCTCCTACATACTATTATTCATGCGCGGCTCGAAATAGACTCCTTTAAATTAATTAGATAAATGATTGAAATATATTGAATAAAATTTTCACCTTTCCCAAGCAATTAAACGTGTAGAATCACATAAGCTATCATGATTTAAATTCAATAAATATATATGAGTAGCATACTCAGATCAATTGATCGGACATCTAAGAATTTAGCACAAGCACATTTTATCCAAAAAGATCATGTGCATTTCCAAAAAGCGAATGCACCAAATAAGGTGTGCAAAGGGACCTTAATTAATTTATTATGAGCGATCCACATTTAAAAAATCTAAATAAAAAGAATGTAATAAATTATCACCCAGAAATGCCGCCTGGAAAGATTTGCAATACCCGAAAATGCAAAAATCTCTGCCGTCCATTTTCTTGATACTACAATCTCCTCGATTTTCGTGTTAGATNTAAGTATAGGAATTCTGTTGTGGAAGTATGCAAATTGTGTTGTGTCAAATAGGAGCAATAATATTCTTTACCATTACTGGAGATGCTATAAAGTACATTGGCTAATTTAAAGTTTGAATAGTTCTGAAGACCGGCTAGGCAGGGAAGATACTAGCTCTCACTCTCGAGTTCCCACAATTTCCACCACCTGGGTGCTAAAATTCTCTTATCAGAACATAAAATAATAAACCAAGTTGGGGGTTTTAACCTGTCACTTTAAAGTCCTCTAACTTTACACCTATCAATGAATATTTCCCTATTTATTTGCACTCAATCATATGAACTACATTCTCATTCATACAACCTCATGTGATTCTTTCTAATTGTTGACTAAGACAATACCAGCCCGGTTCTTACATGTTCTCACAACAAATTTTAACATTTGGATTGGTCAAATCAAGAAGTAAATCAAGTGCATGGATTTAAATCATCACAACTTCTTCCAACATTAAAGATCAATACTCTCCACTACTTCCATCCAAAACTTAATTACTCATCATTTTAAGAAGAAAGATAAAGAAAACTACTCATAATCCATGGAAAAAACAAAACCACACTTTAGTTTAAAAGATGAAATCATTGTCAAACCAACAACAAGTCTCGATTAAAACCAAAAGTAGCCTAAAACAAAAAGATAAAAACTTATCTCAAGTCCTCCACCAGACTCTTGAAGTTTCTTTGAATCTCTTCTCTTTTACAATCACTCAAAATAAAATAACAAAAAGGATAAAGTTAAAAAAAAGTGGTTCCTAAAAATCTCTTCAAACAAACTCCTAGAGAAGAACTTTTAAAACTTGTCAATATTTTCAGGACTCTTTTCTAAGTCCTCTCTTCTTTCTTTTATAGTTTTTCAAGAGGTGCTTTGGGATCTCTTCAAAATGTGTCTTGATTCGATGTATTTGCCCAAGAGACGCCTCCTTTCATGATAATTTTCATCTATGGTGGTTACAACCACCTATTAAGCCAATGGGTGCCTCAAAAACCTCTTCAAAATTTGTGAAAACTGATTTTACTTGTCTAGTTACTACCATTGGCGCTTAAGCGTGGGGTCTCGGCACTTAGGCATTGCCTTCTCTGTTTAACCGATGCTTAAGCGCCGGATCTAGCACTTAGGCGCTAAAACTCTTTTGCACAATTTTTCACTCTTTTTCACTCCTTTAAGCATTTTTTCCATTTTTACTTGTATCTGCAAGAAAAACACAAAAAAACCTTCCATTAAAGTGAAATATCTCAAAAATAGGTATAAAAATGTGTCTAAAAACACACATTAAAACACGTCTAAAAATACTATATTTTAGGTGTATCAAAATCCCCCAAACTTAAAATGTTACTTGTCCTCAAGTGACAGTCCAATATTCAAAAACAAAATATGCATGATATGTATATGAGGTTTCTTTAGGAGTTACTAAAATTTAGATTTAGAAATATTATTGTCCAATTTGAAAAAAATAATTAGTAAATGAGACCAACTTAAAGTTTGAAAATTTTTAATGTTAAGAATCTATGAAAATATGAGTTCTTATCTAATTCAGAAATATTGTAAGTTCTCTAAATTTAGATTTTGGTTCTTTTATTTTCTCTACTTAAAAATTTTTATTAAAATAATTTTACTTACTATATTATATTTATAAGCATAAGATTTTTATCAAGTCTTATACTTTAAAAAGATCAAATGTAGAACCAACTTTTGATTAGGCACTAATCTTCAAGCTTCTCCTCTCTTACATTTCTTTTCTTTTTCTTTTCTTTTTCTTTTCTTTTTTTTTCTTTTCTTTTTCTTTTTCTTTTTCTTTTTCAGGCAAGGATTAATATATTTGGATAAGCCTTTAATGATTTGAATTCCACTTCTTCTTTCCTAAACTAAAGTCTTGATATAAAACTTTTACTTATAAATATAACAATAGTTTTGAAAATCATTTTGATAAAAGGAATTTAAGTATTAAAAACAAAGGTCTAAATTAGCAAAAATACAATTTTTCTTACTAAAGATAGTCACTTATATTAATCATTTTCTATACTAAAAAATTTTAACTAAAAATTTTTCTTCATTACTTAAAATTTTAACTAAATTTTCTTACTCATTTTTAAAATCAATTTTTCCTTCTCTAATATAACTTCATATACATAATCAATTTTTCTTTTAAAATCAAGTTCACTTATAGTACATTTGAGAACAAATAAAATTCCAGTTTTGAAAATATTTTTCATCCCCTCAAACTTAAATTCTTAACAGATTAAACAGTTTAGCAGTAGATATATATAAGCAGGAATGAAAATTTAATTGTAACATGCTAACAGAAATTTTAAAACCTAATGATACAAGTATATAGCTAAAAACAATAGTAAAATTAATTTTTGATCAAATTTTCTATATTTTCATTTCAATTTAAAATGTAGAGATTCAATAGACATCTAAAAGGCGGGTATAAAAGCAAATAACACACTAACATGATAAAAGAAAATTACAGGGTAGGAGTTTATAAATTTCAAGTTTAAGATCTAAGCTAGCAAGATTTCTACTTTATAATAGATATGAAATTAAGTTAAGTTCTAAACTAACTAAATCACAGTACTAAACAAAAAATAACAGTTACTACCCTAAAATTTAAAAATGAAATACTATCTAACACAACAATCACAACAACAACAAAACATAAAAATTTAAAACACAACATAAAACATAGTGCAAAACAACACACAGATGCAAATGTAGTAGGCTCAGACCACATAGTTCATATCTATTACAATCATAAAATGAATCTCTCAATTCTACTCTTCATCCTCAGAATCACTAATGTACCATTTTTCTGCACGCGCATAATTAGGATATTGAGGATATGGAGGAAATTGCACTCCTGGTTCACCTCTAATCAGGCGCTCCAAAGATGTGTGGAATTTCTCTTCATAATCACTCTTCCTTCTATTATAACTATTAGTATGTTCTGCAAAATGCTCTAAATTTTGTACCTTATCAGCGACAAAATTGATATTATCCATCATCTTCTGTAATAACTCATCCTTAGTTTTGGTATCACCTTTAGATGTAGAAGCACGTGAATTAGATGGTCTAGATGAAGATGCAGCAGACGTCTCTAATCCATAGCTCCTGGAAAATCCTCCTCTCGAGCCAAAAATTGAATGTTCAAATAAGTCTTCACATTCACCTTCGTAATGGGCTTTAGACGTAGCAAAACTTCCTCCCAACTATCATACTTTACTCCAGCCTGCTCGCATAAAGAAAATATCAAGGAAGCAAATCCCATACCTGCAGTAGTGGCAGCAGTAGCAGAACTGATGATATTCTGATAGATCAAAGCCCTTATGTTGATGGGCTTTCCCTCCTGAATGCAATAATTCAACGTTGCTCTCTCTATGGTCACTTCACTGAGATGATTTGTCAGAAGTAGATGAGCAGAAAAGAAATAGAGTCAGGCCTTTGAAGGTGCACAAAACTTTGAAGTTGGGAAATTTACTCTCCTCTCATTGGTAATCTTCTAAAGTCCTCTCCTAATAGTCAAATATGAAATAATCTCTTCTAACTCTGCTTCAGTAGGACTATAATTCACATAAAAATATAAAGTCTCCGATGGTAAATGGTAAAAAATGTTGATTACCTCTGGAGTAAAAAGTACCAACTTTCCTCGAACCATAACTCGATCATACTCAGCCTCTGGGAGATTTGCATAAAACTCCCTCACAACAGAAATCTCTATGACAGCAGAGAGACAACAAAACTGTTCCCACTGTCAACGAACTATCAGGTCTTCCATTTCTCTACCTGTACTCTTAAAACATTACTCCTGAATCAATTTTCGTGACTGTAGAGTGTTACTATATAGATCATGAGCTTTTGAACTGGCAAATTTGCTTGAATCAAATGATTTCATTCCTTTGGCCTTTTCATTCTTGGTGTCATTCTACAAATTTGATAAATTCCAAAAATAACTTTAAAAACCAGGTTTAAATCACTAAACTAAACTTCCAAAAGCACTAACTAAACTTCCCAAGCAATTTCCATAGATTTTTCTTCACTTTTCACCATGAATAGTAAATTTTCAAAATCTTCCAAATTTGCTTAAAATATATGGTGAAAATCCAAAATTTTTTCATAGAAGTAAAGCTCTTACTGAAGGAACTTGGAACTAGCAAATCTCACTTGATTCCACCAAGAAATCTCCAAATTTTACTTGCACTAGCCCTCAAAATCACGAACTCGAGCTGAGGAAGACAATAGGAGGCATTAAAAATGGTATTTTCAAACTAAAATTCACTTTTAATCGTTCGGGAACTTGTTTTTGTGAACCGGGGCTTAAGCACGGGTAAGTGGCACTTAAGCGCCTGCCTCTCGGGTTGGCTCGCACTTAAGCGCGAGATGTGGCATTGAGGCACCATTGCACAGTTTTTGAAATATTTAATTAGAAGTAAAATGCACTATTAATCTAAGTAAGCCACCCACTAAATGTTCTCATTTCACTTAAATGACTATTTTTACTTCCTATAACTCCCTTTTCTCTCAAAATTCTCCATAATAATTAATTCAATTCAAGGCTAAAAATAACACAAATGTTCACAAAAACAAACTTATATTAATTCACAAACAAGTGCAAACACATTTAAGACTTAGCTCTCTCTCCAAATAGTCTTGGATGAGAAAATTTTCTCAAGTACAAAACACTTAACACACATTTACAATTAAACACATAAGTGACACAAACACTAAACACAAGACATAAACACTAACACACTTAAAAACATGACTCCAAATACACAATTCCTAACACTTAACTTAATGTCAGTCTTCATTAGAATGAATGAATTCCTGTCTCTCAGTAGTCTCTCCACGAATATAGAGTTAATAAAATGGACGGTGGTGACAAGCTCTAATACTATCATCTTTGATCCACTTTTGCTTAAGGAACATCGCCTTATCCGCTTCCTCTATATAACTGGTATGGCTGAGTTGCATCCTAAGTTGCCACCCAATATGTTCTAGATGAGTATGCAATTCATGCACCATAGTCTCTAATACAGATATAATATTCTCCATCTAGTTAATCTTCTCTGATATCCCTTCAATACTAACGGCTAAGAAACCATTATACATCTCATGTGCACTTTGACTAATGAACTTCTTCCTTCTTCTTCAAATCCATCTCCCATGAAGACATTTTCTTTAAATCTCTCTCTTTCTTAGACTTTTAGGGCTAAAAATAATTTAGGGTGAAATTCCTTCACAAACCCCTTCTATTTATAGGCCTAATTACCCCTCATAACTTCGAGGCATGACTAGAAACTACCAAGACACGTTTATTTCAACTAAATTGCAGTTACATCTTCTAGAAATCAAAATTTGCACATCTCATTAAATTGTCGCGCTTAAGCGCCGAATCCGGTGCTTAAGCGCCCGTGTAAATTTTTGCACATGTCAACTTAACGTCCAAATTCTCATTCTAACATGTCTAGGTCACTAAATAAAGTCTAAAAATCATTACTATCACATAATAAACTCAAAAGTACTATCCCAAATTTCTTAATCAGACTCAAAACAACAATCAAAGCAAAAACACACTGATAACTATGGGTTGCTTCCCACAAAGCGCTTGGTTTTACGTTGTCAGCCAGACGTAACCAGCGCTCATTCTGGTTGACCAAACATCATTCCATCATTATATTTATGCTGATCCCTTATATAATAAGGTTTCAATCTATTCCCATTCACCTTAAAAAATTTCTCAAAATTAGGATCTTTAATATCCACAGCTCCATAAGGATAGACTTTTATAACAACAAATGGGACCATCCACCTAGACTTAAGTTTGCCTGGAAATAATCTTAACCTTGCATTATATAGCAAAACTTGTAGCCCTGACTTAAGTTTGGCTGGAAATTAACCTTGCATTATATAGCAAAACTTGTTGCCACCTGGACTTAAGTTTTCTTGGAAATAATCTTAACCTTGCATTATATAGCAAAACTTGTTGCCCTAGGCTGAAAATTTTTAGTAAGAATCCTCTGATCATGCCACATTTTCATCTTTTCTTTATAAATCTTAGCACTCTCATAAGATTCATTCCTTATCTTTTCAGACTTATTTAAATGTAACAATCTTTTCTCACCAGCACATTCCTTATCTCTTCAAGCTCATTTAATTGTAACAATCTTTTCTCACCAGCAACTTTTAAATGATAATTGAACTCTTTAATAGTTTAATTGTAACAATCTTTTATTACCAACATCTTTCAAATTATAATTGAACTCTTCAATCACTCAAATATGCTTTATGCTCAAGTTCAACTGGTAAGTGACAAGCTTTCCCAAATATTAGCTTATATAGGGATATTCTTATAGGAATTTGTTATGCAGTCCTATAAGCTCACAAAGCATAGTCAAGTTTGACTGACCAATCCATTTTTGTTGGGTTCATAGATTTTTCCATAATTCTTTTAATTTTCTAATTGGAAAATTCAGCCAAACCACTTGTTTGAGGATGATAAGCAATAGAAATCCTATGATTTATATGATATTTCTTTAATAACTTCTCCATAATGGCATTTCTGAAATGACTTCCCCCACTAGTCGTGATAACTCTCGGCATCCCAAATCGACAAAATATATTCATTTTCAAAAATTTTGCAACACTTTGAGCATCACATCAAGGTAAAGCAACAACTTCTATCCATTTGGATACATAGTCCACTGCTAACAAAATATATAAGTTTCTAAAAGATTATCTAAATGGTCCCAAGAAATCTAATCCCCAAATAAAAAAATATTTCAACTTCTAGCATATAATTGAGGGGCATCTCATTTCTTCTAGAAATATTGGCTACTCCTTCACATCTATCAGAAGTTTTGATATAAGCATTAACATCTCTAAAAATCGTAGGCCAATAAAATCCATATTGTATAATTTTGCATGTTGTTTTATCAACACCGAAATGTCCTCCAAAAATCAAAATTATGATATTTTTAGATAATTTCATAGGTTTCTTCTAATGGTACACATCTTCAAATGATCAGATTTTTTTTTTAATATAAATATGGGTCATCCCAAAAATAAGTCTTAGCTTCAGAAATAAATTTCCTCATTTGTTATCCCAAAAATAAGTCTTAGCTTCATAAATAAATTTCCTCATTTGTTGGTATGTCATTCCATAAGGTTTAAGATCACTAACAATACAATTAACAATGTCGGCAGATCACGGAACATCCACTCATTTACAGTGAACAATTTTTCATCTAAAAAATGTTCATTAATTTCTTTTTCAAAATAGAGTAGTTTTTTTTAATTCAAGTCTGGACCTGGACAAATGATCAATAATTTGATTTTCAGTTCCCTTCCGATCTACTTTTTCAAAATCAAATTCTTGTAAAAGAAGAATCTATCTTATAAGTCTTAGTTTAGTATCCTTCTTTTTCATTAAGTACTTAATAGCAGAATGATCTGTATGCACTATATAATGAGTTTCAATCAAATATGATCTAAATTTATCAAAGGCATATACTATTGCTAATAACTCTTTTTTAGTTGTTGTACAATTAATTTGTGTTTCATTAAGAGTTTTACTAGCATAGTAAATAACTTTAAAAATTTTATCATACCTTTGTCTTAAAACAGCTCCAATAGCATAATCACTTGCATCACACATAAGTTCAAACGGTTTTTCCCAATTTGGTGAAACTATAATTGGTGCACTGATTAATTTTTCTCTTAATAATTTAAAATCTTTTAAGCATTCCTCATCAAAATTGAAAATTGCATCTTTCTCCGATAATGGCATAAAGGCTTAGTAATCTTAAAAAAGTCCTTAATATATCGTCTGTAGAATACAATATGTCCTAAAAACTCCTAATTTCCCTTACATTTGTTGGATAAGGTAAATTAGTGATCACTTGAATTTTAGCAGTATCTACTTCCATACCATTTTCTGTTATTTGATGACCTATTACATTTCTTCCTGCTACCATAAATTGGCATTTTTCCCACTTAAGGACTAAGTTTGATTCTTCACAGTGCTTAAAAACTTTAGATAAATGTTCTAAACATGAGTCAAATGAAGTTCCAAACACTAGAAAGTCATCCATAAAAACTTTAGTCCCTTTTTCAATTAAATCACAAAAAATTTCCATCATACATCTTTGAAATGCAGTAGGGGCATTACATAAACCAAATGACATTATTCTAAAAGAAAAAGTTCCATAAGGAGTGGTAAATGTTGTTTTCTCTTGATCCCAAGGAGATATTTGAATTTGGTGATAACCGGTAAATCCATCGAGAAAACAAAAGTATTTGTGCCCAGCTAGTCTATCCAGCATTTGATCTAGAAAGGGTAGTGGAAAATGATCTTTTCTAGTGGCAAGATTTACTTTTCTATATTCAATGCATAATCACCACCTGTAACTTGTCTAATAGGTATTAACTCATTATGCTCATTCATAGTTACAGTTACTCCTCCTTTCTTAGAAACACAGTGAATTGGACTAACCCATGCACTATCAGAGATACCTATCATGCACTATCAGGACTAATTCCATCATCTAACCACTTTAAAATTTCTTTCTTAACAACCACTTTCATAACATGATTTAATCTCCTTTGTGGATCAGCCCTGGGTTGTAATTTTCTTTTAGATTAATTTTATGCATACAAATTAAAGGACTGATTCCTTTAATATAAGCAATTGTCTATCCGAAGGATTTCTTAAAATTTTTCATAATTTTCATCAGCTTTTCTATTCTTTCTTTGTTAACTTCGTGGAAATTATAACAGGTAAAGTAGAGGAATCTCCTAAAAAGGCAAATTTTAAATGTTCAGGAAGTAATTTCAACTCAAGTTTTAGAGGTTTTTCAATAGATGGACTAAATGATTTGTCTTTGTCTATTGTGTCCAAAATTTCAAAACTTACTTGAACATAACTTGAATCTTCCTTAGAAAGGTTTACACATTGATATAATTCCTCTTCTTGCTTGTGTCCAAATCTTTTTCTTCAGATTTTTCTTGCTCGTAGTCTTGAAATGACATTCTCTCAGATATCTTATAACATCCATTCTATAGCATTCATCATATTTACCTTTTATGGGGTATTTCGTTAATCTTGAAATGTTAAAAGTAACAGTTTGATCATTGATGCACATTGTTAATTCCCCTTTCTGCACATCTATCATTGCTCTTCTTGTGGCTTGGAAAGGTCTCCCCAAAATGATAGGTATCTCTTTATCTTCTTCCATATCCAACACAATGAAATCAACAGGAAAGATAAATTGATCCACTTTCACTAGGGCATCTTCTATATCTCCTTTAAGATAGGTTATTGAACGATCTGCTAACTGTAGAGTTACAGTAGTAGGGGTTATTTTTCCTAATCCAAATCTTTTGAATATTGATAATGACATAAGGTTAATGCTTGCACCTATCACATAAAGCTTTCCCATAAAATTTGTCTCCTATTGCACATGAAATTGTAAAGCTACCAGGGTCTTTAAGCTTTTCAGGAAGTTTCTTCTGAATTATAGCACTGCACTCCTCACTAAGTGCAACAGTCTCATTATCTTCAAACTTCTTTTTTCTGTTGAGAATATCCTTCATAAACTTTACATAGCTTGACATTTGTTCTAAGGCTTCAGCAAATGGAATATTGATTGTAAGCTTCTTAAATATTTCCAAAAATTTTGAAAATTGCTTATCCAATTACTGTTGTCGAAGTCTCTGAGGAAATGGAGGTGGTGGTTTTTCTAAATCAATTTTTGGCGGAGAAATAGGTCTTTCAGAATCTTTCGTAGCGTCCTCTTTTGATTCTTCAACTTCTTCTCTCTCTACTTCAATCTCTTTTTGAACCCTACCTTCCAACTCTCTTCCGCTTCTAAGTTATACAACTTTAACTTATTCTTTATTCTAATTTTTGGATTTGATTCAATATTACTAGGAAGTATTTCTTGGGATCTATTACTTAATGAATTTGCAATTTGCCCAAGTTGATTCTCAATATTTCTAATTGTAGCTCCTTGACTTTGTAACTGATTACACATTTGTAACACCACTTCTTCTATAGACAACTTCTTATCCTTAAATTATATATTACTGTTGAAACTTGGAGGATAAGTAGATCTCTAATTATTATTCCCTTGGTCATTCCAGTTTCCTAATGAGTTTCCTTGGTTGTTCCTCCATTGCTAATTATTACCACCTGAATTGTTATTCCAGTTAAAGTTGGGATGATTCTTCCAATCTAGGTTATAATATTTGGAATATGGGTTATTTTGCTTATTATTTATGGCATTCAAAGTTTCTAATGATACTTGAGAATTTACCATTTTTGAATTCTCTTCAATCATGGAAATTGGTTGAGAAAAATTCATTCCGAATTGGTCTAACTTCCTTGAAATTGCAGCAACTTGATTTGTTAACATAGTAAATGCATCAGTTTCATGAATGCTTGCTACTTTCTTTGGATTCACCCTCTCAGAAGGCCATTGAAAATTATTGGTAGCCATCTCTTCTATTAAAGCATAAGCTTCATGAAATGGTTTTGACATCAATGAACCACCAGCAGTGGAATCGATAATAGATCTAAGAGAATCAATTAATCCATTATAAAAGGTTTGAATTATTAACCAATCTGGTATAGCATGGTGTGGACACTTTCTAAAGAGTTCTTTAAATCGTTCCCATGCTTCATAAATATATTCCCCTTTAAACTGATTAAAAGATTTAATATCATTTCTAAGCTTCACAATTTTTTATGGTGGAAAATATTTACCAAGGAATTTTTGTGCTAAATCACCCTAAGTTCTGATAGATCCAGGTGCTAATGAATTCAACCACATCTTAGCGTTATCTCTCAGTGAGAAAGGAAATAACCTAAGTCTTAAGGCATCATCTGAAACACCATCGTATTTAAATGTATCACATAATTCTAGAAAATTGGTAAGATGTAAATTTGGATCTTCAGTTGGTGATCTCCCAAACTGATTATTTGATACCATTTGGATAATAGCAGGTTTAAGCTCAAATGAATTAGCCACTATAGTAGGTTTCTGAATACTACAATGAAGCTTATCTACAGTAGGGTTGGCATAATCTCTTAAAGGTCTACACACTTGATGAATTTCAGCATTTTGATTATTTTGGTTTTCCATTTCTGTAATTTTTTTGGATTTTTGAAGATTTTTAATTTTTTTGGTTTTTCTAATTTTTCTAATAGTTCTTTCTAATTCATAATTGTTGTGAACTAGTCCTTCAGAACTTGAACTACGCATAGACTAACATAAAATAAAAATAAAATAAAATAAAACATAAAAATAAGAGACAATATTTAAAGTTTAAATAAGACATTCTAAAAATAGAAATTTACTTAGTTTTCTTCCCTGGAAACGGCGCTAAAAACTTGATCCCTGGATACCTAATGCTTATGCACAGTATAACAATAGTTCTAATGGTATTTTTCACTTATATTTCCTTATTTTGCAACAAAACCAAAAACTTAATCCTAAAGAAAAATAAGAATTTAACTTTTTAATTTATATATATTTATATTGGGATACTACGGAAGTATACGTTTGTTATTAAGTAATATAGGACTTTTTTATTACGACCTGAATATCAAACCCATAGGGAAGATTATGCAATAAGAACTTTTTAAAAAGTTTTTTTTATTTTTAAAAAGATAATTACTTAAACTACAAATGATTTTTGTAGGAATTTAAATTTTAAATATTTTTAGTATTTTTGATATTTTAACAAAACAGTAACAACTTAAAAAGACAACTAAAGTTTTTATAGAAGAAAAGTATTTAATATGAAAATATCTTTCTTCTTATCATGAATCAGTAATAAGTATATGAGTTCTATTGTGTAATTATGCAAATTGTGTTGTGCTAAATAGGAGCAATAATATTCTTTACCCTTACTAGAGATACTATAAAGAACATTGGCTAATTTAAAGTTTGAACAGTTCTGAAAAAAGACTAGGCAGGGAAGATACTAGCTCTCACTCTCGAGTTCTCTCGATTCCCACCACCTGGGGGATAACATTCTTGTATCAGAACCTAAAACAATAAACCAAGTTGGGGGCTTTAACCTGTCACTTTAAAGTCTTCTAACTCTACACAAATGAATGAATATTTCTTTCTTTATTTACACTCAATCATATGAACTATATTCTCATTCATACAACCTCATGTCATTCTTTCCAATTATTGACTGAGACAATACCAGCCCGGTTATTACAAGTTCTCACAATAAATTTTAATATTTGGATTGGCCAAATCAAGAATTAAATCAAGTGCATGGATTTAAATCATCACAACTTCTTCAAACATTAACCCAATACTCTCCACAACTTCCATCCAAAACATAATTACTTATCATTTTAAGAAGAAAGATAAATAAAAATACTCATAATCTATGGAGAAAACAAAACCACGCTTTAGTTTAAAAGAAGATATCATTGTCAAACTAACAACAAGTCTTGATTAAAACCAAAAGTAGTCTGAAACAAAAAGATAAAAGCTTATCTCAAGTCCTCCATCAGACTCTTGAAGTTCTTTTGAATCTCTTCTCTTTTACAATCACTCAAAATAAAATAACAAAAAGAATAAAGTAAATAAAATGTGGTTCCTGAAAATCTCTCTGAACTAACTCCCTAGAGATAAACTTTCAAAACTTGCCATTATTTTTAGGACTATTTTCTAAGTCCTCTTTTCTTTCTTTTATAGTTTTCCAAGAGATACCTTGGGATCTCTTCAAAATGTGCCTTAGTTCGATGTATTTGCCCAAGAGACGTATCCTTTCATGATAATTTTTGTCCATTGTGGTTACAACCACCTATTAAGCCATTAGGTGCCTCAAAAACCTCTTCGAAATTTGTGGAAAGTGATTTTACTCGTCTAGTAACTGCCACTGGCGCTTAAGCACGGGTCTCGGCGCTTAGGCGCAGCCTTCTCTGTTTAACCGGCGCTTAAACATCGGATCTGGCGCTTACACGCTAAACTCTTTTGCACAATTTTTCACATTTTTGCTCCAAATTTGATCCTTTTTCACTCCTTTAAGCATTTTTCTATTTTTACTTTTATCTGCAAGAAAAACACAAAAATATCTTCCATTAAAGGGCAATATCTCAAAAATAGTTATAAAAATGTGTCTAAAAACACTATATATTTTAGGTGTATGACACTCATCAAAATTAAAAATTACATCTTTTTCAAGTAAATGACATAAATGCTTAGCAATTTTTTAAAAATCTTCAAAGTATCGTTTGTAGAATCCAGCATGTCCTAAAAAACTCCTAATTTCCTTCACACTTGTTGGGTAATGTAAGTTAACGATTACTTGAATTTTTGCAGAGTCTACTTCCATACCATTTTCTGAGATCTGATGTCCCAAAAAATTCTTCTTCATACCATAAATTGGCATTTTTCTCAGTTAAGGACTAAATTTGTTTATTCACAGTGCTTAAAAACTTTTAATAAATTTTCCAAACATGATTCAAATGAAGTTCCAAGCACTGAAAAATCATTCATAAAAATTTAAATTCCTTTTTTAATTAAATCACAAAAAATAGCCATCATACATCTTTGAAATGTAGCAGGGGCATTACATAAATCAAAGGGCATTCTTCTAAAAATAAATGTACCTATTAAACTCTCTTTTGATTGAGGTCTAGTTTCCTCTTTAGTAGCCTAGGGTATAGCCATAGGACTTTCATGTTGACTATTCCCAAAGGACTATAAAAGGAACCCTAACAATTAGAAATTCTAAACTCTTCTTTGCTCAACTTGAAGTTCCACATATTGGTCCTAACCTCTAGCAATTAGTAGGTGGGGTCAGTATGAGAGAGCTCATGGGGCATCCCCATAGGACTGCTTGGCCTTAAGGTTGACACAGGGTGTTGGTCTGGAGCTAGTTCACTCACATTCACTCACTACCCTAATCCCAAACTTGTTAGCGTTGATCATTTGATCTTTTGGGAGACTCATGTAGATGGTCCCCTAGACCCACTAGCTTTAGGCTAGGGCCCAACTAAGACCAATACATGAAGGACCTAAAATAGAGCATTCCATTGGTCCATGGCTCAAATAGGATGGTTGACACCTCACTTTCACCAAAATACCAAACTTGGCCTTTTGCCCCCAGATCTATCGAATCTACCAAAACACGCCCAAATCCCAAATTTGACCAAAATCACCAAAATTACCCAAATTACCCAACTTTTTTCAAAAATCATCTCAAACCATTTAAAACTACCCAAATTACCTAAAACCTCCCAAATCCACCCAAATTACTAAAATACCACCAAATTTACCAAAATTACAAAAATACCTCTGATGACACAAACATTTCCAAAACCCTGAAAATCATTTCAAATGTCTACAAAACCAATTTGACTCAATTTGATAAATTTGAACAATTTTGACCAAAAGCCTCAAATTGCCTTGAAAGACTCAATTTCCCCAAATTCACCATAAATGTGCTTTACTTTCATCCCAATTCCCCCCAATTCAAATCTAAACTCAAATTGATCATGCCTATGATCATTTATAACAAAATTCAAGCTTAATTGACCCATACTTTGAGCTCAATTTTGATCCAAATCAAAACCCCCAATTTTCACCAAATGACCCAATCTCACCCAATTGAATCCCACAACCCACTCAATTGCCTCAATTTGGATCCTAAATTCTTCTTAACATTTCTGCTAATCATATTGAGCCTTAAATTGGCCCTATTAAAGCATAAATTCCACTCAATCTCAACCCAAATTTAAAATCCCCAAAATTTCCCCAATTTAGCCATGTGCTCAAATCACACCAACTTAAATGCCTTAACCCCAAAATTCACAACCAATTAATGTTGAAAACTCTTCATGACATTCCCCTGGACCATTTTGAACTCTCAATTTGGACTTAGCCTAACTCTAGCTTAACCTAAACCCAAGTCTAACCTAACTTCCCCAAATGCCCAAAATCCCTCAAATTGACCCACCAAATCAATTCAAAATCACTCCAAATCTTTTCTAAACTCTTTGTGACAATCATCCATAAAAAAATACTCAATTAATTGGGCTCAATGTCATGGATAGTTTAACTCAAACCCAAATTCAAGAGAATTCAACCCAAATTGAACCCCTTCACCAAAATTGACTTAGCTATACCAAAGTGACCAAATTAATGTCATCACAGCCGCCCTTTAGACTCACTTGACCAGCTAAAACCCACATAAACCACCTAAGTGAGCTATGGACCAATGGTCTCTTGATTTAAGGGATCTTAGCCATGTTTAGCCTTATTTTGAAAATACTTTGCCATCATCACTTTCCAATGGGAGTAAATCATAATTAACTCTTCCCTGACCTCCTTGAGCCAAGAAGTGACTTAACCCTGGCCAGCCACCACCTCAGCCACCAGAAACAGTCACCCTAAAGGAGCCCATATGGTCAAAAACCCAAAATTGGAACTCCTTGACTTGGCTCACTCTAATTGGATGCTTGTGCTTTTCTTCACTCCACCTCAACAAGCCTTAGAACCCACTGTCAAGCCCTAAGCTCCACTAGGCATCCATGGCTTTATATTGACCCCTCCACGGCCAAAAAGTAAGTAAGTCCCTTGGGGAAACTCTGCCCATTTTCTTCCACAGACTCTCTAAGAACTCCTCAGCTCAAGGCCACCATTTTCTCCTTTTGGTTCCCACTATGAGAGCCCCATTTTGAGCTCAAAATTTCAGTGTGAACCATAAAAAATTCCTCCACGCCTCCATAATGAACCAAACTCAAGTTAACTATGCCCACACCATCACCAGAGCAAGAGAAGTTAATTTCCACAAAATTCCCTTCTCAAACAGCCTACAAAATAGCTCTAGACCAACAACTGAAATCCACTTTGATCGAAATCATATCTAGACAATTCACCAGGACCTAGGACTTCATATGGAGGTTCATTCAACCCAATCAAAGCTACCACAACCATTTGATTATGGCCCCCTCTTGTAGATAAAGGTACTGAACCTCAACCCTAAACCGAGCTTGTTTTGATTCTCCATGTGTAATGGCTCGATTTCATACATAATTAAGCGTATAGATATGCTTGTCTCGAGTAGATGAAAGCTTAGAAATAAACCCCATGTGATTTGGTTGAGTCTAGACGAAGATCTTAAGATTTTAGTGTAAATGGTTCTCGGGTTAGTTCATTTGGGGATGATAACAGGGAGTCGTCTGATCACACGTTTATTTGATGGATGGAGGAGATTGAGCCAGACCAACCCTTCGTGCAGAAAGGTCGGTCTCGTGACAGTTGAGGTGGATGGTGGCGTCAAATGAGGGAGCTTCGTGTGTGAGTTCGGAGCACCGTTGGATGAGATGGTGCCTCACAATTAAATAGAAAAAGATAGATTTTTTGGAATTAATTAAATGCTTGAAACTTCAAAAAACCATATCTTTCTCTAAAAAAATCATAAAAATAAAATAAAAATATTCACTTGTTTAAGAAACATAGGAGAATAATGTGGATTAAAATAAAATCAATTGATGACTCTCTGATTTTTAATGAATTAAATACTCTCTGTAGTATTTTAATTCATTATGATCAAGCATTGCTCACCATGGCTTGAAATTTTGAGGGTTTGTTCCTCATGACACTGGCTATGTCCTTTAATCTTTCCAAGGTCAGAGGATATCTCTATGCTTCTAACCTTAATTTTCATGCTAAGATGACTATTTTGGCTTATTTTAATTATATAAATTAAAAGGTCACTTGAATAATTATGAGAATAATTTCAGTAAGTTTCCTATGGTCAAAGAACCTGAGGAAAAATATCATAGTGGCTTGAAAAATATTGTGAATTTCTAAATTTGCTTAAGTATATACATCTTGTAGTAATTTATGTAAATTAAATGTTAACCAAAAATTTACAAAACCAATTCCACAATATGTATAAAAATCATGCTTACCCACTGCAAAAATTTGAAAATTATTTGATCAAGTTTAAGCACTAAAGTTGATTTTCTAAGAAACCTTGTATTTTTGCACAAAAATAATTACAATAAATTAAATACACTTGGGAAAATTATGAAAAGTAGTTTTCTGAGTTCCTTGTGATCATGGGCACCTTGGAAAAATAAAAGTTATTTCTGAGAAAATACTTGATTTTTTAGCTTTATTTTGAATCTAAAATAATTAAAAATAATTAAAAATCCTACAAATACAAAAATGTTTTAAAATTTGCTTAATGGTCTCCTAATTATTTGGGATTCATTAAAATATTTTTTATTTAAATTTTCCAAGTTAAAAATAAATTTTAAAACCTTTAAATCAAATTTCCTTATTGTTCACATTAAAATAATTAAAATAAATAAACTAAAAATTAAAAAAATACAAAATTTGAATCTCTGAGTTTTCTGAACTCAGAGAAGTTTAATAAAAATTTTAAAAAAGATTTTTTGTAATTAAATATTATTTTTCATTTAATTAAATCATTAAAATTTGTTATTAAATTATTAATAATATTAAAAAATTTAATTGAAAAAATCATGAAATTTTGTTTAAGTGTTTCTGTGACCTAAGGGGATCTCTAGTAATTTTCTCATGAATAAAAACTTTATTTTTGATAGTTAAGTAAAAATCAATTTTGAAGATACTTTTTTTTTAAGTTTAAATGACTATTTAAATTAAATTAAAATTTTAAAACATATATTTTCTCCTCTGATGTTTTAATTGACCCATGGATAGAACACTCTAAAATCTCAAAGTCATATGAGTTCTGCTTAATGAATTATGAAATGGAGAGCCCCAAAGGCAAAGGGGTAACTTTAGATTTTGATGCCTTTATAAAAATTTAGGTTTAACAAAGGAAAAATGGGTAATTTTGATCCTAATGAACATGTTTGAATGATTGAAATACAATGGGATTAAAAGGTAGGAACTCACTCGCCACCTTTTCATAATATGAACAAAATCATATTTTCCCTAATTATCAAGATTTGGGAGTAAATTAAGATCAAATGATTCTTAAGTGGTGAGCATAAGCTAGGAAGATGATAAGTTACTTACCCTACGTCTAAAATTGATGATGATGTGATCTTTCAGTAAGAATATATGTCACATAAACAAAAATTTTAACCACCATCAATTTCCCCCATCATGATTGTTAAGGGCTTAGTAGTGACCTAGGATCAATGTCTCAACTCATTTGACTGGATTTAGAAGATGACATGATTCATGATCAACACCTTTTTACACTACAAGCTCAATTTTAACTGTGGAAACCAAAACCTTTACTTACTTAAATTTGCCTTAGAAGCATCCACCCACATAATTCTTAATGAAATGTCAATTGATTGATTGAGTGTCCTAGCCTTCAGATGAATAAAACATCAAGTTTTCTTGAGCAATGGGATAACCTTAGCTTAACCTTGGATGATTAATAGAACAATATGAAAAGTTCAAAATGAACTTGAAATATTTCAAGAAATCTTCAAAGTGGTTCAGGGTCATGCCCCGAGCACCTTGAAATCTATTGAATATTTTGAAGGGCAAATTAAACTTACTATATTTTATTCTAAAACTATCCACTAAGATCTTTCAAAACTTAAAAAAGTCATAACTTGGGGTTTGGTAGCTATACCTTCATCTACTCCTGCATTTTAATTCTTTGTAAAATTATATACATATTGCCAAAACTAACCTTTCAGGTGGAGGAGCAAGGAGAATCAGCAAGCACGCTTTTAAATTATTACACTTACCCTTATGTACTTCTTATCTCGAACTTGCATGATAAATAAAGATGTCACCCTATAAACAAAGAAGTCACCCTGCATGTTAAAACCGAAACTGTTAAGATAGCCGCAAAATCAAAACTAAAACTTAAAAATTAAACAAGATAAAATTCACTGCCAGAACATTCAAAATATAAAGACAACTCGAAATTTAATCACAAACATCAAAAAACAATACATGATAATAAATTAAGATGACTCTATCAAATGATCAGGAATCCCTCGGAGAAGCTAACCTATGGTTACTAACGAGATTTCCTATGGTCTAAATGAAAGTACGGAACTCATTAAGTTGGGTTTAGTAAATTTATTTAGACTAAATGAATCCAAAAGAAAATAGTGGTGTCGGAACGAGGGAACTGTAGGATCCTAACTGATGTCACTCTAATCAACTTTAACATTCCCCATAACATTTAAATGCCCATGACCTTAGGAAATACTTGATTTGACCTCGTAACTTGACACATTTGAAAACTTAAACTCACCACGATGAGGAGCTTGGAGCTAGCATTGTGAGTAGCCCAGCCATCTTCATCAATAAAACATATCTACATTAGCTAAACCATTCTTTAGAATTAAATAACACGTCATAGGATTTTGAGATTGTTTGCCTGGTGCGACATAAATCCTTAACTTCTCTTTAGGTCATTATATGACTCTGCTATATAATATAAGCTCTAACTCGTTCTAGGATTTCGAGGTTTTTGTTCATTACGACCTAAATCCTCACATCTTCCATGCTATTTGTGTGAACCTTTCAAACGAATGTAAGTCCTAATTTATAAAATTGGCAAGATGAAATGCTTAAATATTTCTCCTCTAAATTTAATCCAAACCATAGAATAGCTTGGGAAATCATTGAGGTTCTCCTCAAAATCTGTGACATCCCCCAATATCTCTTCCTTTGGATTCTAAAATAAATGTTCCAAATTTGAGTCATTCCCATTTCACACCTCTTTATCCGATCTCGTTGAAAAGTTCTGTACCTTGAAATTTCTAACGACAATATCCCCTAATTTTTATTGAGAGTTTTCTTAAGTGACTTGAATTATCTAAGATGTAATTAACTATAAGGGCTTGCCTTTATAGGAAAATTTTTCGAACCCAGCTTAATATAACGCTCGACCTCTATCTCTTAAATCAAAGATACAGTCCAAAATGCTTCTTTCATCACTTTTGGAGAAAACCCTGGTATACAGCTCCAGGTCTTCCAGTATATTGATGAACTTTCACTAAACTTCTTCATAAAACTTGAATTCTCTTTTATTTACTTTACTTATCTTGTAGTATTCTATCATACCGGGGGTTGGTAGCTGTCACGGGCATTCCTTCCTTAGAGCATTGGCAGGAACCCAAACTGGCGCTGGTTGATCTGGAGCATGAGACTCGGCCTCTAGCAGGATGTACGGCCCTGGGCTCGACGGTACATACTGATTCGTCCCTAATGGGACATATGGCTCATCCATCATAAAATCTAAAGTCTGAGACCCATTGGTGCTTGAAGTATACTCTTCCAATGTACTGAAACTTTGTAAATGTAGAACATTGCAATCTAGGCATTCTACGAACGCACTCGTGGCTGATGTCTCAGCTGGTATTTTAATGTTGCACGTCGGGCAACCCTTGCACAAAACATCTGAAACTGAAAGTGTATCTGACTCTGTCACAAACTCTGGTTCTTCATCCATGGTGGGTAGGCTAGCAGAAGTTTTTTTCAAGTCTGGATCATAAATATGCCCCTCAGAAATAGGGGTAAGCAAGTTGTTCGTCTCTCTTTGACGTATGTGTTCTTGTCGTAGAAAAGCTCTCTACTTCTTGCGGCTGGTGTTTCTATGTTGCGTACTGCAAAGCGAAGTACTTGGCAGTTGTTCGTTATTAGCGGCTTTTAATCCTCCAACCAGTGTAGCTACAATGGAGGGCAGAAGGATAGGCCCTTCCATCGGATCTTGCTCTGTTATCACGTTCTTGCCTTTGCGTGATAATTATCTTTAGCGGTCACTCTCAATAGTGAAGGCAATCCCTCTTTCTCTTTGCAGCTGACTGCGTCCATGAGAGGACCTTCGTAGCCCATGTCAACCTGGTTAAAATCCATGTTGAAGTCAATGGTACCGCCCTGCGGCGCCATCTCTTCATTTAGTGCAAGGCTCCAGCCATCCTAAAAAGCAAAGATCAACCTCTATCCCGACATTTTTCTGTAGACGACCGAAAAAACGTAAGTGGGCCGAAACTTGTCATGAACAAGAACCAAAAAAAAGTATTTATTAAAGTAAATTTTAGTTTATTTTGGTGAAATGAACTGTTTATTTTATGTATGAGTTTTGCTTAATTTAGTGGAACATTATACTCAAAAGTGGAAAGAAAAAAATTTGAAGTGTAAAATTTTTTTCTCAAAATTTTCATTATACTGAGATTAATTACAAAATTTGGACCCTGTCATAGACATTTGGCCACATAGATAACCCTAAAACAATCAAAGTTTCCAATGTTTCAAAGCAAGCAAAGGCAAGCGGCGTCAGGTTGCGTAATTGGTTTTTAGTTATCTTTCATTTATTGGTAACATAAGTCTTTCGCCCTGGAAGTCCACTAACTGGAAGGCTCCTCTTGTATAGACCTTTTTAATGACAAATGGTCCCTCCCAAGTTGGCTTAAATTTTCCACCTATTTTGCGGCGTGTAAGAATAGGCCTTTTGAGCACAAATACGAGGTCACCAACTTTCAATGTCCTTGGGCGGACCAGTTTGTCATGGGCTTGTAATATCTTTGCCTGGTAAAGCTCCAAATGTTGTTATGCTTCTAGTTGTTTTTCCTTGAGATTTTCCAGTTCTTCAAGTCTAAGTTTTGTACTTTCTTCTGTTGTGAGTTGGTTGGCAACTGTGACTCTGAGAGATGGTGTCTGATTTCTAGCGGTAGTACGGCCTCAGCTCCGTACACGAGCATATAGGGTGTACACTGAGTCGGAGTCCTGAAAGTCGTCAAGTAGGCCCACAAGACTTCTAATAGTTTGTTTTGCTAATCCCTTTTTTTCATCCAGTATTTTCTTCAAAATCTGTACCAGTTTTTTGTTGAAAGCCTCAGCTGGACCATTTGCTCTCAGATAGTAAATTATAGAGTATCTCCAATCTATCCCATGTCTTTTGATGAAATTATTGATCTTTGTACTTCTGAAAGTTATGCCATTGTTGGAAATTATTCTTCGTGGTACTCCAAAATGGTAGATGAATTGGCTTTTGAAAAATTGAAGGACGTGCTGTGTCGTAACCTCACGTAACGGCACCTCCTCTGCCCATTTGGAGAAGTAATCTGTAGCAGCAAGTATAAACCTATGTCCTCTGGAAGATGAAGGGTCTATCGGACCTATTATGTCCATGCCCCAACACTCGAATGGCCACGAAGCAACAGTTGGGTGTAGCACATTCGGAGGCTGGTGTAAGACCACCCCATGCAATTGGCATTGGTGACATCTTCTGATTGTATCCATGCAATCATACGTCATTGTTGGCCAATAATATCCGAGTCTTTTAATCTTCATTTTCATTTTCGGCACTAACTGGTGAGCGCCACACAATTTGGCATGTACCTCTTTGACAATATTTTTTGCTTCAGCTCTGCTCAAACATCGTAGCCACATCTGATTGAATGATTTTCTGTAGAGAACATTTCCCACCAGGGCATAAGACATAGCCCTTCTTGTGATGTAGTGCAGCTAACACTTGTCTTCTGACAGCTTTTCGGTATGTAAATATTCTATTAATGGCCAATCTTCATTGATGTCTGCAACTGTATTTATTGTTTCTTCTATTCCAAGCTTGTGTAGCGTTTTGAAGTCGATCCGAGACACGACTCATCTTCCGTGCACTATGAATTTAATGGAATCCTCTAAGAGACACGCCATTTCCTTAGAAAGTTTTGTTAAAGCATCGGCATGGGCATTATCTCCCCTAGGAATTCGGTAGAAAGTTACGTCAAGAATATATTCCAGGAGCTTCAGCGTGTATTGATGGTATTCCATTAATCTTGGTTTTAAAATTCTGTATTTTACGGCGACTTGCTGGATGACGAGTTGCGAGTCGTCATAAATTGCAATGTTTGTTATATCCATTGAGATTTCTATTTCCAATCCGGTGATTAAAGCTTTATATTTTGCTTCATTGTTGGTGCACGGCTCTGTCAGATGGTATTGGAACCTCATCATACCCTTTTTTGGTGTGATAAAGATCAAACCAATCTCTGCTTTGCCTAGTATAACCGTGCCTGATCCTTTGTCTTTTCTGGCTGACGAAGCGCCATCGAAGTACATTTCTCAGTGTTGTGCACTGGATAATTCCATTTATAATATTTTTCGTCTGGTAACTCGTCGTTGAGAGAGGACCTAGCTGGCAATGGGTGTGCAATGAGAAAGTCTGCTAGTATCTGTCCCTTGATAGCATGGAGGGAAACAAAAGTTATATCAAATTGCAATAAGATCATTGACTATCTTACTAGACTTTCAGAGAGTGTTGGTCTGGTCATCAGATATTACAATGGATTGACTTTTGAAATTAGGGTAATCTTATGAGAAAGTTGTAATGTCTAAGCTTTTGGGCGGCAAAAATTAACGCCATACAATGCTTCTCAATAGATGGATACCTTATCTCTGTTGGTATTAGGCGATGACTTAAGTAGTAGAACGCGTTTTCTTTACCCTCTTTATTGACTTGGGCTAAGAGGGCTCCGAGAGAGTCATCTAAAGCCTAGGTATAAAGTATCAATGATTTTCCTGGGATAGGGGCTGCCAAGGTAAGAGGTGTCATTAAATATTGCTTAACGTCCTCGAAAGCCCGCTGGCATTTCTCTTCCCAAATTAATTTGGTGTCCTTTTTAATTAATACCGAGAAAAGCTGACTCCTACCTAAGAGATTAGAAATAAAGCGTCTTGGATATGTCAACTTCCCTTGGAAGGAACGTAGTTGTTTCAAGGTTTTAGGGGGAGGCATTTCCGAGATAGCTTTAATCTTATCCGGGTCGATCTCGAGTCCCCAATGACGGACAACAAATCCTAGAAATTTCCTAGAGATAACGCCAAAGGCGCACTTTAAGGGATTCATTTTAAGGTCATATCATCGTAACCATTCGAACACGATCCTCAAATCGTACAAATATTCTATTTTTTGTTTACTTTTGATGACTAAATCATCCACGTAGCATTCTACTTGGTTGTGAATGAGGTCGTAAAAAATCTTCGTCATTGTACGCTGATATGTTGCTCCAGCGTTCTTTAGTCCAAACGACATCATAGTGTAGCAGAAAATTCCAATCAGTTTTCTGAAGGCTGTAAGTACTGCATCCTCGGGAGCCATCTTGATTTGGTTGTATCCCGACGATCTGTCCATGAAGGAGAAAATTTCATGTGTTAAAGTGATATCCACCATCATCTCTGGTATAGGTAGTGGAAACTCGTCTTTTGGACATGCCTTATTTAAATCTCTGAAGTCGACACAAACACAGATCTGTCCATTTTTCTTCCTAATAGGTACAATGTTGGCTAACCATGTGTGGTATTGTTCTTCTTTCACAAAGCTGACATCTATCAATTTCTTCACCTCGGTGATGACTTGTTGTTCTATTTCTAGATGCATTCGTCTTGGAGCTTGCTTCACTAGGGTTATACTCTTGTTCACCCCAATTTTATAAACTGCAACCTCTACTGACAGTCCTAGCATTTCATCGTAGCTTCATGTGAAGCAATCTTTGAGATATGTTAATAGTTTGATCAATTTTGTAGATTTTTTGTCATTAAATAGAGAACTTATAAATGTAGATCGGGGTCGTTCTTCAATCCCGAGGTTGATTTCCTTCAACTCATCGACCGTTGACTTAATTTCTTCTTCAAATTTTGGTGGAGCATCTTCTAATGATTGATCAGTAAAGTCATCCTTTATATCGAGGTAATCCTTTTCTGACTCACTAATAACAACCATGCAAAATTCAGAATCATCAACTGGTCCGACTGTACCAAATCCGAGGCCCTCTTTTGAGTTGGGAGTTCGAATTTTACCATTCCATAATTTTTTAAGAAGTTGAAATTTATCTTTTGGCATTTATTTTGATAAGTGTTCCAATTAAATTAACTTTTGAACACAAGGAGAGAAGTAACCAAAAGGCAATTCCATTAATTCGCTAGAATCAACATCCAAATTTACATGTTTTTCAAGCTCAGTAGAGGTAGAAGCACAAAAAAATTTAATCATCTTTGAACCAACACTACGGACTTCCTTGACCTCTAAACTCTCGACCTTTTGAGGTGAATGAGGGTCATAGTATTCACATAGTGGTTTATCCGATCATACATTATTTCATATTCATTCTTTTCTGTATCTTCTAAGGATATCTCGTATTGAGGTCTCTTCCATCTTGTCATCATTATTTCATCTTCAGAACTTTCTTCCTCACCAATGTTGATAGTTGGCCTAGTCCATTCAACAATTAAATTGATCCTTCCTCGTCTACGTCCTCGACCTCGACCTGGGGTGCTCAAACTAAAAGAACCTTCACCAACTCATTGTAAGGGAGTGGTGGAAGATTGTTGAAGTGGAGTTGATTGGCCTCCTCTTTGTGATTCTTCTGAATCTTCATTTTTATTTGTGATAACTTCACGAGAGAAGACAAACATCTTTGGAGGCACGTAGTAGGCAGCATTTTCATGGATACCAACTTCAAGTACTAAAAATGGTTGTAGGTCTCCTTTGATGCAATTTTCTTGACCATCTTTGCGGTATTTGATGCACTAGTGTAGAGATGATGGAACCATATTGTGCTCACAAATCCATGGTTAACTCAATAGAGCGTTAAAAGAGGTCTCAGCATCGTTGATATGAAATTTAGTGGTTGTGGTTCTC
Organism: Phalaenopsis hybrid cultivar; assembly: GCA_002079205.1. NCBI lineage: Eukaryota > Viridiplantae > Streptophyta > Magnoliopsida > Asparagales > Orchidaceae > Phalaenopsis > Phalaenopsis hybrid cultivar. The sequence goes on along the minus strand of JXCR01147061.1, from coordinate 424,439 downwards.
CAACCTTCATAAGTAATGTAACTAATATGGTTGAATCCTCTTAACATCATCTTATCGGTCGTAAGCTCTTGAGCTTCAATATCCAAATAATCCATTGTCCGTAGGCTCATCAAGTTAAGAGATGCTCCATGATCCACTAAAACTTTGAATAACACAAATTTACTGATGTTGATGGAGATGTAGAGTGGACGATTGTGGTCAGCGGTACCGAGCAGCAAGTCTTCATCTGTGAAGGTTACCCCTGACTATTCTTTCAACCAGCAAACTTCATATAAGGATGTGCTAGCCAACTGAGCTAAGAAAGTTTCTGGGTCAACCAAGGCTGTAACCAGAGATTCTCTCATCACCTTTAACAAGATCAGAGCGTCATAGATGCTTAGTCAGGCCGGCAACTTCCTAAGATGAGCTAGCATGTTGTAGTATTTTTTGAATAATCCTCTGATTGTATCTTAATCATGTTGTTCTTCCACTGGTGGAGGTGGGGGTATCTCTTCTCGAGTCATTATATGTTTTCCTTTGTCTATTGGAGTTGTTCTTGGTGGTAACACTTTTCCACTTATTAAGTTAACGTCTGTGATTTCTTCTTCTTGAGATATCATTGTTGAATCTTCCGGTGTATTTTCCTCTTCTTCAGAAAGATCTAAGTTGATGGCAAGCGATGTACCATGATGCTTGAGAATTGGCTCCTCGTTATCGTTGTTGTCATAAGCAGTATTATTGATGTCTTCTTTGGACTTGACAACGAGTTCATCGGACTTGAGTACGATTTAAAGTTTTAGAGATCGAGATCAAAGCTAGATCGGTCATAATCAATTATGTTATCACCAAAAACAGTTAAAACGTAGCTGAAATCACAATCATTATATTCATAAGATCCCAGAGGGATAAATAGATAATCATACAAAGTCAAGGGTTCAAGGATTTTCTTCCCCGAATCTAAGACAACCAATCTAGTTGAGGCAGACCCTATCCTACCCACCGTGCTATCAATCTTCATAGTGATGTTTTTCTTCTTCTTTTTTGTCCTTGATGATGACGGATCTCCTGACGAAACCTTCATCTCGGGCTTGGTATGTTGCAGACTCTGAATGGAGGCTTGTTTTGATGCAGACTGGATCTTGTTTAGTATTTTCTTGGATGATCTGCTTCAGACCTCACTCCATCCTTCTTCGGCATTCGTTTAAGCTTGTTTTGATGATGTCGGCACTATTTTTTTTTGTGTGGGGTTTGCCCGTAAGAAGCTGTCGGTCATCGGAATTGAAATCCCGTTGCCCGCTTCGGAAGGACGTTAAAAAAAAATTTTAGTTTTGAAAATGATAAAGTCAAACTGACCCCATAATTTTCATAATTAGATGAAAGAGCGCTTTACCTCAAATTTTATATTTATCCCGAAGGATGAACACAAGAATTGAGGGTGAGGCTCAGAGCGCTTTACCTCAAATCTTGTATCTATCCCTAAGGATGAACACAAGAATTGAGGGTGAGGATCGATCAAATAAACTAGAGAAAGTTATGACATCCGTTTGTTCTGCGAAACCAATATATTGGCCGACAA
>JXCR01147061.1:396931-418061 GCA_002079205.1 Phalaenopsis hybrid cultivar | reverse complement strand
ATGGAGAATTGAAAAACCCCTAACCCTAATTTATTTTTTAAAAATAATATATGCATCAAATTAATGTGAAAATAATTCCACATAAATCTCCTCTGTTCACTGAGCAATAGGTTATTTTTATTTTGTTTTTATGAATTTTCTACACACAGAGATATGAATTTTTTAAGTTTAATAGCTATTTTCTGAATTTTTTAAATACCCTATTTACTTATTCAAACCGCGGGCTGACTGGATCCTCGGATCCGTCGAAAAGCCACGCGGCGCGCTCCTATTTGACGCCGCCTTCTGAGTCAGCTGCCACGCGTCGCGCCGTATTTCTNACCCTAGGGTCTAAGGTGAGTCATGGCAAGGTTCATTTGACCATACCAAGCTTAATTGGTTTAGGTTTGGTCATAAGTCCAAAAAGGTGCATATGACCAAATCTTGTGTTTGTACTAGATTAGGGATGCCAATTAGCCTAATAAATATGGCATTTGGTGTAGGAGATCATGAGGAACAACTTTCATGAAGAGTGAAAGCTTTGAGAGGTGCACATGACCAAATATTGTGTTTGAACTAGGTTAGGCATGTCAATTGGCTCAATTAACCCATAGTTCCAAAAAGGAGCATATGGCCAAATCTTGTGTTTGGGCTAGGTTAGGCATGCCAATTGGCCCAATTAAATACGCATATGACCAAATCTTGTGTTTGAACTAGGTTAGGCATGTCAATTGGCCCAATTAAATATGTACACATGACCAAATCTTGTGTTTGGACTAGGTTAGGCATGCCAATTAGCCCAATTAAATATTTGGCCATAAGTCCAAAAAGGTGCACATGACCAAATCTTGTGTTTGAAATAGGTTAGGCATGTTAATTGGCCCAATTAAATATGAAAGGTGCATGTGACCAAATCTTGTGTTTGAACTAGGTTAGGCATGTAAATTTGGCCCAATTAAATATGTCATGTGACCAAATCTTGTGTTTGGGCTAGGTTAGGCATGTCAATTGGCCCAAATAACTATGGTGATGGCCAAATCTTGTGTTTGGACTAGGTTAGACATGTCAATTGGCCCAATTAAATATGGCATTTTGACCAAATCTTGAGTTTGGGCTAGGTTAATCATGCCAATTGGTCCAATTAAATATGGAATTTAGACCAAATCTTGTGTTGGGGCTAGGTTAGGCATGCCAATTAGCCCAATTAAATATGGCATTTGGTGTTGTGTTTGGGCTAGGTTAGGCATGTCAATTAGCCCAATTAAATATGGCATTTGGTGTAGATCTTGTGTTTGGGCTAGGTTAGGCATGCCAATTGGTCCAATTAAATATGGAATTTGGTGTAGGAGATGAGGAACAACTTTCATAAAGGGTGAATAAGTTCAAAAAGGTGTATGTGACCAAATCTTGTGTTTGGGCTAGGTTAGGCATGCCACTTTGTCCAAAATGGTGTTCATGACCAAATCTTGTGTTTGGGCTAGGTTAGGCATGCCAATTGTCACAATTAAATATGGCATTTGGTGTAGGAGATCATGAGGAACAACTTTCATGAAGGGTGAAAGGTAATATGGCATTTGGTGTAGGAGATCATGAGGAACAACTTTCATGAAGAGTGAAAGCCGTTGGGCTAAGTTTGGGTCAAACTTGGGCTAGCCATGGGCTAAGCTCAAATTGATTGTTGGGGTTGGTGAATAACATCATTATGAACAACTTTCATGAAGGATGAAAGTTGTTTTGAAGTTGATTTGGTGGTCAATTTGGATGGGTTTTAATGGATTTGGGTTTAGACTTAAGTTAAGCATGTAGGGTTAAACTTGGGTCAAACTTGAGCTAGCTTTGGGCTAAGCTCAAATTGATTATTGTGTTTGGTGTAAGACATTTTATGGAACAATTTTCATGAAGGATGAAAGTTGTTTTGAAATTGATTTGATGGTTAATTTGAATGGAAACTTTCATGAAGGATGAAAGTTATTTTGAAGTTGATTTGATGGTTAATTTGAATGGATTTTCATGGATTTGGATTTAGACTTAAGTTAAGCATGTAGGGCTAAACTTGGGTCACATTTTAGCTAGCTTTGGGCTAAGCTCAAATTGATTGTTGTTTTTGGTCAAAAATGACCTTATAAAGGATTTTCAACAAAAATTGGATGTCAATTTAAGATCTAAGGCATTCAATTGTTGAGATTTGAGGTGTTAGCCAATATTGGGGCTAATTTGGGCATTTTGTCAAATATGGTCAAATTGACCAAATTGGATCAAAGTGTAGTTGGACAAAATAAAATTGGAAATATTTTGGATTTATTGGAATTTATTGGGATAAGTCATGAGGGGCATTTTGGTAATTTGCCATTTTTGTCAGTTTTGGCAAATTTTGATGTATTCAAAGTGTTTGAAATGAGTTTTGATCCATTTTGGGTATTTTGGCAAAATTTAGGAATTTTGGCCAAATTTGTGTCCTAATGTTTGATCAATTTTGGGTATTTTGGCATAATTTGGGAATATTAGCCAAATTTGGGTCCCAAGGGAAGTTAGGTAATTTGGAGGTGCCTAGGGGCAAAAGACCAAGTTAGGCATTTCAAATAGAATTGGACAGATATTCATTCTAAATGAACCATTGATCAATGAAATCCCCATTTTTGGTCCTTATGGATTGATCTTAATTAATGTATTGTGAAGAAATAGTAAGAGTATAATGTATTTTAGCTTCAAATCAACACCCAGGGTCAATCCTAAGGCCAAGTAACCCTATAAAAACTCTTCTTGAGCTTTCCCATAATGATCTTACCTTCTAAACATTAGAGGTTAGGACCAATATGTGGAATTTAAAGTTGAACAAAGAAGAAGATTTTGAGTTTCTAATGCTAGAGGTTAGGACCAATATGTGGACCTTCAAGTTGAGTAAAGAGAAGAGTTTTGAGTTTCTAATGGTGAGGACCAATATGTGGAACTTCAAATTGAGTAAAGAGAAGAATTTTTGAGTTTCTAGTGGTGATGCATTTTCTAGTTTTCTAAGACTAGTCAGTAGGAAAGTCCTATGGCTAGACCTAGGCTACTTTGAATTTCTAATGGTGAGGATACCTTTTCTAGTTTTCTAAGACTAGTCAATAGGAAAGTCTTATGGCTAGACCTAAGCTACTAAAGAAGTTTTCTAGACCTCAACCAAAAGTGAGGTCAACAGATGAATCCTAAATTTGATTAAGGACCCACTAGAGTTCATCCCAAGTTGTACTTCATCCATCTATTCCTACATACGGATCAATTGAGGAGATTGGCTCAGCCAAAAATCATGTTTATGGAACCTTTTTCAGGCTCTCTCAAATATTCTTTCGAGATTGTTATGTTCTCTTCCTTAAGGTTTCTCTCGAGCCAGTCTTTAAAGACGAAGCATTTTTCTATAGTGTGCCCGAGCAACCAGTGGTATGGGCAATAATTTGGTTCATTCTTCTTATCCACCTCTTCAGGCTTCTTTGGGTCTGGTAGTTTGAATTCTAGCTTCTTCTTCAGACTGCTGAATATTTTAGGTATAGCTTCATCCTTGAAAGAATACATAATTTTCTGTCTCCCCAACAGGGATATTCTTTTATCCCCTGTTCGAGGTGATCCCTCTTGAGGCGGCCGCCGGTTGGATTGACTATTTTGTTTCTGAGAGTACTATGATGAAGACTGGCGATGCTCTTTTGCATATATCTTTATCAGCTGCTTTTCTTTGACAACGATTGCTACTACTCCTGTTTCTTTTCAAACACTCTAGTCACCTTAGCCTTTTCATGTGGCTCCATGTGCTTTATTTCTTCTTGAAGACCGCTAGCTTTACTGAGTAGCTTCTCGAAGGACTTGATGGTGAGTCCCTTAAGCATGAAAGCTAATGTCCCATGAATGCTCTTGAGTAGAATTTCAATCTCATGATGTTCCTGTAGCTGAGGTTCGCATTTCATGTTAAGGTTTCTCCACCTCAAAATATAGTCCACCAAGGTTTCACTAGGTTTATGTTTTTCCGTCATGAGCTCTCCAATAGACACATGATGTTGTGCCCCGCAAATCTTTTCACAAACTGTTGTTCCAACTCAGAAAATGTTTTAACTGACCCGTTGGGCGTAAGTCAGTGTAGCAACCAAAAGCAATTCCTTACAAGCTGCTGATGAACTGCTGTCAGAGTAGAGCTTCATTATTTCTCGTATTGTCATAACTGGCTCGAAAATGCACTATATGTTGTATGGGATTTCCAGTCCAGTCAAATATCTTGAACCCTTGGGGAAAGGCACGGCATCGAACTCCTCCAGGTAAGGTCTACCCTTTAAAATTGATGCACTGCCCTTGGATTGGGCAAAAGCATCCCGCACTTGTTCAATCATTTGCTTGAACTCCTTTTCTGGCATGGCACTTGATGGAGAATCTTTCTTCAGTTGCTCATCCTTGTTTGTTGAAGTAGCCTCTCTTCTTTCATCTATAATGTGTATGATTTCTAACTGATTAATCTCTGAAGAATCCAATTGCAATGCTTGTGATTACCCATGAATGGTGGTCATGGCGGTCATAGCTATAGTCATCTCTTTTTTTCTTTTCTTCAGAAGACTAACATGCTCATCCCTTAGGCTGATAAACCTACGTAGCTCATCTACGGCATTCTCTTCGGTGTGAGGTTGAGCCTCGCGCATAGATGTGGTGGCTCTAGTTTCAATCACATGGACATCCATGAAATTCTCCTCCAAGTAATCATTGTAATCAAAATTTTCATTGTCGCTATCGACGAAAACTCCGTGTTCTTGAGCTAACTTAGAAATCCCGATCCCGAGTTTCTCAACTTTCTCCTCAATTATCAATTCCTTGATCGCTTTAAGATTTGGAGGACCCCGATGGACATCCTCTAGTTGTTCCTCCATCTCACTGGCTATTGTCGCGAGAATGTCAGATATTCTAGACACTGGTTATATTTCTTGTCCTGCAGGCTCACTGGACTGTATCGGTGCAGCGACCTTGGGTACCCATACATTTTCCTTTTTTGATGATGATGTCTTAGAGCGGAGCGTCTTAGTAGAAACATCGGTATGTCATGGGAAAGTATACTCCCCGTGGTGTAGACCGGCTACAGTGTCAGGTAATCGTCTTGTCTTTATCTTTAGGATTGTAGGAATGTCTCCATAATGGGTGACGGGTAAGATCTTCGGACCCAATCTCAACTTAACCGGTCAATGGCTCGCGGTCCTGGTGGCAATATAATCAGTAGTAATAATTGCAGTATCAATTTTGTTCCCTAAATGAAACCAAACAGGGATGCGGGTAGGTGGCACTCCAGCTGTCTTGTGGGACTGTCTGACGGATTTGACGCCCCTCAAAATTTTCTTCTTCATGCGAGGAAAAATCGCATCTCCCACTCATTTAACTCGCTAACCGAACATCCTTCTTTGGTAGCAAGCCTTCTGAAAACTGCACTAACTCGATTGATATGAGTGAACTTCTTTCTCTCCTCATCGTGTCCATGAAGTGACGATAATGCGACAGCAATCCTTTGGATACTCTCATATCCCTTGGTATCTGTCAGAAGATTGAATCTACTTCCTCGCAGGAGTGGATAAATTTCTAGTAACACTTCTTCAACTTGATGAAGTCCTCCTCAACAGGTGTCTCCTTGGGAGCTTGGGCTTTAATGGCCCTCTGAACTTTTCTGTTATTGTTCCTCCTTTGAGTTCGGGTCAGTGGTACAACCCTCGAACTTGATCCGATTTCAAATACGGGTGGTGGGAGAGTTAATCCCTTAGTTGGATCCTCAATAATCATCACTTCTTTTCCCTAAGCAGCAGCGGGGCTAGTAGGTTTGGTGGGTTCCGCGAAGGTAGTAGTTCTAGACATCTTGCAGGTAAGGAAGTCTTGAAGGCAGTTCAGGTTGAATTCTGCAGACGGCTCCTATTTTTCTAGAGCGGTGGTCTTCATTACTACAAACATGGCTTTCCCCAAGGTGACCTTAAGATCTTTGAATCCTGCTCCAAACTTGATGGTGGGAGTGACGTTACAGGCGTTATGGTGTGTTGGCAAGTTGCAAGAAAAGGTCAGCGTTGGGTAAGCCATTGCAGCGGGCTTTAAAATAGAAAGTCTCAGGGTTAGCTATATGGCCAAAAACCTCGTTATTTATAGTGCAAGCACTGAAAGTAGAGGTTGATCAGTAGACTAGACGGTTCTTAATTTATGGGTATTTTAAAATCTTGTTTAAGAAAAAGTGTAAAATTTAATTAATATAAGAAAATTTCAAAGTGCGTGCAGCACAACACAATTTGGTTTAATTTGCTAAATAGCAAATCAAAGTTGGAAGGGAGATGTGAAGTATTTTAGGACCCAGTGCGAGACCTATTTAGTGGCAGAAAATGCCCAGGTGGAACTAGTCCACCGACACGCTTATTAGGGGGTCCGACCCGACTTGAAAATTTAAAGAGTCCTTAATGACCATCTGAACCCCTCTATTCAAAGATGGTTGAACAGCTAGTCCTGAAGTCCAAGGAGTTGGTTGTACCTTGCCTAGACAGAAATAGGTAAACTATGCCAACAGAAGAAGGGTAATTTGGTCCAAGAGGGACATGGACATATTACCGATGTGTGAAAATAATATTTCTTGAATTATATGGAGAGAAAAGCTTGTCCCCAGCGGAGTCACCAGAAGCTGTTGGCGCTATTTTGTGTTGGAGAGTTGCCCGTAAGAAGCTATCGGTCACCAGAATTGAAATCCTATCACCCGCTTCAGAAGGACATTTTAATTTACATATATATTTAGTTTTAGAAAAATATGAAATCAAACTGACCACATATTTTTCATAGTTTAAATGAAAGAGCGTTGTACCTTAAATCCTGTATCAATCTTGATAGATAAACACAAAACTTGAGGATGAGGCTCGATCAAATAAACTAAGGAATATAAGACATCTGTTTGGTTTGCAAAACCTTTATATTTGCCGATAAGTTCTCATATTTAATATAAAGGATTAAATAGGGTTTATATTAAGTTTGGTTCGGACATGCTTTCTATAAGGGCAAACCCCTATAGTTAATTACAGCTTAGATGACCAAAGTCACCTAAAAAGACTCTCGATAAAAATTAGGAAATATTATCTTCAAGGAATTCAAAATGGTAGGACTTTTCAATGACATCGGACATAGAGGTGTGAAAGGGGATTGGTTCAAATTTAGAACATTTTATTGTAGAATCCAAAGGAGGAGGGTGAAAGGGGATTGGTTCAAATTTGGAACATTTTATTGTAGAATCCAAAGGAAGAAGAACTAAGGTGAAAGGGGATTGGTTCAAATTTGGAACATTTTATTGTAGAATCCAAAGGAAGAAGGACTAGAGAAAATCAAGAAATATTATCTTCAAGGAATTTCAAAGGGTAGGAATCTTCAACGAAATCGGACGTAGAGGTGTGGGAAAAATTATCTTCAAGGAATTTCAAAGGGTAGGACTCTTCAACGAAATTGGACGTAGAGGTTGAATTATCTTCAAGGAATTTCAAAGGGTGGGACTCTTCAACGAAATCAGACATAGAGGTGTGAAAGAGATTGGTTCAAATTTGGAACATTTTATTGTAGAATCTAAAGGAGGAAGAACTAGGGGATGTCGGGTTCAAATTTGGAACATTTTGTTGTAGAGTCCAAAGGAGGAAGAACTAGGGGATGTCATGGGTTCTCAAATTTGGAACATTTTATTGTAGAATCCAAAGAAAGAAGAACTAGGGGATGTCATGGATCTAGCAAATTTGGAACATTTTATTGTAGAATCCAAAGGAGGAAGAACTAAGGGATGTCATGGATCCAGAGGAGAACCCCATTTTGTTGTAGAGTCCAAAGGAGGAAGCACTAGAGGTGTGAAAGGGGATTGGTTCAAATTTGGAACATTTTATCGTAGAATCCAAAGGAAGAAGAACTAAAGAGATGTCATGGATCCAGAGGAGAACCTCGGTGACTTCCCAAGCTATCCTAATATTTGGCTTCAATTTTGAGGAGAAATATTTAGGTATTTCATCCTGTTGGATCCAGAGGAGAACCCCGGTGACTTCCCAAGCTATCCTAATGTTTGGCTTCAGTTTTGATGGATCCAGAGGAGAACCTCGGTGACTTCCCAAGCTATCCTAATGTTTGGCTTCAATTTTGAGTTAGAGGAGAACCCCGGTGACTTCTCAAGCTATCCTAATGTTTGGCTTCAGTTTTGAGGAGAAAATTTTAAGTGTTTCATCCTACCAACTTTATTAGTTAGGGCTTACATTTGTGTGAAACGATCATACATATAGCCTGGAAAATGTGAGGATTTAGATCGTGACACACGACAACCTCGGAATCGTAAGACGAGTTAGGCCTTATATTATATAGCAAGGCTTTACAAAGGCCTAAAGATAAGGTGAGGATTTACGTTGCATAATCAAGAAACCTCGAAGTCCTATGGCTGCTTTGTTGTTTAAGTCTAAGGAAGGAAGATTGGTTTAGCTGTGGAAGACAGGTTTTGCTGTTAATGTCGTGCTGCCCACCATGCTAGCTCCAAGCTCCTTGCCGCGATGAGTTTGAGTTTTCTAGTGCGTCAAGTTATAATGTCAAATCAGGTGGCCCTATGGTTGAAGTTCTTTAAATTTTATGGGGCATCTTGAAGTTGATTAGAGCGACACCGGTTACGATCCTACGGTTCCCTCGTTCCTGCACCACTATTTTCTATTGGATTCACTTAGTCCAAATGAACTTATTAACTCAACTTAATGAGTTCCATAATTTTATTTAGATTGTGGGAAGCCTCGTTAGCAACCATAGGTTACCTCTTCCAAGGGATTTTCGAACATCCGATAGAGACGTCTTAATTTAGTTGAAGTCGTAGTTTTATGTAATGTTTGTGATTAAATTTTGAGTTGTTTTATATTCTGAATGTTGTAGTGGTGAATTTTGCCTTAATTAATTTTAGTTTTTATTTTTGTTTTGGTTTTGGTTTTCCATGAAAATTTTTACAAGCACAAAAGTATAGCATAAAAGTATAAGAAAGACAACGCTGAAAACTGTAAAAGCGTACCTGCCGAGTCTTCTCATTTCACCACCTGAAACTTAAAATGCATGTCATGGCAGATTATATAGAGGCAAAAAGTAAGGTTTTGGTAGTTTTCCTAACCCAATATCATATCTTGGTGGGTCCTTAGGAATTTAATTAAGGAAAATTTTATCACGCAAAACATATTAAGTTTAGTAGATCTTCAATATATCCAACAGATCTAGAGAAAGAAGCAGGTTCGTGCTACTCTCTCGCTGCCTAGTCGAAAATCTCGAGTTCTTTTAAACTTATTATGTCGCTTAATAAGTCATCCTGTAAATACCCTTAATGCTCAATGAGCACTGATGTCTCAATTATCCCTAAGAATAGGGTAATTATCACTTGTGATTCAATTCAAGAATTATGTGGGTGAAGACCCATAAAGAAGTAATTTAGTGTTGTTGGAACACTTAACCAAATTTTGATCCTAATTGGGCTTGTAATGTTTGAAACATGTTTTAATTTTAAATGATGTTTACTTTTCTAATCCATATGAAACTTGATTTAGCCTAAGTCACTACTAAGCCCTTAAGACCTAGGTGAGTGTCTTGATTAGTTTTGAAAAGGTCAGGCCTTAGGTGGTCATAATTCATGCTCTGAATTTTATTTGAAAATCAAGATAGGGGTATTAAATTTATTAATTATTGACTTCAAAAGTCATATTTATTTGAAAATCAAGATAGGGGTATTAAATTGATTAATTATTGACTTCAAAAGTTATACCTTTATTTGAAAATCAAAATAGGGGTATTAAATTGATTAATTATTGACTTCAGAAGTCATACCCCTATCTAGGTGAGTGTCTTAATTAGTTTTGAAAATGGTTAAGCTTTAAGTGATCATGATTCATGACTTGGATTTTTTGAAAATCAAAATAGGGGTATTAAATTGATTAATTATTAACTTCAAAAGTCATACCCCTAAGTGAAAATCAAAATAGGGGTATTAAATTGATTAATTATTGGCTTCAAAAGTCATACCCCTAAGTCGAAAATCAAGATAGGGGTATTAAATTGATTAATTATTGACTTCAAAAGTTATACCCCTAAGTCGAAAATCAAAATAAGGGGTATTAAATTGATTAATTATTGACTTCAAAAGATACCCCTAAGTCCTAATCAAGATAGGGGTATTAAATTGATTAATTATTGGCTTCCAAAGTCATACCCCTAAGTCCAAGATAGTTTTGAAAAAGGTTAAGCCTTAGGTGGTCTTGATTCATGATTTGGATTAATCTAGGTGAGTGTCTTAATTAGTTTTGAAAATGGTTAAGCTTTAAGTGATCATGATTCATGACTTGGATTTTTTGAAAATCAAAATAGGGGTATTAAATTGATTAATTATTAACTTCAAAAGTCATACCCCTAAGTGAAAATCAAGATAGGGGTATTAAATTGATTAATTATTGACTTCAAAAGTTATACCCCTAAGTCGAAAATCAAAATAGGGGTATTAAATTGATTAATTATTGACTTCAAAAGTCATATCCCTAAGTCCTGGATTCATTTTATTTTAATAAACCTCCAAATTTTAATAATTTAGAAAATTATTAACTTATCTTTTTAATTAAGAAAGTGAGGTTGGTTTCTACCAATTAACCCTTTGTGTTTCAAACATCAAATAAATTGATTAAGATCAGAGGTTACCCATTTCCCTCCTTAAATTAAGCCTAAATGTTAATTAAGGCTAATTTTCCAAAATTACACATTTGCACAAATGACTTTGAAATTTTTATCCTACCTCATTCATTGGTCAATTAAGGCATCAGAGAAGAAAATGTGATTTTTCAAAATTTAATTTATTTTACATAATTATTTTTATGCAAAAAATAGGATTTTCCAAAGAAAATTCCTAACTTGATCTAGGTGACTCCTAATTTCTTGAAATTTTTACTTGAGGAACTTGGACCAAATTTCATGATTTTTTGAATTTTATTTGAATTTTAGTTATTTTAATTTATGGGGTATTTATTAAATATAAAATATTTTAAATGGGGAAAATTAAATTTTGTATTTTTGAAAAGTCTCCCTAAGGTTAGAGAACTCAGAGAAGAAGATTTTATATTTTTTCTGAATTTTATTTGATTTATTGGAATTATTTTAGTGAAAACTCATTTTTAGCCTTTTAAAATCATTTTTAAGCTTTAAAATTCAATATCTATATTTAAAAAACCAGGAAAAATATTTTAATTATTCTTAAGTGATTAGGAAGCAATTTAGAACATTTCCATGAGTTTTATTATTATTGTGATTTTTAGGGATTTTTAATTATTTAAATATTAAAAATAAGCTAAAAATCAAGTTTTTATTTTAAATATCATTTTTTTAGAAAATACCTCTCATCACATAGAACTTAAAAAATAAGTTTTTATAAATTTTTTAGTTATATTTTGATTTTTAAAAAGTCATTTAAATGCCAAAAATGATGTTTATCTTTAAAAATCAACTTAAGTTATTAAATAAACTCAAAATATTTTGAAATTTTTATGGTGAGTTCTTTGGATCATAAATAACAGTAGAGATCAAAAATCAAGTCATTTAAATGTTTATATCTTTCAAAATTAATTGCATTAATGATTTAGAGTTTATGAAAATTAAGTATAATTTAAGAGATTTGACCCATGAAATTATTTCCAAAAGCTTCTCTGGTCATGGTGGACCTTCCAAAAATTTCTCGGAATTTTTTCATCAACATGCTAATTTTTATGATTATTTTAAGCAAATAATGCACATAAACGTAAAAAATATGATCCTCTGTCTAGGGACCTCCTCTGACTTTGGAAAAATCAGAGAATGTTTTCCTTGATAGAGGCTACAACATGCCTAAAATTCAAGCTATGATGATGAGTCTACGTGCATGGAGAATCAAAAGATTCAAATCATTATTTAATTACTTAAAAATAAAATTTTCATCAAATGGACTTCAAGTTTGTTTCACATTTTTCTCCTCTCTTCACTGAGCAAGAAGATATTTTCATTTTATTTTTATGATTTTTCTACACAAAGTTATGTATTTTTGAAGTTAAGGGAGTTTAAAAAAAATTAAAAAAAACCCTATTTTTCTACTTATCCACGCGGCACCCCGTCAACCTACGGCGGCTCCGAAGCTCCACACGGCGCGCCCACATTTGACGTCGCAGTCCACGCTAGCAGCCACACGTCCCGCTGTTCATGTAAAGAAGCACTGTCTTGCTTCATCTTGGTCATCTATTCGATACACGCTTGATCAAACGGCTCCCCGTGACAGTCCACACTAAAACCCTAAGATCTCAGCCTAGGCTCAACCAAATCTCTTCAGGTTTGATCCTATGGACTCGTCTAAGTGAGGCGAACACATCCATATGGTAATCATGCAATTAAATTAATCCTAATCTAATGTAGAATCAAAATAGGCTCAGGAGGGGGAGAAGTTTTAATTCTTTTCTCTGAGAAGTGAAGCTTCAATCAGAGCGTCTTGGCACATTTGCTAGGGTCCAAAGAGGCTAGTGATTAAGCCTCTTGCTGTAGTGTAAAGCCTAGGTATGAATTCGATCACGGCCGGATTTGGGTGTTGGTCTACAGGTATGGTAGAGGCTCTGTGGAAGGAGGCTTTTATGGGGCTTTGGCTTCTTTCTTGGTTGTGAAGGTGTGGGTAGAGTTAATTTGAGTTCGGTGGAGTGTGGAGGTGTAATGAGCTCTGTCCTGGTTTTTGGCAAGATTTCGAGCTCAAAATTGAACTCCGACAGTGGAAATTGATGAGGGAAAACTGTTGGAATGCACCGAGGGGGTCTTAGGGAAGCTCTGTAGTCAATTTAGAGAGGTCTTTCTAAGAAATTTTTAGCACTTCCGGGATCTTAGGGAAGCTCTGTGTGAATTTTGGAGAGGCCTCTCTAAGAAATTTTCAGCACTTAGTTCAATGGCCATGGAGGCGAACTTTTATAAAAAATGGGGTTATGGTGGCTGTCATGGCCAATTAGAAGGTGTAATGTGGTGCTTAGGTGGAGGGCAAAGGAGCTCTACAATTCAATTTGGCTGAGCTGGCCTCTAGGTTTAATTTGGGTGAAGCTCCATAGAGGTGGCTCTTGGTTTGGCCATTTTTCGGCCACTAGGCTGGCCGGCTGGCCAGGGTGAGGTGGCTAGTTGCTCAGGGCATCCAGACGAATCTATCACAACAATTTAATGCAAATGTGTTTTGATTTGGCAATGATATCTTAAGCATTTGTATTTTAGGGAATAAGACCCCTTAATTTGGGGGAATTTTGGTCCATGGATTAATTTAGGTGGTTAGATGGGTTTTGGCTGAGTCTTAGGGGTCAACTAATGGCTGAGGTGGAGTTAATTTGGTCGCTTTAGGGTGGTTAGGCCACATTTAGTGCATGGGTCCAAGTGGGTGCAAATGATCAATTCTTGGGTTTGTTCCAGGATATCCATGTCAATTGGCCCAAATAAATCATGANTTGAGCTCCGACAATGGGAATGGGTGAGGGAAAATGGTTGGAATGCACTGAGAGGATCTTAGGGAAGCTTTGTGTTAAGTTTGTAAAGACCTCTCTAAAGAAATTTCAACACACCTCCCATGGCTGTGGGAGGTGAGTTATTATAAAAATGGTCATGGGCTGGCTCTCAGGGCATAAGTTTGGGTGCATTGTGGTGCTTAGGTGAAGGGCAGAGGAGCTTTTCAATTTAATTTGGATGAGCTGGCCTCTAGGTTTGAATTGAGTGAAGTGCCATGGGGTGGCTCTCCGTTTAAGGCTTCACTGGCCACTAGGCTGGTCGGCCGGCCAGGGGGAGGTGGCTAGGAGGTCAGAGAACCCAGAGGAATCCATCATAACAATTTAATGCATATGTGCTTGGATTTGGCAAACTTATCTTAAGCATGTGCATTTTTGGAAATAAGATCCCTTAATTTGGGTGACCTTTGGTCCACGGCTTGATTTAGGAGATTTCATGGTGTTTGGACTGGTCAGTAAGTCCAACTAATGGCGGTGGTGGAGTTAATTTGGTTTTTCATGGTGTTTGGACTGGTCACTAAGTCCAACTAATGGCTGTGGTGGAGTTAATTTGGTGGCTTTAGGGTGGTTAGGTCACATTTAGTGCATGGGTCCAAGTGGGTGCAAATGACCAAAACTTGGGTTTTGGTTAGGCTAGCAATGTCAATTGGCCCAATTTATTGATCAAAATTTTGTATTGATCACAAGGAACAACTTTGAGAAGAATGGAAATGGTTTTGAGCCCAATTGAAAGGTCAATTTGAAGAAATTTTGAACTTTAAACAAATTTGTTCATGTTGAGCTAGGCTTGGGTCTAGCTTGGGTTAGCCTTGGGCTAAGTCCAAATTGATTATTGTAAATTGTCAATAGGGACCTCATGAAGAGTTTTCATGTTGAGCTAGGCTTGGGTCTAGCTTGGGTTAGCCTTGGGCTAAGTCCAAATTGATTATTTTTAATGGTCAATCATGTTGGGCTAGGTTAATTGAAAGGTCAAGTTGAAGGAATTTTGAACTTTAATCAATTTGGTCGTGTTGGGCTAGGCATGGNCCAACCACCATTAATAAGCCATGGACCAATAGAAACCCCATTTTGGGTCCTCTATGTAGTGTTCTTAGCTAAACCCTGGCCTAGGGCTAATGGGTTTAGGGAACCACCTACAGGAGTCTCCCAAAAGTATCAAGGGACCAGAAGCTAGAAATTTTAGGTTTAGGGTAGTGAGTGATTGTGAGTGTAAATGATTGCAAGTGAGTGCCTTAGCCCTAGACCAACACCCAAAATCAACCATAAGCTCCAGCAGTCCTAAGGGTGACTCATCTTGAGTTCCCCCATAATGAGCCCACCTACTAAGTGCTAGAGATTAGGACCAATATGTGGAACTTCAAGTTGAGTAAAGAGGAGGGTAGAATTTCTAATGGTGAGAGTTCCATGTCTAGTTTTCTAAGAATAGTCAATTGGAAATTCCTATGGCTAGAGCTTAGGTTACTAAAGAGGAAAAACTAAACCTCAACCAAAAGTGAGGTCAACAGATACTTTTGGGAGACTCCTGTAGGTGGTCCCCTAAACCCACTAGCTCTAGGTTAGGGTTTGGCTAATACCACTACATAGCGGACCCAAAATGGGGTTTCCATTGGTCTATGGCTTATTATTCGTGGTTGACACTCCAACTCTACCAAAACACCCAACCCACCCTTTTGCCCCTAAATTCCCTCAAATTACCAAAATACACTTCTTTACCCCAAAATTCCAAAATTTTCAAAAATTCCCAAAACCTCCTAAATATTTCCAATTTCATTTTTATCAACTATCACATGACCCAATTTGGAAAATTTGACCATCTTTGACCAAAACCCCGAAATTGCCCTTTAAAGGCCTATATTTTACCCAAATTACCCCAAATGTCTATCCAATTGGTCTCAATTTACCCCAATTTCAATTCTAAACTCAAATTCACCCTTGATATGACCAATCTAGACCAAATCCAAGCTCAGTTGGTCCATGAATTGAACCCAATTTTGAGCTAAACCAAAAACCCAATTTTGGCACTATGACTTGGTTCCACCAAATTGATCCCATGGTCTACTCCATTTGCCACAATTTATGTTAAAAAACCTGCATAACATCCCCATAAATCAAAATTGACCTTCAATTGGCCTTGGTTAGACCTCAATTTCATTTGATTTCAATCTAAGTCCAAAAAGCCACAAATTTACCCCAAATTGGCCATGTCTCAAAATCTCACCAAATTTAGGGCCTTAACCTCAAAATTTCCACTTTATCCCTTCATGAAAAATCTTCACAACATCTCCCTTGATCATGTGGACCATTAAATTTGGATTTAGCCCAAGGCTAGCCCAACTTAGAGCCATGTCTAACCCAATATGCCCAATTTGGCCAAATTTCAAAAATCCCTCAAATTGACCTACCAATTGAACTCAAAATCACTTCAAACCTTCACCAAAAATCTTCATAACAATCATCTACACAATGTTGATCAATCAATTGGGTCAATTAACATGGCTAACTTAGCCCAAAACTAAACTTTGATCACTTGAACCCACATTGAACCTATGCATTAAAGATGGCCTAACTACCCAAAGTCATCAAATTAACTCCACCTTACCAAAACTGAACTCCATTGCATTAAATTGCTTTGACAGATTCCCCTGAATGCCCTAAGCACCTAGCGACCTCCCCCTACCATGGCTGGCTGGCTTAGTCGCCGGAGAAGCTCAAAATTGAGAGCCACCCTGTCGGCGTTATTTCGGGTTGGTTTGTTGGGAGTTGCCCGTAAGAAGCTGTCGGTTGCTGGAACCGAAATCTCGTCGCCCGCTTCGTAAAGACGTTGAAGTATGAAATCAAACTGATCTCATATTTTTTATAGTTTAAAATGAAAGAGCATTGTACCTCAAATCCTATATCTATCTCGAAGAATAAACACAAGACTTGAGGATGAGGCTCGANTCAAATCCTGTATCTATCCCGAAGGATAAACACAAGACTTGAGGATGAGGCTCAATCAAATAAACTAAAGAACATATGACATCCATTTGGTCTGACAAGACTTGAGGATGAGGCTCGATCAAATAAACTAAGAAAAGTATGACGTCTGTTTGGTCTGCGCTTTGTATTTGCCGACAAGTTCTCCTATTTAATATAAAGGATTAAATAGGGTTTATATTAAGAGCAAGGCCCTTAGTTAATTACATCTTAAATGACCAAAGCACCTAAGAAGACTCTCGATAAAAATCAGGAAATATTATCTTCAAGGAATTTCAAAGGGTAGGCTGGGTTCGGACATGCTTCCTATAAGGGCAAGTCCTATAGTTAATTACATCTTAAATGACCAAAGTCACTTAAGAAGACTCTCGATAAAAGTCAAGAAAGTAGTTAATTACATCTTAAATGACCAAAGTCACCTAAGAAGACTCTCGATAAAAATCATGAAATATTCTTAAATGACCAAAGCCACCTAAGAAGACTCTCGATAAAAATCAAGAAAAATTATCTTCAAAGAATTTCAAAGGGTAGGACTCTTCAACGCTTTTAAATGACCAAAGTCACCTAAGAAGACTCTCGATAAAAATCAGGAAATATTATCTTCAAAGAATAGCTGGGTTTGGACATGCTTCTTATAAGGGCAAGCCCCTATAGTTAATTACATCTTAAATGACTAAAGTCACTTAAGAAGACTCTCGATAAAAATCAAGAAAAATTATCTTCAAGGAATTTCAAAGAGTAGGACAAGTCACTTAAGAAGACTCTCGATAAAAATCAAGAAATATTATCTTCAAGGAATTTCAAAGGTTGGACATGCTTCCTATAAGGGCAAGCCACTATAGAACATGCTTCCTATAAGGGCAAGCCCCTATAGTTAATTACATCTTAAATGACCAAAGTCACCGAAATTCCTATAAGGGCATGCCCCTATAGTTAATTACATCTTAAATGACCAAAGTCACCTAAGAAGATCTATAAGGGCAAGCCCCTATAGTTAATTACATCTTAGATGACCAAAGTCACCTAAGAAAACTTCTATAAGAGCAAGCCCCTATAGTTAATTACATCTTAAATGACCAAAGTCACTTAAGAAGACTCCCTTTCTATAAGGGCAAACCCCTATAGTTAATTACATCTTAAATGACCAAAGTCACCTAAGAAAACTCTCGAAAAAATCAGGAAATATTATCTTCAAGGAATTTCAAAGGGTAGGACTCTTCAACGAAATCAGATGTAGAGGTGTGAAAAGGGAATTGTTCAAATTTTGAACAATTTATTGTAGAATCCAAAGGAAGAAGAACTAGGGGATGTCTTGGGTCCAGAGGAGAACCTCGGTGACTTCCCAAGCTATCCTAATGTTTAGCTTCAGTTTTGAGGAAAAATATTTGAGAACCTCAGTGACTTCCCAAGCTATCCTAATGTTTGGCTTCCGTTTTGAGGAGAAATATTTACTGTTTCATCCTGCCAATTTCATTAGTTAGGGCTTACATTCGTGTGAAATGATCACACAAATATCCTGGAAGATGTGAGGATTTATATTGTGACAAACGACAACCTCAAAATCCTAAGACGAGTTAAGGATTATATCATATAGCAGAGAATACAAAGGCCTAAAGATAAGGTGAGGATTTACGTTGCATAAGCAAGCAACCTCAAAGTCCCAAATAGCCTGAAAGATGTGAGGATTTAGGTCGTGACAAATGATAACCTCGGAATCCTAAGATGAGTTAGGGCTTATATTGTATAGCAGGGCTACACAAAAGCCTAAAGATAAGGTGAGGATTTACGTTGCATAAGCAAGCAACCTCGAAGTCCTATGTATTTAGCCTAAAGATAAGGTGAGGATTTACGTTGCATAAGCAAGCAACCTCGAAGTCTTATGGCTTTAATAAGGTGAGGATTTACGTTGCATAAGCAAGCAACCTCAAAGTCTATGGCTTTGTTGTTTAAGTCTAAGGAAGGAAGATTGGTTTAGCTGAGGAAGATAGGTTTTCCGGCTTTGTTGTTTAAGTCTAAGGAAGGAAGATTGGTTTAGCTGGGGAAGACAGGTTTTGTTGTTAATGTGTGTTGCCCACCATGCTAGCTCCAAGCTCCTTGCCGCGACAAGTTTGAGTTATCTAGTGTGTCAAGCNTATGAATTTTATGAATTTTTAATTATTTAAATATTTAGAATAGGCTAAAAATTAAATTTTTATTTTAAATATTATTTTACTTTTAGAAAATACCCCTGATCACAGAGAACTCAAAAAACTAAGTTTCATAATTTTTTGAGTTATATTTTGATTTTTAAAAACCATTTATATGCCAAGAGTGGTGTTTATCTTTAAAAATCAATTTAAGTTGTCGAATGAACTCAAAATATTTTGAATTTTTATAATGAGTTCTCTGGATCATAAACCACAGTGGAGATTAGAAATCAAGTCATTTATATATTTATAATTTCTAAAATTAATTATCTTAGTGATTTAGTGTTTGTAAAATTTAAGGGCATTTTAAATGATTTGACCCATAAAATTATTTCCAAAAGCTTCTCAAGTCATAGTGGACCTTCTAAAATTTTCTTAGGATCTTCAAATCAATATGCTAATTTCCATGATTATTTTAAAGAAATAATGTGGAAAATCTTGAAAAATATGGATCTCTATATTGGAACTTCTTCTAACTTTGGAAAAGTCAAAGAATATTCCCCCTTACAGAGGCTACAACATGCCAAAATTTCAAGTCACGGTAATGTGCCAATATGCATGGAGAATCAAATGATTATAAATAGTGTTTAATTAATTAAAAATATTTTATGCATCAAATGGACTTTGAATTTATTCCACATTGTTCTCCTCTGTTCACTGAGCAAGAAGGTATTTTTATTTTATTTTTGTGATTTTTCTACACAAAGTTATGAATTTTCTAAGTTAAGGGTATTTAAATAAATTAGAAAAAACACTATTTATCTATTTAAATAGCGCGTGCTAACAAGATCCTAGGCAGCTCCGAAGGCATGTGTGGTGCGCTCTGGTTGAACGCCGCCGTCCACGTAGCTACTAACTCGACCCGTGGTTTATGTCCCGAAGCGCTGTCCGGCTCGATCTCCCCTGTCCATTTGATACATGCTCGATCGAATGGCTCCCCGTCATCGTCCCCGATAGAATGATCACGTACCCATCCACACTAAAACTAAGATCTCAGCCTAGACTCAACCAAATCGCTTCGGGTTTGATCCTATGGACTCGTCTAAGTAATATGAACACATCCNTTAAACCATGGGAAGCCTCGTTAGCAACCGTAGGTTACCTCCTCCAAGGAATTCCCAATCATCATTTCATTTAAACCATTGGAAGCCTCGTTAGCAACCGTAGGTTACCTCCTCCGAGGGATTCCCGATCATCATAGAGACATCTTAATTTAGTTAAAGTTGTGGTTTTGTGTGATGTTTGTGATTAAATTTTGAGATGTTTTATATTTTGAATGTTGTGGCTGTAAATTTTATCTTGGTTGATTTTTAATTTTGGTTTTGGTTATGGTTATGGTTATGTGGCTATCCTAATAGTTTTAGTTTTCATGCAGGGTGTCATCATTTTTTAGCATGTAAATTTGCAGGTATAAACGTACAGTATGAAAGTACAAGAAAGACAACGCTGAAAACTGTAAAAGTGTACCTGGAGAGTCTTCTCGTTCCACCATCTGAAACTTAAAATGCATGTTAAGGCAGTTTATGTCGAGCAGGAAAGGGTAAAATTTTGGTAATTTTCCTATGTCATATCTTTGCGGGTCCTTAGAAGTTTAATTAAGGATAATTTCATTAAGCGAAGAATATTAAGTTTAATAGGCCTCTGAGGTATCCAACAAGTTAGGAGGGGGAAGCAGGCTCATGCTTCCCTCCACCAACTGGTGAAAAGCCTCGAGTCCATTTAAACTTATTATGATGCTTAATAGTTCATCCTGTAAATACCCTTATTACTCAGTGAACTCTGATGTCTCAATTATCCCTAAGAATAGGGTAATTATCATTTATCATTTAATTTGAAAATTATGTGGGTGAAAACCCTAAAAGAGGCAAGTTAATGTAATTTGAACACTTAGCCAAATTTTAATCCTAATTGGGCTTAGTGGTGTTTCAAAGATGTTTGATTTAATCATGTTTATTTCTCTAATCTTTGTTTAATCAATTTTTGATTTAGCCTAAGTCATCACTAAGCCCTTAAGACCCAGGTGAGTGTCTTAATTAGTTTTGAATAGGGTTAAACTTTAGGTGGTCTTGATTCATAATTTGGATTTTATTTGAAAATCAAAATAGAGGTATTAAATTGATTAATTATTGACTTCAATAGCTATACCCCTAAGTCTAGGATCATTTAATTTTATTAAACTTCCAAATCTTAAAAATTTAAAAATTTATTAATCTTAAATAAGAAAGTAAGATTGGTTTCTACCAATTAAACCCTTGTATTTCAATCAAAAAATAAATTGATTAAGATCAGAGGTTACCCATTTTCCCTTCTTGAATTAAGCATAAATGTTAATTAAGGCTAAATTTCCAAAATTACACATTTGCCCCTAAGGCTCTAACATTTCATAATTTGTCAAATTCAATTCAAATGACTTTAAAATTTTTATCCTACCTCATTCATGGGTCAATTGAGACATCA
>JXCR01147061.1:317283-395637 GCA_002079205.1 Phalaenopsis hybrid cultivar | reverse complement strand
GGGGATTTGATGGGGCTTTGGCTTCTTTCACTCTTGTGAAGGTGTGGGCACAAGCAATTGAAGTTTGGTGGAGTGTGGAGGTGTATTGGGTTATGTCCTGGTTTTTGGCAGGGTTTCAAGCTCAAAATTGAGCTCCGATAATGAGAATGGGTGAGGGAAAATGGTTTGAATGCACTGAGGGGATCTTAGGGAAGCTCTGTGTGATGTTTGGAGAGGCCTCTCTAAGAAAATTTCAGAACACCTCCCATGGCCGTGGGAGGTAAGTTTTTATAAAAATGGCCATCGGGTGGCTCTCAGAGCATAAGTTTGGGTGCATTATGGTGCTTAGGTGGAGGGCAGAGGAGCTCTTCAATTTAATTTGGATGAGTTGGCCTCTAGGTTTAATTTGGGTGAGGTGCCATGGGGGTAGCTCTCAATTTTGGCCTTTTCCGGCCACTAGGCTGACCGGCCGGCCAGGAAGAGGTGGCTAGGAGCTCAGGGAACTTAGAGGAATCCGTTGGGCTTTTCTGGCCACTAGGCTGGCCGGCCGGCCAGGGGGAGGTGGCTAGGAGCTCAGGGACCCATAGGAATCCATCACAATAATGCAAATGTGCTTTGATTTGGCAAAGATATCTTAAGCATGTGCATTTTTGGAAATAAGAACCCTTAATTTGGGGCACCTTTGGTCTCATTTAGATGATTTCATGGTGTTTGGACTGGTCACTAAGTCCAACTAATGGCTGTGGTGGAGTAAATTGGGTGGCTTTAGGGTGGTTAGGTCACATTTAGTGCATGGGTCCAAGTGGGTTCAAATGACCAAAACTTGGGCTTGGGCTAGGCTAGCCATGTTAATTTGCCCAAATAATTGTTGCATTTGGTGTAATGGGTTTGGGCTAGGTTAGCCATGTCAATTGGCTCAATTGATTGTTGAATTTGGTGTAGATTGGGTTTGGGCTAGGTTAGCCATGTCAGTTGGCTTAATTGATTGTTGCATTTGGTGTAGATGATCACAAGGAACAACTTTGGTGAAGAATGGAAATGGTTTTGAGCCCAATTGAAAGGTCAATTTGAAAACAAAACTTGGGTTTGGGCTAGGTTATTCATGTCAATTGGCTCAATTGATTATTTCATTTGGTTTAGATGATCATAGTTTGGGCTAGGTTAGCCATGTCAATTGGCTCAATTGATTGTTGCATTTAGTGTAGATGATCATAATAAATCTTGGTGAAGGATGGAAGTGGTTTTGAGTTCAATTGAAAGGTCAATTTGAAGGAATTTTGAACTTAAATCAAGGATGGAAGTGGTTTTGAGCTCAATTGGAGGGTCAATTTGAGGGAATTTTGAACTTTAATCATTTTGGTCATGTTGGGTGCTGGCCCAAATAAATGTTTCATTTGGTGTATATGATCATAAGGAACAACTTTGGTGAAGAATAGAAGATAATTGATTGTTGCATTTGGTGTAGATGATCACAAGGAACAACTTTGGTGAAGAATGGAAATGATTTGAGTTCAATTGAAGGGTCAATTTGAGGGAATTTTGAACTTTAATCAATTTGGTCATGTTAGGCTAGGCTTGCGTCTAGCTTGGGTTAGCCTTGGGCTAATTCCAAATTGATTATTTGGTCAATAGGGGGTCTAGCATGGGTTAGCCTTGGGCTAAGTCCAAATTGATTGTTTTAAATGGTCAATATGGGCCTCATGAAGAGTTTTCAACATGAATTGGATGCCAATTTGGAGGTTAAGGCAATCAATTGGGCAAAATTTGGGGTCTAGCTTGGGTTAGCCTTGGGCTAAGTCCAAATTGATTATTGTAAATGGTCAATAGGGAATTGAGTTTTCAATATGAATTGGATGCCAATTTGGAGGTTAAGGCAATCAATTGGGTGAAATTTGAGGGACTTAGCCAATTTGGGGCTAAATTTGGGAATTTTGGATTTAGGCCAAAATCTAATGGATTTGAGGCTTCATCAATGCTAATTGATGGTTGATTTTGATGAATAAGAATGTCATAAACATTTTTCAACATTAATTGAGGCCAATTGACTAGGCTATGGGTTGAATTTGGTGAGATTATGTCATATGGTCAAAATTGGGGTTTTGACTTAAATCAAAATTAGGTTCAAATCATAGACCAATTGAGCTTGTTTTTGGTTTATTTTGGTCATATCGAAATTTAATTTGAGTTTAGGATTGGAATTGGGGTCAATTGAGACCCAATTGATGGACATTTTAGTTGGATTTGGGGAAATTTGGGTCTTTAAAAGGCAATTTGGGGTTTTTGGTTAAAGATGGTCAAATTGGCCAAATTGGGTCATCTGGTAGTTGAGAGAAATAAAATTGAGAATATTTAGGATTTATTGGGACTTTCTGGGAGTTTTTGGGATTTTGAGCTATGGAGGGGTATTTTGGTAATATGGGGGTGTTTAGGGGTAAAAGACCAAGATGGGTATTTTGGTAGAGTTGGGGTACTAACCATCACCAATAAGCCATCCCAATGGAAATCCCATTTTGGGTCCTCTACATAGTGGTCTTAGCCAAACCATAGCCCTAGGGGTAGTAGGTTTAGGGGACCATATACATGAGTATCCCAAAAGATCAAGGGATCTATGTTAGAAATTTGAGTTTAGGGTTGTGAGTGATTGTAAGTGTAGATGAGTGTAGTGAATACCTTAGCTCTAGACCAACACCCAGGGTTAACCCTCAGGTCCAACAATCCTAAGGGTGACTCATCTTGAGTTTCCTTCATAGTGACCCCACCTACTAAGTGTTTAGAGGCTAAGACCAATATGTGGAACATCAATTTGAGTAAATAAGATGGTAGAATTTCTAATGGTGAGGGTTCCATGTCTAGTTTTCTAGGAATAGTCAACAGGAAAAGTCCTATGGCTAGACCCTAGGCTACTAAAGAGGAAAAACTAAACCTCAACCAAAATTGAGGTCAACAAATAGACCCCCAATAGGTGGGGTGTGCTGGGCAAGCACACCGCGCGTATTGGTGTTGACCAACGAGATCAACAAAAACCAATACAAAGTCCTAAGTCAACAGACCCAGAAGTATGCGTAGAGTTGTGTGTGTGATTTTTTTCTACCAGGGAATTAGCATGTGATCGTTTGGTTGAAATCAAGGAGTAGGGACTCTCGCTGGGAATCGGAGAGTAAACCTGGAGTTTTGAAATTTCAAAAATTTCCAAAGGATGGGAGTCAGAATTGTAAGTGTTGAACTCGAGGTGGGAATTGAAATTCGAATATCAACTCAAAAAGAGGGGGAGAGAGAGAGAGAGTCGGAGTGTAAGGACCAACCTCAAATGTAATGAATCAGAAATGTACGATTCGGAAATGAGAATTGAAATGTAGGTCAATTCTCAAAAGAGAGTGTCAGAATGTAAGGATCATTCGGAAATGAGAATTGAAATGTAGGTCAATTCTTAAAAGAAAGTGTCGGAATGTAAGGACCGACCTCAAATGTAATGGATCAAAAATGTAGAAATGAGAATTGAAATGTATATGAATTCTCAAAAGAGAATGTCGGAATGTAAGGACCGACCTTGAATGTAATAAATCAGAAATGTAGGACTGATTCAGAAATGAGAGTTGAAATATAGGTCAATTCTCAAAAGAGGGCGTCATAATGTAAGGACCGACCTCAAATGTGATGAATCAAAAATGTAGGATTGATTCAGAAATAAGAATTGAAACGTAGGTCAATTCTCAAAAGAAAGTGTCGGAATGTAAGGACCGGCCTCAAATGTAATGGATCAGAAATGTAGGAATGAGAATTGAAATGTATATAAATTCTCAAAAGAGAATGTTGGAATTTAAAGACCGACCTCGAATGTAATGAATCAGAAATGTAGGACTTATTCAGAAATGAGAGTTGAAATATAGGTCAATTCTCAAAAGAGGGCGTCGGAATGTAAGGACCGACCTTAAATGTAATGAATCGGAAATGTAGGACTGATTCGGAAATGAGAATTGAAATGTAGGTCAATTCTCAAAAGAAAGCATCAGAATGTAACGACTGACCTTGAATGTAATGAATCAAAAATGTAGGACTAATTCAAAAATGAGAATTGAAATGTAAGTCAATTCTCAAAAGAAAGCGTCAAAATTTAAGGACCGACCTCGAATGTAATGAATCAGAAATGTAGGACTGATTCAAAAATGAAAATTGAAATGTAGGTCAACTCTCAAAAGAAAGGGTCGGAATCTAAGGACCGACCTCGAATGTAATAATCAGAAATGTAGGACTGATTCAGAAATGAGAATTGAAATGTATGTCAATTCTCAAAAGAAAGCGTCCGAATGTAAGGACCGACCTTGAATGTAATAAATCAGAAATGTAGGACTGATTCAAAAATGAGAATTGAAATGTAGGTATCAATCTGAAGATGTGAGAATTGAAATGTAAGGATCAATTCGAAGATATGAGAATTGAAATATAAGTATCAATTCAAAGATATGAGAATTGAAATGTAAATATCAATTCGAAGATGAGAGAACTGAAATTTAAGTATCAATTCGAAGATGAGAGGATTGAAATGTAAGTATCAATTCGAAGATATGAGAATTGAAATGTAAGTATCAATTCAAAGATATGAGAATTTAAATGTAAGTATCAATTTGAAGATGTGAGAATTGAAATGTAAGTATCAATTCGAAGATGTGAGGATTGAAATGTAAGTATCAATTCGAAGATATGAGAATTGAAATGTAAGTATCAATTCAAAGATATGAGAATCAGGATTTAGGTGCTGATTTGAAGATGTGATATGAAATTTACAAAGAGCTTGTGATGCTGAATTTGTAGTAGCGTGTTATGTGAAAAGGTTGATTTTGAAGAAGATTTGTAGAGCTTTGTGGAGTTTTTGTGCAGAATGTGAAATTCTACGATGATGTGTAGAGGGTTAATGTAGATAACGATGGTTGCGCTGCGCGCACAAAGAGTAGAAAATTCCGAAAACAAAAGTATCCACTCAACAGGTTTGTTTTATTTTCTTGTTGTTTTTATCACAATTTAATTTTTCAAAAATGTGTTTTAAAAGTTTTAATTTTAATTGGTTGATAAGAAATTTGTTTTGTTATATATTCATTTATGATTATCTTTTATTTGTGTTTTATTTATTGTTGAAAACTTGTCATTTCGTTCTTTGTTCATTGGAACTCTGAATCATGGCATGGTTCGCGCTTTCATCCATTGCACAAAAAGGCAATTGACAAAAAGGCATAACTTGAGAGAAATTTTCATTAATCTGCATCAATAACGATGCTACAGATCAAACATAGGCTAATGCCTCAAAAAGAGTACATGATGTAGTGCATGTTGAAATGCATTGAGAGTCCTCTCAAGATATGAGTACATCATAGATTGATTACATCAAATACACATCATGCTTGTTAAACGAAAGCAAGTGAATCCTCTGTGCTTGGCATATCGAGCTCTTGATCAAGCAGACCTTCTGAGTCATGCTCCAGGATAAGAGTTCCCTTTGCATGTACTCAGAGGTACAACCTTCTCATAGCTCGTAAGGAAACAGTTCCTCCAATTCTGGGTCCTGTTAGAATCCATATGGTATTTTACTGTCATCCATTCTGTGGAAGGTCACATACACCCTACGGTGTCGTACTCTTAGAATCCAGTTCTTGGCAACGTCTGCACCGTTGCCCTTGAGAACAAGTACTGAACCAACTGGAAGAGGAATCTCCACGCCCCCTCTGAATTTGCCAGGGTCGACTATATCGATTTCTTTTCCAAACAGAATATTGCTCATGAACGAGACCGTGCAGAAAGGCCTCACAAAATCATGATGGTCGATGTGTGGGGAAATGCAGTCACCTTCTTCATAAATGTTGATGATACAACTGTTGGGAATGCAAGTAGCGGGTAGAATATTCCACTTAATCATTTTCTTGATCATCCATTTTATCATTGGTGGTAATGGATCCACTTGGTTGTACCTGAGGATCCCAGGCGGATTTCTCTGTCTGTCGTTTGTAAAATTGTAGCAACAGCCGCAGTGGATGGTGATTCTTCCCTTTCCCCGCATCCATTTCTTCGGCTCGGAATACGTTCTCTCCATGAGAAGGCCCGCTCGACCTCTATCTCTTAAATCGAAGATGTAGTCCATAATGCTTCTTTCATCTGCTTCAGAGCAAACCCTGTTATATAGCTCCAGACCCTCCAATATGTTGATAAACTTTCCATGAACCTCTTCATAGAACTCGAATTCTCTTTTGTTTACTTTGCTTATTTTGTAGTATTCTACCATACCGGGAGTTGGTTGCTGCCTAGGGCATTCCTTCCTCCGGGCCTCGGCGGGAATCCAAACTGGTGCTGGCCGATCCGGAATATGAGATTCAGCCTCAAGTGGGATGTATGATCCCGGGCTCCGTGGTGCGCGTTGATCCGTCCCTAATGGGACATACGGTTCATTTGCCACGAAATCTGGAGTCTGAGACTCGTTGGTGCTTGAAGTGTATTATTCTAAGGTACTGAAACGCTGTAGATGCAAAACGTTGCTGTCCGGGCATTCTACAAATGCATCTGCGACTATGTCCCGGCTGGTACCTCAACGTTGCATGTTGGGCAACCTCTGCACAAGATATCTGGGACCGGGGGCACATCTGATCCTGTCACAAATCCTGACTCTTCATCTATAGTAGCAGGCTGGCAGAAGTTTCTCTCGGATCTGGATCATAAATATGTTCCTTAGGAATGGGGGTAAGAAAACTGCTCACGTCTCTTTGGCGCTTGCGCTCCTACGCAGAAAGGCTCTCTGTTTCTTTCGGCTTGCATTCCTGTATTACGTCCTGCGGAGTGGAGTATTTGGTAGTTGTTCACTGTGGGCAGCTATTAAGTCCCTTGTTGGAGTAGCTATCATGGAGGAAAGTTGGTTGGGCCCCTCCATTGGATCATGTTCCGCTATCACGTTTTTACCTTTACGTGACACATCGACTTGAGTGGTCACTCTCAACTGTGAATGCAGTCCCTTCTTTTCTTCATTGCTGACTATGTCCATTAGAGGACCGTCGTAGTCCATATCAATCTGGTTGAAATCCATGTTGAAATCTATGACACCTCCTTGTGGCGCCATCTCTTCATTCAGTGTGAGGTTCCAGCCGTCTTGAAAGGCAAAGATCAGCCTCTGTCCAGACATTTTTCTGCAAACGACAGAAAGAAACGTCAGTGGGCCAAAGTTTGGCATGAACAAGAACAAAACAGAGTATCCATTAAAGTAAATTTTAGTTTATTTTGATGAAAATGATTACTCATTTTATGTGTGAGTTTTGTTTAATTTAATGGAATATTTAAACCCAAAAGTAGAAAGGAGAACGTGTAAAGCTCAAAAATTTTCTGAAAATTTTCACTACATATGTGGTTAATTACAAAATTTGGACCCGGTCATAGACATATGGCCATATAGATAACCCTAAAACAATCAAAGTTTCAAAATTGCAAAGCAAGCGGAGGCAGGCAACATCAGGCTGCGTAATAGGTTTTCAAATATCGTCCATTTATCGATAACATGTGTCTTTCGCCCCGGAAGTCCATTAATTGGTAGGCTTCTCCTGTATAAACCTTCTCAACGACAAATGGTTGGCTCGAATTTTCCACCTATTTTCCGGCGAGCAAGAATAGGTCTTTTGAGCACGAGTACAAGGTCACCAATTTTGAAGGTCCTTGGGTGGACCAATTTGTCATGGGCTTGTATCATCTTTGCCTGGTAGAGCTCCAAATGTTGCTATGCTTCCAATCATTTTCCCTCGAGACTCTCCAGTTCTTCAAGTCTGAGTTTTGTGGTTTCTTCCGTTGTGAATTGGTTGGAAACGGCGACTCTGAGAGATGGTGTCTGAATTTCTAGCGGTAGCACTGCCTCAGTCCTGTACACGAGCTTATAAGGTGTACACTGAGTGGGAGTCCTGAAAGTCATCTGGTAGGCCCGCCAATCCCTTTTATTTTCATCCAGTGTTCTCTTCAAAATCTGTACCAGTGTCTTGTTGAAAGCTTCAGCCAGACCATTTACTCTGGGATAGTAAATTGTAGAGTATCTCTAATCTATCCCATGTCTTCTAACAAAATTATTGATCTTTGTGCTTTTGAAAGCTGTCCCATTGTCAGATATTATTCTTCGCGGTACTCTGAAATGGTAAATAATTTGGCTTTCAAAAAATTGAAGGACGTGTTGTGTCGTAACCTAACGTAACAGTACTGCCTCTGTTCATTTGAAGAAATAATCTGTAGCGGCAAGTATGAACCTGTTTCCTTTAGAAGATGGGGGGTCTATCGGACCTATTATGTACGTGCCCCAGCACTTGAATGGCCATGAGGCAATAGTTGGGTGTAGCACATTTGAAGGCTGGTGTAAGACCACCCCATGCACTTGACATTGGTGACATCTTCTGGTTGTATCCATGCAATTAGACATCATTGCTGGCCAATAATATCCGAGTCTTTTGATATTCATTTTCAGTTTTGGTCTCGACTGGTGAGCGCCACACAATCTGGCATGTACTTCTTTGACAATATTTTGTGCATCGGCTCTGCTCAAACACCGTAGCCACATTTGCTCGAATAATCTTCTGTAGAGAACATTTCCCACCAGGGCGTAAGACATGGCCCTTCTTGTGATGTGGTGCGCCACAGACTTGTCCTCTGGTAGCTTTCTAGTATGCAAATATTCTATTAATGGCTTGTGTCAATCTTCGTTGATGTCTACAACTGTATTTATTGTTTCTTATTTTCCAAGTTTGTGTAGGGTTTCGAAGTCATTTCGAGATAAGACTCGTCTTCCTTGCACCGTGACTTCGATGGAATCCTCCGAGGGCCACGCCATTTCCTTAGCAAGTTTTGCTAGAGCGTCGACATGAGCATTATCTCCAGAGGAATCTGGTAGAAAGTCACCTCAAGAATCTGCTCCAGGAGCTTCATCGTGCACTGATGGTACTCTGCTAGTCTTGGTTTCACGGCTTGCTGGATGACAAGTTGAGAGTCACCATAAATGACAATGTTTGTTATATCCATTGAGATTGTCAACTCCAATCCTGTGATTAAGGCTTCATATTCTGCTTCATTGTTGGGGCACGGCTCTGTCAGGTGGTACGAGAACCTCAACATACCCTTATCTTGCGTAATAAAGATCAAACTAACCTCTGACTTTCCTGGTATAACTGTATCTGATCCTTTGTCTTTCCTGGCTGACGAAGCACCATCGAAGTACATTTCCCAATGCTGTGCACTAGAAAACTCCATTTGTAGTATCTGCTCATCTGATAACTCATTGTTGAGAGAGGACCCAGCTGGCAGTGGGTGTGCAGCGAGAAAGTCTGCTAAAATCTATCCCTTGATAGCACGGAGGGGTACAAAAGTTATATCAAATTGCAATAAGATCATTGACCATCTCGCTAAATGTCCAGAGAGTGTTGTTCGGGTCATCAAATATTGCAATGGATTAACATTCGAAATTAGGGTGATCTTATGAAAAAGCATGTAATGTCTAAGCTTTTGAGCGGCAAAAATTAGTGTCAGACAATGCTTCTTAATAGGTTGATACCTTATCTCCGTTGGTATTAGACGACGACTCAAGTAGTAGAGTGCATTTTCTTTTCCCTCCTCATTGATTTGGGTTAAGAGGGCTCCAAGAGAGTCATCTAAAGCCGCAGTATAAAGTATCAACAGTTTCCCTAGGATAGGGGCTGCCAAAATAGAATGTGTCATTAAATATTTTTTGACATCCTCAAAGGCCCGCTGGCATTTCTCTTCCCAAATAAATTTGGTGTCCTTTTTAATTAATGCTTAGAAAGGCTGACACCTACCTGAGATATTAGAAATAAAGTGTCTTAGATATGCCAACTTCCCCTGAAAGGAACATAGCTGCTTCAAGGTTTTAGGGGGAGGCATTTCCAAGATAGCTTTAATCTTATCCGGGTCGATCTCGATTCCTCGATGACGGACAACGAATCCTAGAAATTTCCCGGAGGTGACGCCAAAGGCACACTTTAAGGGGTTCATTTTAAGGTCATATCGTCGTAACCGTTCAAACGCAATCCTCAAATTGTATAAATAGTCTATTTTCCATTTACTTTTGATGACCAGATCATCCACGTAGCATTCTACTTGATTATGGATGCGATCGTCAAAAATCTTTGTCATTGCACGCTGATATGTTGCTCCAGCGTTCTTTAGGTCGAACGACATCACTGTATAGCAGAAGATTCCAATCGGTGTTCTGAAAGCTGTAAGCGCTGCATCCTCGTAAGCCATCTTAATTTGGTTTTATCCCGATGATCCATCCATGAAGGAGAAAATACATGTGTTGAAGTGATGTCCACCATCATCTCCGGTATAGGTGTGGAAACTCATCTTCTGGATATGCTTTGTTCAAGTCTCTGAAGTCGACACAAACATTTTCTTTCTAACAGGTACATATTGGCTAACCACGTGGGGTACTTCTCTTCTTTAACAAAGTTAGCGTCTATCAATTTCTTTACCTCGGCGATGACTTGTTGTTCTATTTCGAGGTGCATTCTCCTTGGAGCTTGTTTTACTGGGGTTACATTCTTGTCCACCCCAAGTTTGTGGACTGCAACCTCTGCTGACAGTCCTGGCATTTCATCGTCGCTCCATGCGAAGCAATCTTTGAAATCTGTTAATAGTTTGACCAGTTCTGCAGATTCTTTGTCATCAAGTAGAGAACTTATAAATGTAGGTCGGGGTCGTTTATCGATAGTGGATTTAATTTCTTCCTCAAATTCTGGTGGAGCATCTTCTATTGGTTGATCAGCAGAGTCCTCCTCCATATCAAGATAATCCTCTTTTGACTCATAAGTAACAGCCTTGCAAAATTCAGAATCATCAACTGGTCCAACTGTACCAAATCTGAGACCTTCTTTTGAATTGGGAGTTCTACTTTTGGTATTCCACAATTTTTCAAAAAGTTGAAATTTATTTTTGGCATTTGTTTTGGTAAATGTCCTTGTTGAATTAACTTTTGAACATAAGGCGAGAAGTAAGCAAAAGGTTTTTTGGTAAGTGTCCCTGTTGAATTAACTTTTGAACACAAGGCGAGAAGTAACCAAAAGATAGTTGTTTTGGTAAGTGTCCCTGTTGAATTAACTTTTGAACACAAGGCGAGAAGTAAACAAAAGGCATTTCCATTAATTCATTAGAATCAACATCCAAATTTATATGTTTTTTCCACCAAAAGGCAGTTCCACTAATTCATTAGAATCAACATCCAAATTTACATGTTTTTCAAGCTCAATAGAGGTAGAAGCACGGTAAAATTTGATCGGCTTTGAACCAACACTACGGACTTCCTTGACCCCTATTAATTCATTAGTATCAACATCCAAATTTACATGTTTTTCAAGCTAAGTAGAGGTAAGGCGAGAAGTAACCAAAAGATAATTCCATTAATTCATTAGAATCAACATCAAAATTTACAGGTTTTTCAAGCTCAGTAGAGGAAGAAGCGTGGTAAAATTTGATCGACTTTACCCAACACTATGGACTTCCTTGACCTCTAAACTCTCAACCTTTTGAGGGAGAATCGGAGTGAGGATCATAACAACACTATGCGGACTTCCTTGACCTCTAAACTCTCGACCTTTTGAGGGAGAATTGGAGTAAAGGCGAGAAGTAACC
Organism: Phalaenopsis hybrid cultivar; assembly: GCA_002079205.1. Classification (NCBI taxonomy): domain Eukaryota; kingdom Viridiplantae; phylum Streptophyta; class Magnoliopsida; order Asparagales; family Orchidaceae; genus Phalaenopsis; species Phalaenopsis hybrid cultivar. Next base: position 384,015 of record JXCR01147061.1, on the reverse strand, counting down.
AAAAGATAATTCCATTAATTCATTAGAATCAACATCAAAATTTACAGGTTTTTCAAGCTCAGTAGAGGAAGAAGCGTGGTAAAATTTGATCGGCTTTGAACCAACACTACGGACTTCCTTGACCTCTAAACTCTCGACCTTTTGAGGGCGAATCGGGGTGAGGGTCGTAGTATCTACATAGTGGTTTATCTGATCATACATTATTTCATATTCATTCCTCTTTGTATTTTCTAGGGATCTCTCGTACTGAGGCTTCTTCTGTTTTGTCATCATTACCTCATCTTCAGAACTGTCTTCATCACTAATGTTGATAGTTGGCCTAGTCCGTTCAACAATTAAATTTATCTTTCCTCGTCTGCGTTCCTGGCCGTGACCTCGGGTGCGTGAAGTAGAAGAACCTCCACCAACTCATTGTAAGGGAGTGGTAGAAGGTTGTTGAAGCGGACTTGTCTGGCCTCCTTTTTGTGATCCTTTTAAATCTTCATCTTTGTTTGTCAAAATCTCACAGTTGTATGGCCTTCTTTTTGTGATCCCTCTGAATCTTTATCTTTGTTTGTCAAAATCTCGTGTGAGAAGATAATCATCTTTGGAGGCACGTAGTAGGCAGCATCTTCATGGATACCAACTTCATGTACTGAAAATGGTTGTAGGTCTCCCTTGATGCAATTTTCTTGACCATCTTTCTTAGTAGGCAGCATCTTCATGGATACCAACTTCATGCACTGAAAATGGTTGTAGGTCTCCCTTGATGTAATTTTCTTGACCATCTTTGCGATATTTAATGCACTGGTGTAGGGATGATGGGACCATATTGTGCTCATGAATCCATCGTCAACCCAACAGAGCGTTAAGAGAGGTATCGGGGTCGATGATTTGAAATTTAACGGTTATTACGAGTTCTCCGACCTTCATAAGTAATGAAATTGATCCAAGGGCTCTTTCTCCCTTTTGGTTGAATCCTGTTAACATCATCTTATCAGGGATGAGCTCCTGAACGTCGAAGTCCAAATATCCTAATGTCCGTAGACTTATCACGTTAAGAGATGCTCCAAGATCCACTAAAACTCTAGATAACACAAATCTGCCAATGTTGACGGAGATGTAGAGCGAACGGTTGTAGTCGGAGGTATCGAGCAGCAAGTCTTCATCTGTGAAGGTTACCTGATTGTTCTTTCAATGAACAAACTTCATCTGAGGATGTGCTAGCCAACTGAGCTAAGCAAATTTCTGGATCTAACAAAGCTGTAACAAGAGATTCTCTCATCTCCTTTGACAGGATCAGAGCGTTGTAGATGCTTAGTCGGGCAGGCAACTTCCTAAGATGAGCTAGCACGTTGTAGTCTACTTTGTATGCTCCTCCGATTTTGTCTTGATTATGTGGTTCTTCCACTGGCGAAGGTGGGGGATCTCTTCTCGAGTCATTATCTGTTTTCCTTTGTCTGTTGGAGCAGTTCTTGGTGGTAACACTTTTCTGCTCCTTAAATTGACTTCTGTGACTTCTTCTTCTTGATATATCATTGTTTAATCTTTTGGTGTCTTTTCCTCTTCATCGGAGAGGCCTAAGTTGATGGCAAATGGTGCACTATGATGCTCGAGAGTTGGCTCTTTGTTATCGGTGTTGTCGTAAGCGATATCGTTGAGTGCTTCTTTTGCCTTGACAACGAGTTCATCAGGCTCGAGTACAATTTGAGGATCATTTTAGGGGATTGAGATCGCAACTAGCTTGGTCATAATCATTCATGTTATTACCAGAAATAGTCAGAACGTAGCCGAAATCAAAACCATTATATTCATAAGACCCTGGAGGGACAAAAAGATAATCATACAAAGTCAAGGGTTCGAGGATTTTCTTCCCCAAATCTGAGACAACCAATCTAGTAGAGGCAGCCCCTATCCTACCCCCCGTGCTATCAATCTTGGCAGCGATGCTCTTCTTTTTCTTGTTCTTTGTCCTTGACGATGACGGATTTTCTGGCGAAATTTTCATCTCGAGCTCGGTATGCTGCAAACTCTGAATAGAGGCTTGTTTTGATGCAGACTGTAGCTTGTTCAGTATCTCCTTGGATGATCTGCTCCATACCTCATTCCATCCTTCTTCGATATTTGTGAAAGCTTGTTTTGATGAATCCTGTATTCGATTGAGGACCCACTTGACTTCATCCCAAGTTGTACTCCATCCATCTGTTCCGACATATGGATCAATTGGGGAGATTGACTCAGTTGAAATAGTGTTTATGGAACCATTTTCAGGTTCTCTCAAATACTCCTTTGGGATTGTTATATTCTCTTCCTCGAGGCTCTTCTCGAGCCAGTCTTTAAAGACGAAACACTTGTCTATAGTGTTTCTAAGTAACCGGTGGTACGGGCAATAATTTGGTTCATTATTCTTATCCACCTCTTTGGGTTTCTTTGGATCAAGCAGTTTGATTTCCGGTTTTTTCATCAAGCTTTTGAATATTTTAGGTACAGCTTCATCCTTGAAGGAATAAACAACTTTCTGTTGCTCTAATAGGGATATTCTTTTACTCGTTGTTTGAGGTGATCCCTCCTGAGACGGCCGTTGGTTGGATATGCTGCTCTGTTTCTGAGAGTACTGTGACGAAGACTGACGATGATCTACATATATCTTTATCGGCTGCTTTCCTTTGTCGATAGTTGCAACTACCCCTGATTTCTTTTCAAATAATCTAGTCACCTTAGCCTTTTCATGCGACTCCATGTGCTTCATTTCTTCTTGAAGACTGTTGGCTTTACTGAGTAGCTTCTCGAAGGATTTGATGGTGAGTCCCTTAAGCATGAAATCTACTGGCCCATGAATGCTTTTGAGTAGAATCTCAATCGATTGATGTTCACGTAGCTGAGGTTCACATTTCATGCTAAGGTTTCTCCACCTCAAAATATAGTCTGCCAAGGTTTCACTAGGCTTCTGCTTCTTCATCATGAGTTCTCCAATAGACACATGATGTTGCACCCCAGCAAATCTTTTCACAAATAATTGTTCCAACTCAGAAAATGTTTTAACTGATCCGTTGGGCAAGTCAGCGTATCAGTTGAAAGCAATCCCTAGCAAGCTGCTGATGAACTGCTGTCAGAGTAGAGCTTTGCTATTCCCCGTGTTGCCACAATTGGCTCGAAAATGTGTTATGTGTTGTCTGGGATTTCTAGTCCCATCGAATATCTTGAAGTTTGGGGTCACAAAACCCTTGGGGAAAGGGATGGCATCAAACTCCTCTAGGTAAGGTCTACCCTTTAAAATTGATGCACCGCCCTTGCACTGGGCTAAAGTCTCCCGCACTTATTCAACCATTTGCTTGAACTCTTTTTCTGGCATGGCACCTAATGGAGAATCCTTCTTTGGTTGTTCTTCTTTGTCTGTCGAAGTAGCCTCCCTTCGTTCATTTGTAATGTGTATGATTTCTGGCTGATTGATCTCTGGAGAAGCCAATCTTTGTGTTTGTGACTGCCCCTGAATGGTGGCCATGGAAGTCATAGCTGCAGTCATCTCTTCTATTCTTTTCTCTAGTAGAACAACTTGCTCATCCCTTAGGAGGATAACCCTACGCAGCTCACCTATGGCTTTCTCTTCAGTGTGAGGTTGAGCCTCGCGCGCAGATGTGGTAGCTCTGGTTTCAATAACATGAACATCCATGAAATCTTCCTCCAAGTAATCACTATAATCAAAAACCTCATTGTCACTATTGACGGAAACTTCGTGTTCTCGAGCTAACTCAGAAATCTTGATCCTGAGTTTCTCAACCTTTTCCTCAATTATTGATTCCTTGATTGCTTTAAGATCTGGAGGACCTTGATGGAAATCCTCAACTTGTTCTTCCATCTCGCTGGCTATTGTCGCGGCAATGTCAGATATTTCAGGCACTAGTTTTACTTCCTGTCCTGCAGGCTCACTGAACTGTATCGGTGCAGTGACCTTAGGTAATCATACCCTCTTCTTCTTTGATGATGATGTCTCAGGACGGAAAGTCTTAGTAGGAACATCGGATGTCAAGGGAAGGTATGCTCCCCGTGGTGTAGACCGACTACAGTGTCAGGTAATCGTCTGGTCTTTCTTTTTGTGATTATAAGAATGACTGGTAAAATTCTCGGACCCAGTCTTGACTTAATCGGCCGGCGACCTGCGGTCCTAGTGGTGGTATTGTCGGTGGTGACTATAGTAGTATCAACTCGGTTTCCCAAACGGAGCCAGACGGGAACACGGGTATGTGACTTTATAGTTGACTTATGAGATTTTCCAGCGGACTTAATATCCTTCAAATTTTCATTTTTCATATGAGGGGAAATTGCATGTCCCACTCGTTTAAGTAACTCACTCATGGAACATCCTTCTTTAGTAGCAAGCCTTCTGAAGACTGCACTAGCTCGGGTGATGGGGATGAATTTCTTTCCCTCCCCACCATGTCCATGAGGTGATGGTAATGCGACAGCAATCTTCCGGATACTCTCATATCCATCAGTATCTGTCAGAGGATGGAATCTACTCCCTCGTAGGAGTGGATAAATTTCTGGTAAGGCTCCTCCTCAACGGGTGTGTTTTTAGGAGTCTGAGCTTTGATGGCCCTCCAAAATCTCCTATTGTGGTTCCTCCTTTGAGTTCGGGTTAGTGGTACAGTCCTTGAGCTCAACCCGATTTCAAACACGGGTGGCGGAACAGTTAATCCTTTGGTTGAATCTTCAACGACCATCACTTCTTTTCCCTTAGCAATAGCAGGGATAGCAGGCTTGATGACAGCAGCTCTAGCCTTCTTGCGGGCAGGGAAGTCCTAAAAGCAGTTCAAACTGAATTCTACAGGTGGCTCTTGTACTTCTGGAGTAGCAATCTTCATTACCACGAATGAGGCTTTCCCAATAATAACCTCGAGGTCTTCAAATCCAGCTCCGAACTTGATGGTGGGAGCGACGTTACGGGCGCTGCGGTCCATTGGCAGATTGCAGGAAAAGGTCAGCGTTGGGTAGGCCATCGCAGCAAGCTTTAAAACAGAAAGTTTTAGGGTTAGCTATATGGCTAAAAACCTCGTAATATTTATTGCAAGCACTGAAAATAGAGGTTAATCTGTAGATCGAGTAGATCTTAATTTATAGGTAATTTTAACATCTTTGTTCAAAAAGGTGTAAAATTTAATTAATATTTCAAAGTGCGCGTAGCACAACACGATTTTGTTTAATTGGCAAAGTAACAAACCAAATTTTGGAAGGGAGATGTGAACAATTTTAGGACCCAGTGTGGGACCCAATTAGTGGTAGAAAATGCCCAGGTAGAATTACTCCACCGACACACTTATTGGGGGTCCGACCCCGCATGAAAATTTAAAGAGTCCTTAATGGCCTTCTGAACCCCTCTGTTCAAAGATGGTTGAACAGTTAGTCCTGAAGTCCAAAGAGTTAGATGTACTTTCCCATGATAGAAATAGGTAAAGTAGGCCAACAGAAGAAAGGTAATTTTGTCCAAGAGGGACATGGACATATTACCGATGTGTGATGATAATATTTCTTGATTTGTATCGAGAGAAAAGCTTGTCCCCAGCGGAGTCGCCAGAAGTGTCGGTGTTATTTCGGGTTGGTTTGTGGGGAGTTACCCGTAAGAAGCTGTCGGTTACTGGAATCGAAATCCCGTCACCCGCTTCGTAAGAACGTTGAAGTATGAAATCAAACTGACCCCATATTTTTCATAGTTTAAAATGAAAGAGCACTGTACCTCAAATCCTGTATTTATCCCAAAGAATAAACACAAGACTTTAGGATGAGGCTCGATCAAATAAACTAAGGAAAGTATGACGTGTGTTTGGTTTGTGAAACCTTTTATTTGCCGACAAGTTCCTATATTTAATATAAAGGATTAAATAGGGTTTATATTAAGTTGGGTTCAGACATGCTTCTTATAAGAGCAAGCCCCTATAGTTAATTACATCTTAAATGACCAAAGCCACCTAAGGAGACTCTCGATAAAAATCAAGAAAAATTTTCTTCAAGGAATTTCAAAGGGTACGACTCTTTAACGAGATTAGATGTAGAGGTGTGAAAAGGGAATGGTTCCAATTTTGAACATTTCATTGTAGAATCCAAAGGAAGAAGAACTAGGGGATGTTATGGATCCAGAGGAGAACCACGGTGACTTCCCAAGCTATCCTAATGTTTGGCTTCAGTTTTGAGGAGAAATATTTGGGTGTTTCATCCTGCCAGTTTCATTACTTAGGGCTTACATTCGTGTGAAATGATCACACAAATAACCTGGAAGATGTGAGGATTTAGATCATAACAAAGGACATTCGTGTGAAATGATCACACAAATAACCTGGAAAATGTGAGGATTTAGGTCGTGACAAACGACGAAATGATCACACAAATAGCCTGGAAGATGTGAGGGTTTAGGTTGTGACAAACGACAACCTTTTCGTGTGAAACGATCACACAAATAGCCTGGAAGATGTGAGGGTTTAGGTTGTGACAAACGAAAATCTCGAATGATCACACAAATAGCCTGGAAGATGTGAAGATTTAGGTCGTGATAAACGACAACCTCGGCTAAGACGAGTTAGGGCTTATATTATATAGCAGGGCTATACAAAGGCCTAAAGATAAGGTGATGCAAATAGCCTGGAAGATGTGAGGATTTAGGTCATGACGGACGACAACCTCAGAATCCTAAGATCAAATAGCTTGGAAGATGTGAGGATTTAGGTCGTGACGAACGACAACCTCAGAATCCTAAGATCAAATAGCCTGGAAGATGTGAGGATTTAGGTCATGATAAACGACAACCTCGGAATCCTAAGATGTATAGCCTGGAAGATGTGAGGATTTAGGTCGTGACAAACGACAACCTCGGAATCCTAAGACGGTATAGCCTGGAAGATGTGAGGATTTAGGTCGTGACAAACGACAACCTCAAAATCCTAAGATGATTTAAGAGTATATTGTATAGCAGGGCTATGCAAAGGCCTAAAGATAAGGTGAGGATTTACGTTGCATGAGAATAGCAGGGCTATGCAAAGGCCTAAAGATAAGGTGAGGATTTACGTTGCATAAGCAAGAAAAAAGGGCTATGCAAAGGCCTAAAGATAAGGTGAGGATTTACGTTGCATAAGAAAGCAACCTCGAGGTTAGGTCGTTACAAACGACAACCTCGGAATCCTAAGACGAGTTAGGGCTTATATTGTATAACACTAGGTCGTGACAAACGACAACTTCAGAATCCTAAGACGAGTTAGGGCTTATATTATATAGCAGGATACAAAGGCCTAAAGATAAGGTGAGGATTTACGTTGCATAAGCAAGCAACCTCAAAGTCCCAAATAGCCTGAAAGATGTGAGGATTTAGGTCGTGACAAATGATAACCTCGGAATCCTAAGATGAGTTAGGGCTTATATTGTATAGCAGGGCTACACAAAAGCCTAAAGATAAGGTGAGGATTTACGTTGCATAAGCAAGCAACCTCGAAGTCCTATGTATTTAGCCTAAAGATAAGGTGAGGATTTACGTTGCATAAGCAAGCAACCTCGAAGTCTTATGGCTTTAATAAGGTGAGGATTTACGTTGCATAAGCAAGCAACCTTGAAGTCCTATGGCTTTGTTGTTTATATCTAAGGAAGGAAGATTGGTTTAGCGAATCCTAAGACGAGTTAGGGCTTATATTGTATAGCAGGACTATGCAAAGGCCTAAAGATGATTGACAAACAACAACCTCAGAATCCTAAGATGAGTTAGGGCTTATATTGTATAGCAGGGCTATGCAAAGTCCTAAAGATAAGATAAGACGAGTTAGGGCTTATATTGTATAGTAGGGCTGTACAAAGGCCTAAAGATAAGGTGAGTATTTAGTTGCATAAGCAAGCAACCTCAAAGTCCTATGGCTTTGTTGTTTTAAGTCTAAGGAAGGAAGTAGCATAAGCAAGCAACCTCGAAGTCCTATGGCTTTGTTGTTTAAGCCTAAGGAAGGAAGATTGGTTTAGCTGGAGAAGATAGGTTTTGTTGTTGAAGATGGCCATGCTGCCCACCTTGCTAGCTCCAAGCTCCTTGCCGCGACAAGTTTGAGTTAGCTAGTGTGTCAAGGTGCTGCCCACCAAGCTAGCTCCAAGCTCCTGCTGCGACGAGTTTGAGTTATCTAGTGTGCCATGTTATAACGAAATCAGGTGGCCCTATGGTTGAAGTTCTTTAAATTTTATAGAGGGCATATTAAAGTTGATTAGAGCAACAGTGGCCCTATGGTTGAAGTTCTTTAAATTTTATGAGGACATATTAAAGTTGATTAGAGCGACACTGGTTAGGATCCTACGGTTCCCTCGTTCCGGCATCATTATTTTTTATTGAATTCACTTAGTCCAAATGAACATACTAAACCCAACTTAATGAGTTCCATAATTTCATTTAAACTATGGGAAGCCTCATTAGCAACCGTAGTTTACCTCCTTCGAGGAATTCCTGATCATCCAATAGAGACATCTTAATTTAGTTAAATTTGTGGTTTTGTGTGATGTTTGTGATTAAATTTTGAGTTGTTCTATACTTTGAATGTTGTGGCGGTGAATTTTATCTCGGTTAATTTTTAATTTTAGTTTTGGTTATGGTTATGTGGCTATCCTGATAGTTTTAGTTTTCATGCAGGGTGTCATCGTTGTTTAGCATGCAAATTTGTAGGTATAAAAGTACAGTATGAAAGTACAAGAAAGATAATGTTGAAAACTGTAAAAGTGTACCTGGCGAGTCTTCTCGTTCCACCACCTAAAACTTATAATGCATGTTAAGGCAGTTTATGAAGAGCAGGAAAGGGTAAAATTTTGGTAATTTTCCTAACCCTATGTCATATCTTTGTGGGTCCTTAGAAGTTTAATTAAGGATGATTTCATTGAGCGAAGAATATTAAGTTTAACAGACCTCTGAGGTATCTAACAAGTTAGGAGGGGAAAGCAGGTCCATGCCTCCCTCTCACCAACTGGTGAAAAACCTCGAGTCCATTTAAACTTATTACGATGTTTAACGTTTCATCCTGTAATTACCCTTATTACTCAGTGAACTCTGATGTCTCAATTATCCCTAAGAATAGAGTAATTATCATTTATCATTTAATTTGAAAATTATGTGGGTGAAGACCCTTAAAGAGGCAAGTTAGTGTAATTTGAATCCTTAGCCAAATTTTAATCTTAATTGGGCTTAGTGGTGTTTCAAAGATGTTTGATTTAATCATGTTTATTTATTTGATCTTTAATCAATTTTTAATTTAGCCTAAGTCACCACTAAGCCCTTAAGACCTAAGTGAGTGTCTTAATTAGTTTTGAAATTGATTCATAATTTGGATTTTATTTGAAAATCAAAATAGGGGTATTAAATTGATAATTATTGACTTCAATAGTTATACCCCCAAGTCGAGGATCATTTAATTTTAATAAACTTCCAAATCTTAATAATTTAGAAATTTATTAATCTTAAATAAAAAAGTAAGATTGGTTTCTACCAATTAAACCCTTGTGTTTCAATCATCAAATAAATTGATTAAGATCAGAGGTTACCCATTTTTCCTCCTTGAATTAAGCCTAAATGTTAACTAAGGCTAAATTTCCAAAATTACACATTTGCCCCTAAGGCTCTAACATTTCATAACTTGTCAAATTCAACTCAAATGACTTTGAAATTTTTATTCTACCTCATTCATGGGTCAATTGAGACATGAGAGGAGAAAATGCGATTTTTCAAAATTTAATTTAATTTATGTAATTTATTTCATGCAAAGATAGGATTTCTCAAAGAAAATTATTAACTTGACCAAGGTAAATTATAATCCCTTGAAATTTTTATTGGAGGTGGACCTAGACCAGAGAAGCCTTGGGATCAAATTTCATAATTTTTTGAATTCTCTGTGATTTACTAAAATTATTTTAAATTCTGGGTTATTTAATAAAAATAAAATATTTTGGGATGTGAAGATTAGGTTTTCTATTTTTGAAAAATCTCTCTAAGATTAAAGAACTCAAAGGAATAAATTTTATATTTTTCTAATTTTTCCTTGATTTATTGGAATTATTTTAGTGAAAACTCATTTTTAGCCTTTTTATTTTTTTTTTTCCCTTGATTTATTGAATTAAGTTTTGTATTTTTGAAAGATCTCCCTAAGGTCAGAGAACTCAGAGGAGAAAACTTTATATTTTTCTGATTTTTCTTTGATTTATTGAGAAAACTCATTTTTAGCCTTTTAAAAATTATTTTTAAGCTTTGAAATTCAATATCTTTATTTCAAAAAATCAGAAAAAATATTCTAATTGTCTCTAATTGATTAGGAAACAATTTAGAACATTTCCATGAGTTTTATTATTTTTATGAATTTTTAATTATTTAAATATTTATAATAGGCTAAAAATCAAATTTTTATTTTAAATATCATTTTATTTTTAGAAAATACCTCTGATCACAGAGAACTCAAAAAACTAAGTTTCATAATTTTTTGAGTTATATTTTGATTTTTAAAAATCATTTAAATGCTAAGAGTGGTGTTTATCTTTAAAAATCAATTTAAGTTGTCAAATGAACTAAAAATATTTTGAAAATTTTATGATGAGTTCTGTTGATTATAAACCACAGTGGAGATCAAAAATCAAGTCATTTAAATGTTTATATTTTCCAAAATTAATTATCTTAGTGATTTAGTGTTTGTAAAATTTAAGGGCATTTTAAATGACCTGACCCATGAAATTATTTCCAAAAGCTTCTCTAGTTATGGTGGACCTTCTAAAATTTTTATAGGATCTTCAAATCAATATGTTAATTCCCATGATTATTTTAAAGAAATAATGTGGAAAATCTTGAAAAATATAGATCTCTATATTGGAACCTCCTCTGACTTTGGAAAAATCAGAGAATATTTCCCCTTACAAAGGCTACAACATGCCAAAATTTCAAGCCAAGGTAATGTGCCAATATGCATGGAGAATCAAATAATTACAAATAGTGTTTAATTAATTAAAAATATTATATGCATCAAATGGACTTGGAATTTATTCGACATTGTTTTCCTCTGTTCACTGAGCAAGAGGGTATTTTTATTTTATTTTTGTGATTTTTCTACACAAAGTTATGAATTTTCTAAGTTAAGGGTATTTAAATAAATAATAAAAAGCCCTATTTATCTATTTAAACAGCGCGTGCTGACTAGATCCTAGGCAGCTCCGAAGACATGCATGGCGCGCTCTGGTTGGACGCCGCCGTCCACGAAGCTGCTGACTCGGCCTGCGGTTTATGTTCCGAAGCGCTGTCCAGCTCGATCTCCCCCATCCATTTGATACATGCTCGATCGAACGGCTCCTCGTCATCATCCCGATAGAATGATCCCATACTTGTCCACACTAAAACCTTAAGATCTCAGCCTAGGCTCAACTAATCACTTCGGGTTTGATCCTATGGACTCGTCTAAGTGAGATGAACATATCTAAATGGTTAAGAGGATCACTTCGGGTTTGATCCTATGGACTCGTCTAAGTGAGACGAACATATCTATACGGTTAATGATCCCGTGACCGTCCACACTAAAACCCTAAGATCTTAGCCTAGACTCAACCAAATCACTTCGGTTTTGATCCTATGGACTCGTCTAAGTGAGACAAACACATCTATACGGTTAATAAGCTATGAAAGTTGATCCTATGGACTCGTCTAAGTGAGACGAACACATCCATACGGTTAAGATGCCATGAAATGAAGCTTAAATAAATGGAGAATCAAAAAAAGCTCGGGAGAAGGAGAAGTTTTATACCTTTGCTCTGAGAAGAGAGGCTTCAATCAGAGGTGCTCGACACGTTCGTTGGGGTCCAAGGAGGCTAGGAATTGAGTCCATGGTCTTCATGTGAACAGAGGTGCTCGACACTTTCTTTGGGGTCTAAGGAGGCTAGGGATTGAGTCCCTGGTCTTGGTGTAAGTCTAGGTATGAATTCGACCAAGCTCAATTTCAGGTGTTGGTCTAGAGCTATGGTAGAGGCTCTGTGAAGGGGGATTTGATGGGGCTTTTGCTTCTTTCACTCTTATGAAGGTGTGAGCACAAGCAATTGAAGTTTGGTGGAGTGTGGAGGTGTATTGGGCTCTTTCGTGGTTTCCGACAGGGTTTCAAGCTCAAAGTTGAGCTCCGGCAATGGGAGTGGGTGAGGGAAAATGGTTGGAATACACTGAGGGGATCTTAGGGAAGCTCTGTGTGAAGTTTGGAGAGGCCTATCTAAGAAAATTTCAACACACCTCCCATGGCCATGGGAGGTGAGTTTTTATAAAAATGGTCATGGGGTGGCTCTCAAGGCATAAGTTTGGGTGCATTGTGGTGCTTAGGTGGAGGGCAGAGGAGCTCTCCAATTTGATTTGGATGAGCAGGCCTCTAGGTTTGATTTGGGTGAGGTTCCATGGGGGTGGCTCTCGGNGTGGTTAGGTCACATTTAGTGCATAGGTCCAAGTGGGTGCAAATGACCAAAACTTGGGTTTGGGCTAGGCTAGACATGTCAATTGGCTTAAATAACTGTTGCATTTGGTGTAGATGATCATAAGAAACACTTTGGTGAAGGATGGAAATGGTTTTGAGTTCAATTGAAAGGTCAATTTTAGGGAATTTTGAACTTTAATCAATTTGGTCATGTTGGGCTAGGCTTGGGTCTAGCTTGGGTTAGCCATGGTTGGGTCTAGCTTGGGTTAGCCTTAAGCTTTGAACTTTAATCAATTTGGTCATGTTGGGCTAGGCTTGGGTCTAGCTTGGGTTAGCCTTGGACTAAGGAACAACTTTGGTGGAGGATGGAAGTGGTTTTGAGTCCAATTGGGGGGTCAATTTGAAACTTTGGTGAAGGATGGAAATGGTTTTGAGTTCAATTGAAAGGTCAATTTTAGGGAATTTTGTACTTTAATCAATTTGATCATGTTGGGCTAGGCTTGGGTCTAGCTTGGGTTAGCCTTGGGCTAGAACTTTGGTGAAGGATGGAAGTATAATTGATTGTTGCATTTGGTGTAGATGATCACAAGGAACAACTTTGGTGAAGAATGGAAATGATTTGAGTTCAATTGAAAGGTCAATTTGAAGGAATTTTGAACTTTAATCAATTTGGTCATGTTAGGCGTTCAATTGAAGGGTCAATTTGAGGGAATTTTGAACTTTAATCAATTTGGTCATGTTGGGCTTGGCTTACATCTAGCTTGGGTTAACCTTGTGCTAAGTCCAAATTGATTATTTTAAATGGTCAACAGGGACCTCATGAAGAGTTTTCAACATGAATTGGTTCCCAATTTGGAGGTTAAGGCAATCAATTGGGTGAAATTTAGGGGACTTGGCCAATTTGGGGCTAAATTTGGGAATTTTGGATTTAGACCAAAATCAAATGGAGTTGAGGCTTCACCAAGGCCAATTGATGGTTGATTTTTATGAATAGGAATTTCATTAAGATTTTGCAACATTAATTGAGGCCAATTTACTAGGCTATGGGTTCAATTTGGTGAGATTATGTCATATGGTCAAAATTGGGGTTTTGACTCAAATCAAAATTGGGTTCAAATCATGGACCAATTGAGCTTGTTTTTGGTTTAGTTTGGTTATATAAAAAGTTAATTTGAGTTTAGGATTGGAATTGGGGTCAATTGAGACCCAATTGATGGACATTTTAGTTGGATTTGGGGAAATTTGTGTCTTTAAAGGGTAATTTGGGGATTTTGGTTAAAGATGGTCAAATTGGCCAAATTGGGTCATCTGGTAGTTGAGATAAATGAAATTGGGAATATTTAGGATTTATTTGGATTTTTTGGAAATTTTTGGAATTTTTGAGATTTTGAGCTATGGAGGGGTATTTTGGTAATATGGGGGTGTTTTAGGGGTAAAAGGCCAAGATGGGTATTTTGGTAGAGTTGAGGTACTAACCATCACCAATAAGCCATTGACCAATGGAAACCCCATTTTGGGTCCTCTACATAGTGGTCTTAGTCAAACCATAGCCCTAGGGCTAGTAGGTTTGGAAGACCATGTATATGAGTATCCCAAAAGATCAAGAGATCTAGGTTAAAAATTTGAGTTTAGGGTTGTGAGTGATTGTGAGTGTAGATGAGTGTAGTGAATGCCTTAGCTCCAGACCAACACCCAGGGTTAACCCTAAGGTCCAGCAATCCTAAGGGTGACTCATCTTGAGTTTCCCCCATAATGACCCCACCTACTAAGTGTTTAGAGGTTAAGACCAATATGTGCAACTTCAAGTTGAGTAAAGAAGATGGTAAAATTTCTAATGGTGAGGTATCCATGTCTAGTTTTCTAGGAATAGTCAACAGGAAAAGTCCTATGGCTAGACCCTAGGCTAATAAAGAGGAAAAACTAAACCTCAACCAAAATTGAGGTCAACACACCCCTATGAAACTTCACCCAAATCAAACCTGGAGGTTAGCTCAGCCAAATTAAGTTTTAGAGCTCCTCTGCCCTCCACCTAAGCAGCACAATGCACCCCCTAATTGGCAATGACAGTCACCCCTTAGCCATTTTTATAAAAAGCACCTTTCATAACCATGGAGAGGAGTGCTGAAAATTTCTTAGAGAGACCTCTCCAAACTGACCATAGAGCTTTCTTAAAATCCCCTCAGTGCATTCCAACTGTTTTCCCTCACCAATTTCCACTACCATAGTTCAATTTTGAGCTCAAAATCTTGTCGGAAATCAGGACAGAGCCGAATACAACTCCACAGTCCACCAAACTCAAATTAACTTAACCCACACCTTCACAATAGTGAAAGAAGCTTAAGCCCCATCAAATTCCAATCTCACAGAGCCTCCACCATAGCTCTGACCAACACCCAAATTCGGGCGTGATCAAAATCATACCTAGGCCTTACACCAAGATCAGAGACTCAATCCCTAGCCTCTTTGGATCACAAAGAAAGGGCCAAGACTCTCTGATCAAAGCTTCACTTTTCAGAGCAAAGGTATAAAACTCCTCTTCCTCCCGAGCCTATTTTAACTCTCCATTTGTTTTGAGTCGATTTCATGGCTTGATAACGTTATGGGTGATCATCTAGTCTAGGAGAGCAATTTAAAAACAAATTCATCCAATTTAGATAAGAAATGAGAGAGAACTTAAGGCTAGAAGATGGACGGTTCTTAGACTAGGCTATCGGGGACGATGACGAGGAGTCGTTCGATCGCGCGTGTATCGGATGGATGGTCGAGATGAAGCCAACAGCGCTTCGGAACATAAATCGCGGGTCGAGTCAGTGTTGAGGTGGATGGTATAGTTGAATAGGAGCACGCCGCGTAGAGCTTCGGAGCCGCCGCAGGTTGATGTGGCGCTGAGCGTTTAAATAGATAAATAGGGATTTAAAAAATTAAAAAATTATCCCTAGATTTAAAAATTCATATCTTGGTGTAGAAAAATCACAATAATAAAATAAAAATACACTCTTGCTCGGTGAACAGAGGAGAATAATGTGGAAATAGTTTTAAGTCCATATAATGCATATTTTATTTTTAATTAATTAAACACTGATTTGGATGTTTTGATTCTCCATGCATGTAGTGATATCACCATGGCTGGAAATTTTAGCAAGTTGTTGCCTTTGTTTTAGGGAACATTCCCTGATTTTTTCAAAGTCAGAGAAGGTCCCTAGACAGATAATCATATTTTTCAAGTTTATGTGTTTTATTTGGTTAAAGTAATCATGAAAATTAGTATGTTGCTTAGAAAAATCCAAGAAAATTTTGGAAGGTTTATAATGATTGGAGAGCCTTTAAGAAAATTTCCCTTGAGCCAAGTCATTCAAAATAAACCTGATTTTTACAAATCCTAAATCACTAAGATAATTAATTTTAAAAAATACAAACAACAAAATCACTTGATTTTTTATCTCCACTGTTATTTAGATCCAGAGAACTTACCATAAAAATTTTAAAGCATTTTGAGTTCATTTGATAACTTAAGTTGATTTTTAAAGATAAATAACATTTTTAGCACTTAAATGATTTTTAAAAATCAAAATATAACTCAAACACTTATAAAAACTTATTTTTTGAGTTTTCTGTGATCAGGGGTATTTTTTAAAAATAAAATGGAGTTTAAATATAAATTAATTTTTAACATATTTTAAATATTTAAATAATTAAAAATCCATAAAAATCACAAAATAATAAAATTCATGGAAATGTTCTAAATTGCTTCCTAAGCACTTAGGAACAATTAGAATATTTTTTCTAATTTTCTAAATAAAGATACTGAATTTTAAAGCTTAAAATTTTTTTTTAAAGGTTAAAAAATGGATTTTCACTAAAATAATTCCAATAAATAAATCAAAACTCAGAAAAATATAAAATTTTCTTTTCTGAGTTCTCTGACCTCAAGAAGATTTTTCAAAAATATAAAACTTAATTTTCTCCATTTAAAATATTTTTATTTAATAAATACCCCAGAGCTTAAAATAATTCTTAAAATTCAAATAAAATTCAAAAAACCATGAAATTTGGCCCAAAGACTTCTCTGGTTTATGTCTCTCTTGTAAAAGTTTCAATAGATTAGGATTTACCTTGGTCAAGTTAACGCTTTTATTTGAAACATCTTATTTTTGCATGAAAATAATTATATAAATTAAAGTAAATTTTCAAAAATCATGTTTTTTACTGTGATGTCTTAATTGACCCATTAATGAGGTAGTTTCAAAGTCATTGGAATTAAATTTGACAAATTATGAAGTGTTAGGGCCTTAGGGGCAAATGTGTAATTTTAGAAATTTAGCCTTAATTAACATTTAGGCTTAATTCAAGAAAGGAAATGGGTAACCTCTGATCTTAATTTGGATGTTTGAAACACAAGGGGTTAATTGGTAGAAACTAATCTCACTTTCTTATAAATATAAGTTAATAAATTTCTAAATTATTAAAATTTGGAAATTTATTAAAATAAATGAACCCAAGACTTAGGGGTCTGGCTTTTGAAGTTGATAATTAATCAATTTAATACCCTTCTTTTGATTTTCAAATAAAATTCAAATCATGAATTATGACCACCTAAAGCTTAATCTTTTCAAAGCTAATTAAGACCTCACCTAGGGAAATCATGAATTATGACCACCTAAAGCTTAATCTTTTCAAACCTAATTAAGACACTCACCTAAGTTATCACCATCACGTATAAGTCAATTTCATTTGCAATGACTAAGACACTCACCAAAATCTTAAGAGCTTACTAATGACTTAGGCTAAACAAAGTATCATTTAAATGAGACACTCACTTAGGTCTTAATGGCTTAGTAGTGACTTAGGCTAAATCAAGTTTCATTTAAATAATGATTTGAAAAGTAAACATCATTTAAAATTAAAACATCTTTCAAACACTACAAGCCCAATTAGGACCAAAATTTGGTCAAGTGTTTCAATAACACTAACTTGCCTCTTTAAGGGTCTTCACTCACATAATCTTCAAAATTAAATTACAGATGATAATTACCTTACTCTTAGAGATAATTAATACATCAATGTTCATTCAGCATTAGGGTATTTATAGGACGAATTATTAAGCAACATAATAAGTTTAAAAGAACTTGGGATTTTCCACCAGGCAGCGAGAGAGTAGCACAAACCTGCTCCTTTCTCTAAATCCGTTGGATGCCTCGGAGATCTCAAAACTTAATATATTTTTCTTTGCAACATCATCCTTAATTAAATTTCTAAGGACCCAACAAGATATGTCCTAGGGTTAGATAGGTCGACAAACTTTACTTTCATGTTTCATATAAACTGCCTTAACATGCCTTTTGAGTTTTAAGTGGAGGAACGAGAAGACTCGTCAGGTACGTTTTTACAGTTTTCAGTGTTGTCTTTCTTGTACTTTCATACTACACTTTTATACCTGCAAATTTGCATGCTAAACAGCGATGTCACTCTGCATGAAATCTAAAACTATCAGGATAACCACAAAACAAAAACCAAAATCAAATCTAAAATCAACTAAGATAAAATTCACCTGCTTGCATGTTAACCAAAACCATAACCAAAACCAAAACTAAAATCAACCAAGATAAAATTCATCGCTTTGCATGTTAACCATAACCCAAAACCAAAATTAAAAATCAACCAAGATAAAATTCCCCGCCAGGATATCCACAAAACCAAAACCAAAACTAAAACTAAAATCAACCAAGATAAAATTCACCCCCACGCATTCAAAATATAAAACAACTCAAAATTTAATCACAAACATCACATAAAACCACAACTTCAATTAAATCATAACCATAACCCAAAACCAAAATTAAAATCAACTAAGATAAAACTCACCGCCATAACATAACTTGCATGTTAACCAAAACCAAAACTAAAATCAACCAAGATAAAATTCACCGCCACAACATTCGAATAAACCAAAACCAAAGCTAAAACTAAAATCAACCAAGATAAAATTCACCCCCACAACATTCAAAATGTAAAACAACTCAAAATTTAATCACAAACATCACACAAAACTACAATTGCAACTAAATTAAGACGTCTCTATCCAAAATTTAATCACAAACATCATATAAAACCACAACTTTAACTTAATTAAGATGTCTCTATTTGATGATCGACTAAAACTAAAATCAACCAAGATAAAATTCACCCCCACAACATTCAAAATATAAAACAATTCAAAGACACAAACATCACACAAAACTACAATTGCAACTAAATTAAGATGTCTCTATCGGATGATCGGGAACCCCTTGGAGGAGGTAACCTACGGTTGCTAACGAGGCTTCAAATGAAATCATGGAACTCATTAAGTTGAGTCTAGTAAGTTCATTTGGACTAAGTGAATCCAATAGAAAATAATGGTACCAAAACGAGGGGACCGTAGGATCCTAAACAGTGTCGCTCTAATCAATTTTAACATGCCCCCATAAAATTTAAAGAACTTCAACTATAGGGCCACCTCATAACTTGACACACTATAAAACTCAAACTCATCGCGGCAAGGAGCTTGGAGCTAGCATGGTGGGCAGCAAGGCCATCTTCAATAGCAAAAATTGTCTTCCCCAACTAAACCAATATTCCTTCCTTAGATATAAACAATAAAGCCATAGTATTTCGAGGTTACTTGCTTATGCAACGTAAATCCTCACCTTATATTTAGGCCTTTGTATAGCCCTGTTATACAATATAAGCCCTAACTAGTCTTAGGATTCTAAGGTTGTCGTCCGTCACGACCTAAATCATCAGATCTTCCAGGCTATTTGTGGGAACGTTTCACATGAATGTAAGCCCTAACAAAATTGGCAGGATGAAACACCTAAATATTTCTCCTCAAAACTGAAGCCAAACATTAGGATAGCTCGGGAAGTCACCGGTGGCAGGATGAAACACTTAAATATTTCTCCTCAAAATTGAAGCCAAACATTAGGATAGCTTGAGAAGTCATCAGCATTCTCTTCTGGATCCATGACATCCCCTAGTTCTTCCTCTTTTGGACTCTACAAAAAATTGTTCCAAATTTGAACCAATCCCCTTTCACACCTCTATGTCTGATCTCATTGAAAAGTTCTATCCTTTGAAACTCCTTGAAGATAATATTTCCTGATTTTTATCAAGTCTTCTTAGTTGACTTTGGTCATTCAAGATATAATTAACTATAGAGGCTTGCCCTTATAGGAAGCATGTCTGAACCCAACTTAATATAAACTCTATTTAATTCTTTATATTAAATAGGGGAACTTGTCAGCAAATATAAAGGTTTCGCAGACCAAACGGATGTCATATATTCCTTAGTTTATTTGATCGAGCCTCATCCTCAAGTCTTGTGTTTATCCTTCGGGATAGATACAAGATTTGAGGTACAACGCTTTTTCATTATGGGGTTAGTTTGATTTCATTTTTTTTAAAACTAAATATATATGTAAATTAAAACGTTCTTCCAAAGTGGGCGACTGGATTTCAATTCCGGTGACCGACAACTTCTTACGGGCAACTCCTCTAACCAAAAATAGTGCCGACAACAGTGAATCAGACTAACCCATGCACTATCTAAAATAGGGTAGATAATTCCAACATATAACCACTTTAAAATATCTTTCTTAATAACTTCTTTCATAATATGATTTAATCTCCTTACAGGATCAGCCTTAAGTTTGTAGTTCTCTTCCATATGAATTCTATGCAGACAAATTGAAGGACTGATTCATTTTATATCAGCAATTGTCCATTCTAAAACTTTCTTGTAACTCTTCAAAGTTTTCATTAAACTCATTTCTTCTTTGGTAGTTAATTTTGAGTAAATTATCACAGGTAATGTTAAGGAATCACCTAAAAAAGCATACTTTAAATGTTCGAGAAGTAACTTCCTCATGAGGTTTTTCAATTGATGGACAAAAAGATGTATCTTTTTATGTCGTGTCCAAAACTTCAAAACTTTCTAAAAAATAGTTTGAATCTTCCTTATAAAAATATTCACATTGATCAAATTCCTCTTCTTTCTCGGGTTCCAACTCTTTCATTTTGAATTTCTCTTCATAAGTTTTTTTAAAATGGCATTCACTTAAATATGTTATCACGTCCATTTTATAGTTGTTCACCTTNCTTTCATTTTAAACTATGAAAAATATGAGGTCAGTTTGATTTCATACTTCAACGTCCTTCCAAAGCAGGCGATGCGATTTTGATTTCGACGACCGATAGCTTCTTACGGGCAACTCCCCACCAACCAAAAATAGCACCGACAGGGTCTCCTCTGACTTTGGAAAAATTAAGGAATATCCCCAATAGAGGCAACAAAATGCCAAACTATCAAGCCATGGTAAACTACTTGAATTCATGGAGAATCAAAATATTTAGAACAATATTTAATTAATTAAAAATAAAATATGCATCAAATAAACTTCAAAACATTTCCACATTGCTCTCCTCTACTCACTAAGCACTAGGGTATTTTTTTGTCATTTTTCTATGCAAACATATGATTTTTCAAAGTTACAGGCATTTAAATAAATGGAGAAAACCCCCATTTTTCTATGTAAGTGACACGACGCCGCACCAACTTAAGGTGGCTCTGAAGCTCCACGTAGCGTTCTCTGGTCCGGTGCCGCCATCCACCTCGGCGTTGCTCGGCTCGCGGTTCACATATGAAAACATTGTCTAACTCGATTCTGTCCGTCCATCTGATACATTCTTGATCAAATGGCTCCCCGTCGTCATCCTCGATAGTCAAAACTCATGAACTGTTCACATTAAAAGCTTAAGATCTCACTCATCTCTCAACCAAAAAACCTTGGGTTTGATCCTATAAATATGTCTAAGTGAGAAGAACATATCTATACGGTAGTCATGCCATTCAGTTAACCCTAATCACATGGAGATTCAAAGTAGGCTTGGGAAGAGGGGAAATTCAATACTATTGCTCTGAGAAGGGAAGCTTCAATTAGAGAAGCTTGACACTTTTGTGAAGGTCCAAGGAGGCTAGGGATTGAGCCTCTTGCTTTGGTGAAAGGCCTAGAGCTAAATTTGATTAAGGCTAAATTTGGGTGTTGATCAAAGTTTAGGGTAGAGGCTCTCTATGTGGGGGGTTTGATGGGGCTTTGTCTTCTTTCACTGTGCGGATGTTGTGTGCACAAGAAATTTGATTTTGGTGGAGTGTCGAGCTGTGGAGAGTTATGTCTTGGTTTTTGGTAAAAATTTGAGCCCAAAATTGAGCTTCCACAGTGGGGATTTCATCCTGATATTTTTAATATGTAAGGATTTATGAATTTGACACCACTACTTGAAGATTTTAATCCCCGACAACGGTGCCAAAAACTTGATCCCGAGAAAGTAAAGTTGTGTAAAATTTATATAAGTATAGGCAATTAATAATGAGATTTTATGCAAGTATACATTTTGTTATCAAGTAATAATGGACTTTCTATTTAAGCCCCAAATATCGATCCCAAGGGAAAGTTTTAAATTTGAGATGATAAATTAACTAGGAAATTCACAGAAATTAAAATGAAATCACTGTCACTAATTTCAAATGTTGAGATATTATCAAAACTAAATTACTTCACTATTAGCAAAACAGAAATATAAAGTTTAAACAGTAACTACTAATCCACTAAATTATGTTTATGTAATGAATATTTCTTATGTAAAAAAGCATCTTTCCCACTACAATGAGGTTTTGGTGAAATGAGATGAGATAAATGGTTATAATATGTATCGTGCCAAATAGGAGCAGTTTTAATTCTCTACCCTGATACAGTGTTATAGAAAATCATTGGTTAATCCAAGGTTTAGTCCCAAAATATGTGGCTAGGCTAGGAGGATACCGACTCCCACTCCAGAGCTCCCACTTCCCTTCATCTGAAGCCTAACTCTCGCTTTAGTTTTTAAGCACTAAGAATGAATTGGGGATTTTAGTATGTGACCCTAAAGATTCTCTGATTTTACACCCAACAAAGTATATTTCTCAATTTATTTGCACTTAATTCCATGAATAAATTTCTCCTTCATGGAATCAAATGAAGATTCTCCAATTCTACACCCAAAAAAGAATATTTCCCTATTTATTTACACTTAATTTCTTAAACAAATTTCTCCTTCATGAAATCAAATGTGACCTTTATTTGCACTTAATTCCATGAACGAAATATTCCTTCATGGACTTAAATGTGATTCTCACTTTGTTGTAGAACTCATACTCCATTTCTCGGATCATATGTTTCACAACACATTTTAACAATTCAATTGGCTAGATTGAAAAGTAAATTAAGCTCGGAGTTGAAAAATCATCACAATTTATTCTATATTTTAATATTGGCACATCTATGTTATCTCTTCATTTCACCATATCGCAAAGTAGGGAGAAAGATAAAGGAAACTACTCAGACTTCATGAGATAGATACAACAAAATATAAATTTCATATATAAAAGAAATTTCATACAACTCTAATAAACAAACAACACTTATCTGAAACTCTTTCTTAAAGCAAATCCCTTATAGCCTTTTCTAAGAATTACGGGAAGAAGATATCATTCACGTTTTCCCTTCTCCAACACTCTTAAAGAATTATTCACACTCAATCTCACTACAAAAACTCTAAACTCTTAAAAAAAACTCATTAATTAACTCTAAAATGGTGGTAAAATGAAGATGGAAAAGTGTATAACATGTAGAAGGATGAATGAAAATGAGAAATGGTGAAAAAGGAGCACTTTTTCTGATGATTTTCGGCCCCTTATAGAGCCTTAAGTTGGTTCTCCAATATGGGCCTCAAAAATCTCTTCAAAAAGCATCCAAATACATTGAATCTTCTAGAATCAGTGGTTGAACTGACATTGGTGCTGTCAACGCTGAGTATTTCTTCAAAAACAACATTTTGACTCTAAATTCCATCCTTTTTTGCTCTCTTTTAGTTTTAAGCCCTAAAATTTAACAACCTGAAATACCTTCCATTAAAGTGCAATATCACCAAAAATGAGTATAAAATATGTGTCTAAAAATGAATATATTTTTGGTGTATCAAAATCCCCGAAACTTACATGTTATTTGTCCTCAAGTAACTCCTCTACTACATAAAAATATGACTTAAAGAATTTAACTTTTAGATTTTCATACTTTAGTCCTCAAAACATAATAGCATAACTTTAACAAAAGTCAACTCCAGTTAATACTAAAGATATAAGAATATTCAATAATCAAGTCAAAGATTTTTGTTCTTCTATTCTTTTCAAGAAAAATTACAAATTTCATATTAAAGTTACTTAGAATATCCATATGAAAAAGAACTTCATAAAACTTTACCAGTAAATAAGGTAATATTCAAATAAAAGTTTAGAAAATGTGGCCAAGTCTTCTTCCTAAAGTTGATTTAAGTAAAGCCAATTTTTAATTAGGCATCTCCTCAAGCTTCACCCCACATCTTTTTCTTTTTCTTTTCAGGATCATTTTCAATCCCTTTTTCTTTTCCTTTTCTTTTCTTTTTTTTTCATTATGAGAGGATTATTACATTTGGATAGCCTCTTCTTTATGTTTGTTGAGTGTAGAAATGTAAAAACCTTTCTTTATGTTTGCAGGCCCAGTAGGTCTTTGAGGCTCAATCCTCTCCTTATCTTGTCTGAAATCAACTCCTGCCTGCTTACAAAGTGTTTAAATAAGAGCAGGTTGTGCCAAACCACCGGTGGTCTCTCCCAGAGCATTAGAACGATTGTTCATATAAATAATAGAGCCTACATTTATGTCCATCACTTGCTAAATATAGAAGTTCAGGATGGCTCTATCCCTGGTCACCTCACTATGATGGTTTGTCAGAATCATTCTTCCACAACTAAAGTAATGTCAGGCCTTAGATACTACATTAAGCATAGAAAGAGGAAAGGTTACATTAACTCCATTCTTCACATTCCAAGTTCCTTTTTTACTAGTCAGAAAAGAAATAACCTCATCTAAGGCCTCATTTGTAGCAGAAAACGATTTATACTGGCATCCTTAAAAATCCTTTAACTAATAAAACTCATTTATTTTTCTTGGAGTAAACTCTACTCTTTTTCCATGAACAAAAACAAAATCATCAGAAGCCTTTATAAAGTTGGCATAAAATTCCATAACTACTCCAATAATCGCATCAGCAGTAAAATAATAGAAATTTTCCCACTGTCGAGCAATAATTAATCGTCCAACTTCTCCTCCTGGATTTTTAAAATCACGATCCTGAATTACTTTTTTATGCTCAAGTAGACTATTAAATCGAGCACTAGCCCTAAAGCTGACAATTTTTTGCTCGTCATAATCTACTTTTCTTTTGCTCATTCTTGGGGCCATAGAAAATCTAAGAAAAATTTGATAAAAACCTGAATAAATTCTCAAAATTCCAAAAATCACAATGTCAAATGTTTTACACCTAAATCCACTAAGTAAGAGTTCTTCACCAAAGGATTTTCTCAAAATTTCTCAAAAAATTGCAAAATTTTTTAATCTAGGCAACTTGAGATAAATCCTTAGTGAAAATAAAAAAAAAATTTAGTTTAAAGTGTAGCTCTTACCTAGAGAAGGTGAAATCCGAAATTCTTTTGCCTCTAAATTACCTCAAATCCACCCAAAATCCAGCCCTAGGTGTAGAATTCAAAGGTTGAAGGTGACTAAGGGGTAAAAATGGTGGCTTACGGTGACAATCTCAAATTTAAGGAGCTAAAAACTACTCTTGGGTCGGAGGCGCCGTCATCGCTGAAGGCCCGAAATTCATTTTTTACTTTTTTTTTCAAATTTTCAAATTCCTTTCAATTTACTCCAATTTTTTTTAGTATTTTTAAACACAAATTTTATCTAATAATAATTTACTAACAAACATTTCACAAACAATCATTTTCACAAATAATAACAAACTAACTTTTATATATGAAAACACACTTTTACAAACACAATTTCTAATCACTTTCACACATATCAAGCAAACTAAATATAAATCAGCATCAAAATGAAGCCACAACACTAATCGTNCAATTTCCTTTCAATTTACTCCAAAATTTTTTAGTATTTTTAAACACAAATTTTTATCTAATAATAATTCACTAACAAACATTTCACAAACAATCATTTTCACAAATAATAACAAACTAACTTTTATATATGAAAATATACTTNTCTAATAATAATTCACTAACAAACATTTCACAAACAATCATTTTCACAAATAATAACAAACTAACTTTTATAAATGAAAATACACTTTTACAAACACAATTTCTAAGCACTTTCACACATATCAAGCAAACTAAATATAAATCAACATCGAAATCAAGCCAGAACACTAATCTCTGACACAAAACTATACACACAATCAAATTTTAGAATTATAAAGCAAAAACAAACCAAACCAAATCTAATCCACACAATCACATTAAATACATAAATATTTTTAAACTAATAGAAAATCCAAAGTCTTCAGTCATTCTGCCTCATATTCAGTGTTTTCACCTCCTCTAACATCTCTCATAGATTGGTAATGAACGTATAGATTGTAGAAGGATCGGTACAGGAATTGATCTGTCAAATTTTCTGCAATCCATCGGCTTTCCTTAAACATCCAAACTAATCCTGCTTCAAAAGTTCCAGTATGATCAAAATTCTCTTTCATTCTTCAATCTAGGTGATCAAAAAGATACTTAAGATCTCCCACTTCATTCATATTACTTTGAAGTTCTCTTTCAATTTTCTTTAAATTCTTTTCTAAAGCAAGTGAACTTCCAACTGTTTGCGGAATCAATGGGGTTGAAGCATGTGAAGAATGATCTAGGATAGCATCTAATGCTTCATTTCCATTTCCAACATAATTATCGTCAATAGAGATCATGGGCTCCCAAGGTAATAAAGCTTTTTCCCAACTTTCATATGGAGCTTGGGATTGACTACAAATTAGAAAAATTGTGGAAGGATGGCCAAGTCCATGAATTAGACCATTCATAATGATACCCATAACAGATTTAAATATGATAAATCCTATATCAATAGATTTTTCCATTTGAATGCAGTAATTTAAAATAGCACTTTCTTTGGTGACTCTACTAATCTTCATAGTAGAGAGTAGTTTTGTAGAAATAATGAAATGCCACTGCTTCGAAATTGGATTAAGTGATGAAGCAAGGAAACTAATATTTCCCTTATCACGTATCTTCCACATATTACTTTCATCCGTCAGAAAATTATAGACATCTTGCATCAAATCTTGTATAGGGATAAAATTTGTATAATGACAGATTGGAATGTTATTTATCATATTCAACTCATTAATCCTCATAGGAATAAATGGTACAGCCTTACTTTGTACAAAGAAAACTCCTTGGGTAATTCCATATAAATTTGCATAAAACTCCTTAACTACAGGTACAACAACCGTAGTGGTAGTGTATCACAGAACTTCCCATCGTCTTTACATAATGATCTTATCAATCGGAGAACTTAGATTGATCAATCCATGATTAATAAAACATCTCTCCATGATCAATCTCTTCTTTGTAATAACTTTTTCGTATAATTTCTGCGCGTCGAAACTAATAAACTTTCTTCTATTAAAAATTCCATACCTTGAAGTATTTCTGGAGTTGGAAGCCATGGAATTCAAAAATAGGATGTTTGTAGTCATCCAAGGCAATTTTTAGGACTTTAAAAACACCTCCCGGTGGTCATTACGGATAAAAATCCCGCCAAAGTCTGCCAAAATTCATCCTAAACCGTCAAACTGCTCTCGGCTTCGTCGGCGCTCTCGATTGGCGCAGCCGACACTGAAGTCTATTTACTTGGGCGTCGTCGGTGCCAGTGGCCAAAATTGCAACTTTCATTTTTTTGTTCAGTTAATACCAATATTTGACTTAGCTTATAATATGTTAAATTGTGTAGGATTATTATCTCCTAATATATAAAACACTTATCAAAAATAATAATACATAGACATATATATGTATGGGCTGCCTCCCACATAGTGCTTGGTTTAACGTCGTCAGCCCGACATACCATTTGTTTAGTTGGGTTGACTTAACATTAAAACTTCTTTAAATTGACGTATGTTTCCTTTATAGTAATGTTTCAAATGATGCCCATTAACTTTAAATATCTTTCCAGTGTTAGGGTCTTTAATAACAACAGTTCCATAATGATAAACTTTAATCACTTTAAATGGTCCTAACCATCTGGATTTCAGTTTTCCTGAAAATAATCTCAATCTTATATTATATAATAGAACTTCTTATCCAAGTTCAAACTTCTTCTTAACAATCTTTCGATCATGCCATATTTTCATTCTCTCTTTATAGATTTTTACTTTATCATATGCTTCATTTATAATCTCCTCAAGTTCATTGAGTTGCAATAATCTTTTCTTACCAGTATCTTTTAGATTAAAATTAAATTCTTTAATAGCCCAAAATGTTTTATGCTCCAATTCTACTGGTAAGTGTCATGTTTTTTTTCCAAAAATTTAGTCTATATGGGGACATTCCTATAGGAGTCTTATAGCAGTTTTGTATGCCCATAATGCAGTATCAAGTCTAGTAGACCAATCCAATTTATAAGAATTTACAGCTTTTTCTAAAATTTGTTTTATTTCACAATTTGATATCTCTGCTAGACTGCTAGTCTGAGGATGATAAGCAGTAGAAAATCTATGCATAATATCATATTTATTAATCAATTTTTCAATTCTCTTATTTCTAAAATGAGATCCTCCATGAGTAATAATTACTCTCGGCATTCCATATCTTGTAAAAATATTTTTAATTAAAAATTTAGAAATACTCCGAGCATCATATCTTGGTACAGCAATAGCTTCAATCCATTTAGACAAATAATCAACAACGAGTAATATATTTAAAGTTCCAAATGAAGGCATAAATGGTCCCATAAAATCTAATCCTCATACTTCAAAAATTTCAATTTCCAATGTGTAATTTAGAGGCATTTCATTTCTTTTAGAAATATTTCCTACTCATTGACATCTATCGCATGTTTAAATATATTCATTAAAATCTCTAAAAAAAGTAGGCCAATAAAATACAGCCTGGAAAATCTTATATGTAGTTCTATTTGTTCCAAAATGTACTCTAAATTTAGAATTATGGCATATTTTAATTATCTGTTAAGTATCTTCATAAGGCACACATCTTCTAATGATTAGATACTTACATTGTTTATATAAATATGGGTCATCACAAAAATAGTATTTTGAATCATTTATAAATTTCTTTAATTGTGGATTTTTAATATCAGGTGGTAGAATATCACTCACAATATAATTTACTATATCAGCAAACCACGGTACATCCATTTCATTAATACTATTTAATTGTTCATTAGAGAAATTTTCTAAAATTTCATTTGCAAAATTAGTTAATATTTCTATTTCTATTCTAGAAAAATGATCAGATATTTTATTATCATTTCCCTTTCCATTAACTACAATAAAATCAAAATCTTGCAATAGAAGTATCCATCTAATTAATCTTAGTTTAGCATCCTTCTTTTGCATTAAGTATCTTATAATAATAATGATCTGTATGCACTATACATTTAGTTCCAATTAAGTAAGGTCTAAATTTATCAATGGCATAAACAATAGCTAATAGCTCTCTTTCAGTAGTGGTATAATGAATTTGAGCATCACTAAGAGTCTTACTAGCATAATATATAACTTTAAAAACTTTGTTGTGCCTTTGTCCTAATACAGCTCCAATAGCATAATCACTAGCATCACACATTATTTCAAATGGTTTCTCCCAATCAGGTGGTACTGTTATAGGTGTAGTGATTAATTTTTTCTTTAATAAATCAAATTCTTTTATGTATTCCTCATCAAAATTAAATTTCGTATCTTTTTCTAAAAGTTGGCATAGATTTTTGAAAAAGTTTTTATGTAGCGCCTGTAAAAACCAGCATGTCCTAGAAAATTTCTCACCCCTTTAACATTAGTAGAAGGTGATAATTTTTCTATAACTTAAATTTTTGCAGATCTACTATCATGTCATTTTCAGAAACTTTATGTCCAAGTAGAATACCTCTTGCAACAATAAATTGACATTTTTCCCAATTTAATACTAGGTTGATTTTCTCACATGCTTCCATAACTTTTTCTAAATTATAAAGACATAACTCAAATAAAGTCCCAAATACAGAAAAATCATCCATAAATACTTCCTTTCCATGTTCTATAAAATTGCTAAAAATTGACATCATATATCTTTGAAAACGTTGCAGGTGCATTGCATAGTCCAAAAAGCATTCTACAAAAAGCAAATGTTTCATATGGGCTTGTAAATGTTGTCTTCTCATGATCCTCTAGGGCAATTGAAATTTGGTGATAACTGGTATATCAATTTCAAAAGCAATAATATTTATTTTCAGCCAATCTATCCAACATTTGGTCTAGAAAGGGTAAAAGAAAGAAATCTTTTCTGGTGGTCATATTTAATTTTCTATAGTCAATGCAAATTCGCCAACCAGTGACTTGTCTTATTGGTATTGATTCATTTTTCCATTCTCTTCAACAGTCACTCCTCCTTTCTTCGGAACACAGTGAATTGGGCTTACCCAAGCATTGTCTGAAATAAGATATATAATTCTAGCATCTAACCATTTTAAAATTTCTTTTTTAACAAGTTCTTTCATTATTGGATTTAATCTCCTCTGAGGATAAGCTTTAGGTTAATTTTGTTCATCTAATAAAATTCAGTGCATACAAATTGATGGACTAATTCCTTTAATATCTGCTAAAGTCCATCCAAAAGACTTTTTATATCTTTTCAACGTTTCTATTAATTTTTGTTCTTGAATTTTAGTTAACTCAGAAGATATAATAACAGGCAATGCAGATGACTCTCCTAAAAATACATACTTTAAATGGGCAGGTAATATTTTCAATTCAAGTTCAGGTGGTTTAATACTTGAAGGAATAAGATTTTTATTATCATTTTCCAACAAGTCTAAAGCTTCAAATTTGCCTTGAATATAATCCAAATCTTCTTCTTTTATTTCATCCTCATTCTTAAAAATTTCTTCTTGCTTCAATTTGTCTTCGAACTCATTCTTAAACTGCTCATTACTTAGATAATCAGCTACTTCCATCCTGAAACATTCATTGTCTTTTTCTATTGTAGGATATTTCATAGCTTTTGTTTTATTAAATTTTACTTCTTAACTATTAACTCTCATTATTAATTCTCCTTTTTGCACATCTATCATAGCTCATCCTGTTGCAAGAAATGGTATCCCAAAAATAATAGAAATTTCTTTATCTTCCTCCATATCCAATACTATGAAGTCTCAGGGAAAATAAATTTATCCACTTTTACTAGTACATCTTCTATAACTCCTTTTAGATAATTTATTGATCGATAAGCTAACTGAAGAGTTACAGTAGTAGAGGAAATCTCTCCTAAATCTAAATGTTTAAAAATTGATAAAAGCATAAGATTGATACTCGCTCATAAATCACATAAGGATTTTCCATAAAACTTTTCACCAATAGCATAAGGTATAGTAAAACTACCAGGATCTTTTAATTTTTCAGGAAGTTTTTTCTGAATAATAGCATTACACTCTTCACTAAGTGCAACGGTCTCATGATCTGTAAATTTTCTTTTCTTATTTAGTATATCCTTCATAAATTTCACATAACTTTGCATTTGTTCCAAAGCCTCAACAAAAATAATATTTATTGTTAACTTCTTAAGAATTTCCAAAAATTCGTAAATTATTTATCTTTATTCTTCTGCATCAGTCTTTGAGGAAATGGAGGTAATGGTTTTTTGTGTTTGTTCATTTTCATTTTAGTCAATTTTGATTTCTTCCTTCTCTTCATCAACTTGAGTTTCTCTTCGGGTCCTTATTTCAACTTCTTTTCCACTTCACAATTGAATAGATTTCATTTTCTCCTTATTTTGATCTTTTGGATTAACTTCCACAATACTCAGAAGAATTCTAGAAGGTCTACTACTAAGTGCAGTTGCAATATGCCCTAATTGATTTTTAATATTTATAATAGCATCCCCTTAATTCTATTTTTGATAGCCCATATTCAACATTACTTCTTCCATCATCAACTTCTATTCCTCAACTTGTGGGTTAGGGTTGGAGTTAAATCTCGGAGGATAATAAGGTTGATAGTTAAAATTTTCTTGACTGTTCAAATATTTAGATGGATGCGCCAAATTGTTATAATTATTCCAACTAAAATTAGGGTGATTTTTTCATCCAGGATTGTAGTAGTTAGAATAGGGATTGTTATTATGATTATTTATAGCATTTAAAGTTTCATAAGATGATTGAGTATCAATGGTATGTCCTAGTGAACTTTCCCTTAATACTGGGGGTATTTGAGAATAATTCACTCCTATTTGATCAATCTTTTTTGAAATAGCAGCAATTTGAAATGCTAAAATAGACATTGCTTCAGAATCATGATTACTAGCTACTCTCTTAGGATTTACCCTTTCAGAGGGCAATTAAAAATTGTTAGTAATCATTTCTTCAATTAACGAATACATTTCATTGAAAGATTTCAACATTAATGATCCACCCGTAGCAGCATATATAATAGATTTAAGTGATCCTACTAATCTATTGTAAAATGTTTGAATTATTAGCCAATCTGGTAGAGTATGGTGTGGACATTTTCTAAGAAGATCTTTAAATCTTCCCCAGGTTTCATATATCGATGTAATATCATTTCTAAGCTTAACGGTTTTTTAGGGTGGAAATTATTTAGCCAAGAAATTTTGATATAGTTCTCCCGAAGTTCTAATAGATCAAGGTGCTAATGAATTTAAACAAGCTTTAGTTTAATCCCTTAATGAAAAAGGAAAAAATTTAAGCCTAACAGCATCATTAGACACTCCGTCATATTTAAATGTAGCACAAATTTCAGGAAAAGTAACAAGATGTAAGTTAGGATCTTCAGTAGATGTTCCTCTAAACTGATTATTTTGTATCATTTGAATAATAGCAGGTTTAAGCTCAAATGAATTTGCAGCAACATCAAGATTTTAAATAGTCAAGTGAAGTTTCTCTGTTGTCAAATTAGCGTAATCTTTTAAAGGTCCTTATTAATTTTTCATTTATTGGATTATCTAAGTTATTTGTCATTACTTTTAAATTTTTAATTTCTTTTTGTTGTTTTCAAATTTTTCTAATAGTACATTCTAATTCCGAATCGTAAGGTACTAAACCTTCAGATCCTATGTTTCACATAAATAAATAAAATAAGCAAAGTAAAACTTCTTAAAAAAACTCTTAAATAAAAATATATTTCTTTTTGGATTTTTGATTTTTTTTATTTTTTTATCTAAATTTCCTAATTTACCAAATCAATTTAATTTAACTGTTACATTTCCCGGGCAACGGTGCTAAAAACTTGATCCCAATATTTTTTATATGTAAGGATTTATGAAGTTGACACCACTACTTGAAGATTTTAATCTCCGACAACGGCGCCGAAAGCTTGATCCCGAGAAAGTAAAGTTGTGTAAAATTTATATAAGTATAGGCAATTAATAATGGGATTTTATGCAAGTATACGTATTGTTATCAAGTAATAATGGACTTTCTATTTAAGCCCCAAAAATTTATCCCATGAGGAAGGTTTAAATTTAAGATGATAAATTAACTAGGAAATTCACAGAAAGTAAAATTAACTCACTGTCACTAATTTCAAATGTTGAGATATTATCAAAACTAAATTACTTCAACATTAGCAAAACAAAAATGCAAAGTTTAAACAGTAACTACTAATCTACTAAACTATATTTATGTAATGAAGATTTCTTATGTGAAAAAACATATTTCCACTATAATGAGGTTTTGGTGAAATGAGATGAAATAAATATTTATAATCTGTATTGTGTCAAATATGAGCAATTTTAATTTTCTACCCTGACATAGTGTTATAAAAAATTATTGGCTAATCCTAGGTTTAGTCCCTAAATTCATGGCTAGGCTAGGAGAATACCGGCTCCCACTTCTCTTCATATGAAGGCTAACTCTCTTAAACACTAAGACCAAATTGGGAATTTTAAGTCTGTCACCCTAAAGATTCTCCAATTCTACACCCAACAAAGTATATTTCCCTATTTATTTACACTTAATTCCATGAACAAATTTCTCCTTCATGGAATCAAATGTAATCCTCACTCTGTTGTATAACTCATACTTCATTTCCCAGATCATAAGTTTCACAACACATTTTAAAAATTCAATTGGCTAGATCAAAAAGTAAATTAAGTTCGGAGTTGAAAACCCATCACAATTTATTTTATATTTTAATATTGGCACATCCATGTTATCTCTTCATTTCATCATATCTCAGAGTAGGGAGAAATATAAAGGACACTACTCAGACTTCATGAGAAAGATACTATAAAATACAAATTTAATATATAAAAGAAAGTTCATACAACTCTAATAAACAAACAACACTTATCTGAATTTCTTTCTCAAAGCAAATACCTTGTAGCCTTTCCTAGGAAATGTGGGAAGAAGATATCTCTCACT
Source organism: Phalaenopsis hybrid cultivar (assembly GCA_002079205.1). NCBI lineage: Eukaryota > Viridiplantae > Streptophyta > Magnoliopsida > Asparagales > Orchidaceae > Phalaenopsis > Phalaenopsis hybrid cultivar. The sequence goes on along the minus strand of JXCR01147061.1, from coordinate 350,054 downwards.
TTTTCTCTTCTCCAACACTCTTAAAGAAAGATTCACAGTCAATCTCACTACAAAAACTCTAAACTCTTAAAGAAAACTCACTAATTGACTCTAAAATGGTGGTGGAATGAAGATAGAAAAGTGTTTGGTGTGTAGGAGGATGAATAGAAACAAGAAATGGCAAAAAAGGAGCACTTTGTTTTTATGAATTTCGGCCCCATATAGAGCCTTAAGTCAGTTCTCTAATATGTGCCTCCAAAATCTCTTCAAAAAGCGTCTAAATACGTCGAATCTTCTAGAATCGGTGGCTGCACCGACATTGGCGCCGTTGGCGCTGAGTAAGATTTATTATCTGTTTTGTTGGTCTGCGCCGTCGACATTGCCCTTGGCGCTATCGGCGCTGAGTATTTCTTCAAAAATGCCATTTTGACTCCAAATTTCATCATTTTTGCTTCCTTTTTGCTTTAAGCCCTAAAATTCAAAAACCTGCAAGAAAACATCAAAATACCTTCCATTAAAGTGCAATATAACAAAAAATGAGTATAAAATATGGGTCTAAAAATGCATATATTTTTTGTGTATCAGGATCAGTGGGGGAAAATGATGGGCTTGAGCTGAGGAGGTCTTAAAGAGTCTTTGGGATCAATTTTGCATAGTTTCCTTAAGAAAATTTTAGCTCTCATTTTCTTGGCCATGGGGATGAGGTTTAAATAAAATAGCTTAGGGTGGTTGTCATGGCCTCAATTTGCGTGCAATGTGAAGCTTAGGTGGAGACTTTAAGATGTTAAACATCAATCAGAGCTAGACACATTGGATAGGTGAAATTAGGTTTGAAATTTGGCTTGGGGCTCTCTGTTTTTGGCTCCTCCAGTGACTAGGGTGGTTGACCATGGCAGGGGAGGTGGCTAGGAGGTCAAGTGAGCCAAAGGAATCTGTCAAAACAATTAATTTGGGCTGGTGATGGATTTTGGCAAAGATATCTTTGGCTTAAGTAATTTAGGAAACAAATCCCTTGATTTATGGGACCTTTGGTCCATGGCTCATCTAGGGTGGATTAAGTGTGTCTATCTTGGTTACTAGGACCAAAAAGTTGGTTGTAGAAGTCTTGCCTTCGTCAATTTGGCATGGTTAGATCAATTTTGGTGCATGAGTTCAATGTGGGTCTAAATGGCCAAAGGTTGGATTTGAGTTAGTCTAGCCATGACTTTGAGCCCAATTAATTGATCAAAATTGTGTAGATGATTGTAATGAAGATTTTTTGTGAAGGTTTGAAATGATTTTGAGTTCAATTTGGGGTTCAATTTGAAGGATTTTGGGATTTTGGTCAATTTGGGCTTGTTAGACTAAACTTGGGTCTAGATTGGGCTAGGCTTGGGCTAAGTTCAAATTGATTTTTTAGAATGGTCTATAGGAACATCATGTATAGTTTTCAACATAAATTTGGTGCCAATTTTGGGGTTAGGGCATTCTATTTGGTGGAATTTGGGGTCATGGCCAATTTTGGGGAAATTTGGGAAATTTTGGATTTTGGGCAAAATTTAAATGAAATTAAGGCTTCACAAAGGCTAATTGAAGGTAAATTTTGATGTGTAGGATTTTTATGAAGAGTTTAGGATTCAAATTGGGGCAAATTGAGTAGGTTAAGGGGTTCAATTTGGTGGGATTAAGTCATAGGGCCAAAGTTAGGGATTTGACTTAGATCAAAATTGAGCTCAAAGAATGGGCCATNAAAACATTCATTATCTCTTTCAACAGCAGGGTATTTCATAGATTTTGCAATATTAAAAGTCATTTCTTGATCATTTACTCTCATAATTAATTCTTCTTTTTGAACATCTATCATAGCTTTTCGAGTAGCTAAAAATGGTCTCCCTAAAATAATAGGTATTTCTTTATCTTCCTCCATATCTAAGACAATAAAATCCACCGGAAAGATAAATTTGTCAACTTTTACTAACACATCGTCTATAACTCCCTTAGGATATGTAACTAATTTGTCAACTTTTACTAACACGTCTTCTATAACTCCCTTAGGATATGTAACTGATCGATCCGATAACTGAAGAGTTACAGAAGTAGGTGAGACTTCTCCTAATCCTAATCTTTTGAAAATTGATATAGATTGAAGAGTTACAGAAGTAGGTGAGACTTCTCCTAATCCTAGTCTTTTGAAAATTGATAGAAGCATAAGATTAATGCTGGCTCCCAAATCACATAAAGCTCTTCCATAGAATTTTTCGCTAATAGCACATGGGGTTAATGCTGGCTCCAAAATCACATAAAGCTCTTCCATAGAATTTTTCACCGATAGCACACGTTATAGTGAAACTACCAGGATCTTTTAATTTTTCAGGAAGCTTTTTCTGAATAATTGCACTACATTCTTCACTAAGTGCAACAATTTCGTTATCTGAGAACTTCCTCTTCTGGTTTAGAACATCTTTCATAAATTTAACATAATTGGGCATTTGCTCTAAAGCTTCTACGAAGGGAATATTTACCGTTAACTTCTTAAGAATTTCCAAAAATTTTGAAAACTGTTTATTCTGTTTATGTTGCTTCAGTCTTTGAGGAAACGGTGGTGGAGGTTTTTCCACAGTAACTTTCATTGGTGTAAATGGATACTCTAAATCTTGGTATTCATGATCCTTTTCTTTTTCGGTATCCATTTTTTCTTTTTCAGATTCTATTTCTTTTTTTACTCTTGTCTCTAATTTTTTTCCACTTCGTAATTGAATCGCCTTGATTTTTTCTTTTCCTTGATCTTTAGGATTTGGTTCCACAGTACTCGGTCACTTCGTAATTGAATTGCCTTGATTTGTTCTTTTCCTTGATCTTTAGGATTTGGTTCCACAGTACGCGGAAAGTTCCTATTGTTCGGTTACTAAGTGCAGTAGCGATATGCCCTAATTGGTTCTCAAAATTCTTGATAGCAGTTCCTTGATTTTGTAATTAATTTCCTTGAATCTGTAATTGATTTCCTTGATTCTGTAATTGTTGACCCATGTTTAATGTCAGCTCTTCCGTAGATAACTTCTTCTCCTTAATTTGAGTATTTGGATAATAGCAGGTCTAAGCTCAAATGAATTAGCAGCTGCAATAGGATCTTCATTTGGTGTACCTCCAAATTGATTGTTCTGTACCATTTGAATAATAGCAGGTTTAAGCTCAAATGAATTAGCAGCTACATCTATTTTGGATAGATAAGTGAATTTCATCTGCTGTAGGATTTGCATAATCTCTTAAGGGTCTAGATTAAGTGAATTTCATCTGTTGTAGGATTTGCATAATCTCGTAGGGGTCTAGGTTGGTGTTCATGGTGAATTTCATCTGCTGTAGGATTTGCATAATCTCTTAAGGGTCTAGGTTGGTGTTCATTCATAATATTTTCCATTGTATCATAATTTTTAGGTTTTCTTTTTAGTTTTCTAATTTCTCTAACAGTTTATTCTAATTCCGAATCGTATGGTATAAGATTTTCAGGTCCACATTTGCGCATACAATTTAAAATTAGTACTCAGTAATATAATTAAAAATACAAATATAACTATAAATATATAGATACATTGCAATTTAAGTAAAAACTTTTTAGTAATTCTAATATGTCCGTTACTCCTAAAATTATCCCCGGCAACGGCGCCAAAAACTTGACCAACCTTTTTGTAAATCAACAATTACAAGAATTTGATGACGCTACTAAAAGATTTAAACTCCAGCAATGATGCCAAAAACTTGAGTGCCACTTTATATATAAATGTTTGATTTAATAAAGATGTATAGATATAATATTCAATAATGCTAAAGTTTATATATATATATATGATTATAAAGATGTATAGATATAATATTCAATAATGTTAAAGTCAAATTACAACGCAAGTATACGTATCGCTCAAGTAATATAGGGCTCTAATGGAGTCCTAGATATCGATCTCACAGGGAGAAATAGAATACTACGGACTAAGATTTAATAAAAAGTAATCGAGTCTTAGATATCGGTCCCACAGGGAGAAATAGAATACTACGGACTAAGATTTTATAAAAAAGTAATACTTCAACTACAACAATGTTGCTTATCTGTCACTAATATGCAATTGAAATAAGTAGATAATTTGGATAATAACTAATTAAAGAGAATAACGTTAATTGTGACATTCAATATATAAGAAAGCATCCTTCTCCTTGCCAAGAAATTATAATGAATTNCACACAATTCTTTCTTAGAAGTGTAATGAAGAAGAAATCTCTCACTTTCCCTCTCCTCTTACAACCCTAGAATAAAATCCTCCTTTCTCTCTCATGCCAAAACCACTTTCTCTATATCACGCCCCTTCTCTTCTCTAGACTTCTATCCTTTTTAAATAGGGCCCAAAAGGAAATCAAAATTCCCTCCAATTTTCCCACAAAATTCACACCTTTTTTCACCAAGCGATAAGTCCTTTCATTCAAAAGACATATCTCTTCATTAAGAAGCTTTTCAAAGTGTCTAGATGCATTGCACCACTCCATGAGACGTTTGAAATGTTTAGAACCTTCAAAAACCGCTCAAAAATAATCACAAACTGACTTACTCCATCTTAATTCATCTCTGACATTTCTGGCACCAGTTTGGCTCCTCTGGTACCAACGTAATGAAGTTCGTGTTATTCTCTGGATTTTAGCACTTCTGACGGTGCTTAATGAATTCCAAGTTCTCTGGATTCTGATGCTTCTGGTGCCGCTTCTATATAAAATGGAGCCTCTGTCACAAGTTTCTAGTGCTTCTGGCACCATCTCTTTGGAAAATGGCGCCAATTTGGCACCTCTAAAGCCATGATCACAAAAATATCCATTTTAGCTCCAAATTTCCTCCTTTCTGCTACTTTTTGTTCCAAATGCCTAAAATTGATATACCTGTAACAAAAACATGAAAATAACCTTCTTTAAAGTGAAATATCACCAAAATAAGCATAAATTGTATACATAAAATAATATATTTTTTGGTGTATCAAAATTGACAGTGACTTTATATATGCTTAAAAATACAAGAATTTGATACTGCTGCTAGAAGATTTAATTCCCTAGTAACGTCGCCAAAAACTTAATAGCGGTTATAGACTTGATAAAGATATATATAAAATATTCAATAATTGCAAAGTCATACTTATCAACGCAAGTATACATTCCGCTCAAGTAATACACGACTCTAATGGAATCCTGGATATTGATCCTACAGGGAGTAATATTAGAGGCTACGAACTAAGATTTTAGAAAATCAATACTTAATCACAATAATATAGTTCAAATTGCTTATCTCTCACTAACAAGCAATTGAAATAAATATTTAATTTTAATAACTCTTAGATAACTAATTCTACTAATAAAGTTTCTAATGTGAAGTTCAATATATAAGAAAGCATCCTTCTCCTTATCAAGAAATTAAATTGAATTGATTAAGTAAATTAATTAAAATTGGATTGTGCCAAATAGTAGCATACCTATTCTTTACCCTTTGGTCCAGGCATAAAGAACATTGACTAATCCTATGCTTGTTTACTGAATCTGCGACAAGGCTAAGAGGATACCGGCTCTCACTTCGGAACTCCCACGTTCCCCTTGCATGAGGGCTAGCATCTACACTTCATCACCCAAACGATAGGACCAAATTGAGGATTTTAGTCTGTCACTATAAAATCTCCAATTCTACGCCCGATAATTTTATCTCCATATTTATTTGCACCCAACTTTCAAGGACTTTGACCTCCCTGAATCTTGGATGTAATCTTCACTTTAGTTGTAAAACTCAACATATTTTAACAAATCAATTGGCCATATTGAAAGTAAATTAAGATTGAAGCAAAAAGTCATCACAACTTCTTTAACATTCTCAAGGCTCAACCAATTCAAATCACCATTTCACAAAATCTTAAGATAAAGAGAAAGATAGAGAAAACTACTCATAACTCATGGGGAAGATGCGACAAAACTCAGAATTTATATATAAAAGTAAAGTCATACAAACTGACTCATGGAGAAGATACGACAAAACTTAGAACTTATATATAAAAGCAAAGTTATACAAACTTAAATAAGTAAATACCACTTATCTCTAATTCCTCCCCAAGCAAACTCCTCGAAGTTCCTCTGAACTTCTTCCTTTCCTACAGTACACAGAATTCTTCTTCGAAGCGGCAAGGAGGAAGAAATCTCTCACTTTCCCTCCAATCTTACAATCTCTCAAAGAATTCCTCACAATCTAACCCTAAATTAAACTATCTACACTCTACACTCTCTTTAATTTTTGGCCAAAAGTTTCTCTTAAAGTTGTATAAGAGTTTTCCCAAGAGTTGCCTAAGCATCCCCTCAAAAATCATCCACATTCAATGCACCTTTTGAGATAACCGCCAATCTCGTCATCGGCGGCCTCGAGGGCGCTGTCAGCGGCCTTCTGAAATATTTGACTCTGAACTCTCGGGAAAAACCCGCCGTCAGCGTCGTTTGGCTCGTCTTCTGCGCCCTAGTTCAAATATTCATATTTTGGTCCTTTTCGCTCCAAATTCGCTCATTTATGCATCTTTTTGCTCCAATGACCATAATTCAACATATCTGCAATAAAACATAAAAAATACCTTTCTTTAAAGTGAAATATTATCAAAATCAATGTAAAATAGGTATAAAAATCTCAACATATTTACCTTTGGTCAAAATCCCCCAAACGTAACTATTACTTGTCCTCAAGTAACTTTAGTACTATATAAAAGTTATGATCTATTGTAGTAAAGTTTTAATTCAGAAATACTATAAGTTTGATTTAAGTAAATACCATAGTGAGATTTTTAGAAAAAAATCAAGTAATTAAATTAACTGTGTAGGTATAAGATTATCTAGTCATCAAGTTTAACAGCTCTAATTTTCTATTCATTTCAAGAATGACTATATATTGTAATATCAAGTCACTTAGAATATTCAAATGATAGGAACTTCATGAGAACACTACTAGTAAGAGATGCTAATCCATAAATATAAGTTCAAGAATGTATTTAGGTTTTCCCTTTTGGTAGGCATCTCCTCAAGCTTCTCCTCACTTTTATACTTTTTTTCTTTTTTTTTCATTTGGAATGCTTTCAATCCTATATATTATCTTTTCTTTCAGGGATTGTTGTCAATCCTTTCTTTTTTCTTTTTCAAGTGAGGATTACTATATCTGGATAGTCTTTAATGATTTTAAACATTAACTTTCTTTCCCTAAATTTGAAACTCAAAGCATTCCCTTACTTTATAAATATTTCATAGCTTTTACATCATTGATCCCCAATCTTTTCTCCTCAAATGAATTTCCAAGATTCTTAACACTTCAAAATATAGTTTCCTTTAATTTAAATAGTTGACTATAGTCTTATTCTTTTATACTAAATATCTTAATCTACGAAATTAATTTTCCTTACAAAAAATATTCCTTTAAATCTACCATAATATTTAAATATATACAAAATATAGTTCTCCGAATTAAATTCACTACATAAAATCATATCAATAATTTTTTAAAATATTTAAGTTGAGAACATGTAATATTTAATCTTTTTTATTTCCTCCCCCAAACTTAAATTTTTCAATATGGAATGATATAGGTGGAAAGAAAAATTCTAAATATAAATCATACCTCAATACCTTAGGCATTGTCATCATTCTGAAATTTTGCAGTCCTTCTCAGAATTTTTGCTTCAACTGGTCTGTAATATTAGGAGCTTTTTATACATATAAATCATTTGAGATTTTGCTGGGTAATGAAATTATGGTGATAAGTCGGTAACACAATGAGGAAATAAAATAGTGTCACGCTTAGAGGTGGCATTCAGAGGAAGCAGAAAAATTAGTAGAGGAAATAAAATAGTGTCACGCTTTAGATGTGGCATTCAACATGGAAGCAAAAAAATTTACCCTCTCTTGTTTAATCTTCCACGTTCCTTTCCCATCAGTGAGAAAGTTGATCACATCATTCAGGGGGCAAAATAGTGCAACGCCTTAGAGGTGGTATTCAACATGGAAGCAAAAAAGTTTACCCGTTCTCCTAAGAAATGAAATAGTGTCACGCCTTAGAGGTGGCATTCATCATGGAAGCAGAAAAATTTACCTGTTCTCGCTGTATCTTCCACGTTCCTTTCCCATCAGTGAGAAAGTTGATCACATCATTCAGAGGGCCTTCCATACTAGTGAATGTTTCATAGTAGCAGTTGTAAGCGTCTGGGACTTTGTAAAAAGTGTTAATGTGGGTGGCAGTAAATTCAACAGGAAATCCCCGCACTTGAACGATTCTGTCTTCAGAATAAAACACGTTGGCATAGAATTCTTTCACAATATTTGTAGCAGCCTTATTGGTGGTGTAACAGAAGTTTTTCCACCTCTTCTCGGTAATAACTCGTCCAATTTCTCCTCCCGGACTCTTAAAAAGTTGATCTTGTATGCATTTCTTTCCCTTAAATACTGAAGTAAACCTTGATTAAGCCTTTGCATTGACAAAGCGAGACTCGTCGAACTCAAGTCGTCTCTTTTATTCTGGAGCCATTTCAATCTAATCACAATTATAGAAAAATGCTAAAATATACTTCAAATATGCAAATAATGGCTTCCAAGAGTGATTCTAAGAGTTCAACACTAAGTTCCATGAATTTCTTCCCCCAATATTTTTTCACATTCTCAAATTTTTTGGATCTCCTCAATGTGGAAGAAATTCATGATGAAAATCAAATATTTCTTGTTTGAAGTGAAGCTCTTACTTAGAGATGATCAATTCCGGTGTCTAAATGCCATGAAATCACCTCCCAATCCAAGATCTCTCAAGCCCTAGGTCAAAAATCATGTTTTTTAGAGAAAGGGGATGATGAATAGTGGCGTTTGACTGGTCAAAATCGCGGTTAAAGGTGTTTTTTTAAGATCTCGTCTTCGGTGGATCTCCGGCGCCGTCGGCGTGCTCTATTGAAATTATATCCTAAGTTTCGAGGAAAGTCTGTCGTCACCTGCGTCAAGGGTGCCATCGGCGGGCTCTAATGATTTGGTTCAATTCCCGAATTTTTACGATTTTGATCAATTTCAAGCCTCAACGACATCCGTTCAATCATCTCCATTGAATTGGTTCAATTTCCAGATTGTTGCGATTTTGATCAATTTCAAGCCTTAATGACATCCGTTTAGTCATTATAGACATGTTTTAAGTGATTAAATGATGTACTTATCACAAATAAACTTTCACAACACAAAACATCACAATGATATATAAATTCCAAGAGTNCATCATAGACATAATTTTAAGTGATTAAATGATGTACTTATCACAAATAAACTTTCACAACACAAAACATCAGACATATATATAAATTCTAAGAGTTACAATATATGTTACATAACACACCTAAGTTTGGTATTTTCTCAATCTTAATACATTAATTCAGCGTTGCAATCCAAGCCACAATACTCAAAATGCTGAAAATAAACATCCTATGCTTAGTCTCAACTATACAGAGATCTGAAAGCATAATTCTAAAGCAAAGCAAATGCAAATTTCAAATCAAATTACATACATAGACAGACAGGTAGCAATATAAATCTACTATTCTTCAGATTCAGTACTAGATTCTCCTCTGAGATCACCCATTGATTGCACATGTATGAAGAGGTTATAGAAGGGTTGGTATCAAAATTCTTCAGTAGAATCCTCTTCTATCAATTTCATCCTCCTCATCAGTCGTATCAAACTATCTTCTATATGTCTAAAGTGAGAAAAATGTTCTTTCATCCTCCAGTCTAGATGATCGAAGAAATTAGAGATATTATTAATTGCATTCATGACATTTTGTACCTCCTCCAATTTCTTGATTTTGTGCAGGATCACCAGAGTCTTGTCCAGAACTAAAGGTTGGATAGGCACTGAATTGTGAGACGATTGATCTACCAAATTAGTCTTATCATTTTCATCTTCATAGGCTGGGAATCTCTCAGTTGGGTCCAAAGGCTTCCAAGGTAGAAGTATCTTTTCTCAATTTTCATAGGATACTTGGAATTGACTGCAAAGTAAAAAAATTGTGGAAGGGTGTCCAAGCCCATAAGTTGATTCATGAACGATCAGGCCTAAAATAGACTTCACAATTATTGATCCAATATCGATCGACAATCCCATTTGGATGCAGTAATTCAGAATAGCACTTTTTTTAGAAACTTTACTAATCTTCATTGTCAGTAATAGTTTTACAGAAATGAAGAAGTGTCAGTGTTTCGAAACGGGATTTAAGAGTGTCGCAGAAAAACTAACATACCTATTTTCTCTCATTTCCTAGTCTTCAGTTTCGTCCATTAAATATTGATAAATCTCATTCATCTGGTTTTTTTTGGACGAAGTTGGGATAATGGCAGACAGGAACGTTCTCGATCATATATAATTCATTGATCCGTGCAAAAGTAAAAGTTATCCATCTACCTCTCACATAGACGACTCCCTGGTTGATTCCATGTAAATTAGCATAAAATTCCTTCACCACAGGAACAACCACGGCGGCGGTAGTATAGCACAACACTTCCCATCTTTTTCGCACTATCATCTCTTCAATTTCCGTCGAGGAACTATTCAATCCTTGATTTACAAATCCTCGTTCCTTGATTAATATTTTCTTCGTCAGTACCTTGTTAAAGATTTGTTGTGCTTCCGCACTAATGAACTTTCTCCAGTTGAACACTCCTATTCTGGGATTTTAAAGGGAAATGAACGCCATAGGAATGAATTTGGTGGAGTTTCGCTTCATTTTTGGGGGAAATATGAACTTAGGAATTCAATTTGGGAGTTTAAAAGGGGTAACTCCCACAAAAAAACTACCAAAAATTGTCATTCAAACTCCAGAAACTGCCTTCCCGCCGGTCTCGCTTCATTTTCATTTAACATTTTCATGGCTCCACTAATTCAAATCACCATTTAACAAATCTCTGACAAGGAGAAAGACAGAGAAAACTACTCAGACCTCATGGGGAAGACACAATAAAACTCGGAATTCATATATAAAAGCAAAGTCATACAAACTACAATAAGTAAATAACACTTATCGCTAATTTCTCCCCAAGAAAACTCCTCGAAGTTCTTTTGAATCTCTTCCTTTCTCTACAGCACAGAGAATTCCTCTTCGAAGCAGCAAGAAGGAAGAAATCTCTTACTTTCCCTCCACTCTTACAATCTCTTAAAGAATTCCTCGCAATTTAAACTCTCTACACTTCCCCAACACTTGACACACAACTTCAGAGCCTCTCTAACATCCAGGCCCTCTTAATTTTTAGCCAAAATCTTCTTTTAAAGTTGTAGTAGAGTTTTCTCAATAGTTGCCTAAGCATCCCTCCAAAATTCATCCTCATCCAATGCATTGTTGGACATAACAACCGAACTCGCAGTCGGCGGCCTCGAGGGCGCCGTCGGTGGGCCTTCTAAGTGAATTAAATCCGGAGTCTCGAGAAAAGTCCGTCGTCGGCGCTGTTGGGTTCGCCGTCGGCGCCCTAGTTCAAATCTTCACATTTTGGTTCTTTTCACTCCAAATTTACTCCTTTTTGAATTTTTTTGCACCAATGACCCTAATTCATCATTCCTGTAACAAAACATCAAAAATACCTTTCTTTAAAGTGCAATATCATCAAAAACAGTGTAAAATAGGTATGAAAATCTCAACATAGTTTCATTTGGTCAATAGCCTTTAATAATTTTAAACTTCATTGTCATGTTCTAAAAGTCAAAACCTCTTACCTTCTTTCACTTTATAGAGTCATACTAGCTTTGAAGATTTTTCATAAAGTCTCATTCTTTTTTTCTTATCTAAAAGTCTAAGATTCTTAATACTTCAAAAATATAATTCCCTTACTTTAAATAGAACAACAAAGTCTTGTTCTTTCATACTAAATATCTTGACTCTAGAATTAACTTTCATTATTAAAGATTATTTGCTTAAATTTACCAGAATATTTACAAAAAAAATATAGTTATTTAAAGCTAAACTCTAATATTCATGGTCATGTTAAATTATTTTTTAAAAGTACAATTTATTGTGCACAAATAAAATTTAGTTCACTTCTTTTCAAAAACTTTTCTTTCCCCTAAACTTAAGTTTTTAAATAATAAGTAAAGCATGTAGTACAAAAAACTTGCAAGTGAAAGAAAACAATAAATACATAAAAATAAAACTAATCTGTAGAGGATTCTGAATAGAAACTTGTCTCTTTATATTTTTCACGTGCTAACTTAAAAAGTGCATATTTTGAAGCATTAAATGAGACATAATATATCAAAAGATTTGCTAAGAAAAGAAAAATTAATGACAAACATTAAACTAAAATAACTAAAAATGCTAAGAAATAAAAGGCTACAATTTATAATTACATACACTAGTTCAATAGACCCACAAATTAAACACATAAATGTTTCACATATATAATCAACAATAAAACAAAGCAAATAACAACACATAAAAACAAACAAAACCTAAATAAATTTTTACTCTTCATCATCCTCATTTTCCTCTTCTTCCTCTTCTTCCTCTTCTTCTTCTTCTTCTTCTTCTTCTTCTTCTTCTTCTTCTTCTTCTTCTTCTTCTTCATCTTCATGCACATAAGGCGTGAAGCTGGGGCATGTAGCAAACTCTGTTGTGATAATCACTTAAAAATCTAATAATCGCCTCTTCATATGGAATATCGTGATGGACTTGTTTCTGCTTATATTCATCATTGTAAGCATTTTTAGCTTAGATATTACCTATTCTGTTTTGCCTTGCTATAAGATCTGATTGTCGAATCATTACTAAATAATATTTTCAAGTGAAACAGAACCAAAAGTAGATGGTCTTGCAGTTGATATGGAGGGTCTATCACTATTTACACTCCTAGATCCAACAAATGATTCAAATTTATGAACAGTGGGTTTTCCAATGGGTTTTAGTGGTTGCAAAACTTCTTCATTTCTACCAAATTCTACTTCTATTTTTTTACATAAAGTGAAAATCAAGGCAGAATATACCAAACCACTAGCTATCCCACTTCTAGCAATTCTTTGAGCATTATGTACAATAAGAGCACCAATATCCACTGCTTTCATTTGTTGAATACAAAAATTTAGCACTGCTCTTTCCTTAGTTACTTCACTCAGGTGATTTGTTGGAAGCAACTTTGTAGAGATGAAGTAATGTCATGCCTTAGATTCAACATTTCACATGGAAGTGGAGAAATTGACTTGTAATTATTTTTTAATTTTCTATTCTCCTTTTCCATTAGTCAGAAAGACACTTACTTCATCAAGTGATGAATTAGACATCACAAATGCAACATACTCACAATGAAATACATTTCTCAATCCATAAAATTCCTTGATTCTTTTTCTTTATCCGTTCTCACCCGAAGAATNAGACACTTACTTCATCAAGTGATGAATTAGACATCACAAATGCAACATACTCACAATGAAATACATTTCTCAGTCCATAAAATTCATTGATTCTTCTTCTTCATCCATTCTCACCCGAAGAACTGCATAGAATTCTCAAATCACCGGAAAAATGGCTACTGTAGTGAAGTAGTAGAAAGTTTCCCACTTCTGACCAATAATCTGCCTTTTGATCTCTCCTCCCGATTTTGAAAATGTTTTCTCCTAAAACAATTTCCTTGAGTTCATTTTAGTACTATAGTTATGTTATGCCTTAAAATTCACAAGTCTCCTTGCATCAAAATCTCTCGTAGGCTTTCCCTTCATTGCTCTTGGAGCCATAAGAACTTCTATATAAATTTAAAGAAAATCTAAATAAATTCACAATATCATAAATTGAACTTCAAAAGTATGAATATTTGGTAAGGAGCTTTTCAGCATGGGTTCTCTTTAAACTTCAAAAAACTCTCAATTTTTTGGATTTCCAAAATGTAGGTTAAATTCAAGGTGAAAATAAAAAATTTCTAGGTTAAAGTGAAGCTCTTACCAAAAGAGGATGAAACCCAAGAATTTTAGGCTTTGAAAACTCCTCAAATTCATCAAATGTCAAGCCCTAGTTTGAGTTTTGGCCTTGGTTTAGAGGTAGGAGACAACCCAAGCAGTAAAAAGGCTTTTTACATTGCTATTTCACAGTTTTTAGTGATTTTTTACGTTTTCAGGAAACTGTCACCTCAAGCGCCAATCGGTGCTTCTGGCGCCACTTCTCTGTAAAATGGTGCCTTAGGCGCCAACACCAAAAATTTTCATATTTCAATTTTCTTCAAAAATCTACTATTTGTCGCACCACATTAACCTCTAATTAGCTTAATTAAAGACTTATACTCCTAATTAAATAATTTCTTAACACATAATTTAATAAACAACATAAAACTCACATTTATATATCAAATATGAACGATTACAAACTAACAGTTTTTAAGCCAACACACTTAATTTAACGTTGAAATCAAGCCAGCAAACTAACGCTGAAGCCTAAATATCAAACATCTAATGAACAATACATATAAGGTTCCACAATAAAAGTAAATCAAATCCAGTACATAACACATAACAACAAATAAAAACTACAAATTTTATACTAAAATGAGTTCAAATATCTTCTTCACTAGCATCTTCATGAATGCTACCCATGGATTGGTAGTGCATGTACAAGTTGTAAGAAATCCGGTGAGGAACTTCGTTCATAGAATCTTCTTCAACCCAAGCATTTTTCTTTAACATGTGCACCAAACCTTCTTCAATACGTCCAGTTTGTTCGAAGTGTTCATTCATCCTTTGATCCAGGTGATCAAACATTTTAAAAATATTTCTAATTAAATGCACAAGATTCCATACCTCTTTTTCCAACTTCTTAAATCTTTTCAAAAGTGCATTTAAACTAAAGTAAGGCTGAATATATGATGAATTTTGAGATGCTTGATCTATCAATATATTCATATCGTTCTCCTCCCCAATTCCTGTGCAGTTGCAATCAACTTCTGGGTCATAGGCTTCCAAGGGAGAAGCACTTTTTTCCCAACTTTCATAAGACACTTGCGACTAGCTACAGTAGATGGATGTCTTAGTCTAGAAGTTGATCCATTGATGATTAAACCCAAAACAGACTTTACTTATAAAGTGCCAACATCAATAGGTCTTTTGGTTTGAATACATAATTCAAAATCGCATTTTCCTTTATCACTTTACTGATTTTCATAGTAGGAAGTAGTTTTAATGCAATAAAGAAATTCCACACATTTGATGCAGGATTCAATAAAAATGAAGAAAAACTTACATGTTCGTTATCTCTGGTCTCCCAATTTGCATCTTTATCAGTAAGATATCAATAAAGTTCATCAATATTATCTCTCATAGGGACAAAATTTGCATAGTGACAAATAGGAACGCTTTCAATCATAAACATGTCGTTTATTTTCAAAGGAGTAAATTATATCCACCTGCCTTGAAAATAGATGACTCCTTGGTTAATTCCATGAAGATTAGCTTGAAAATCCTTCACCAAAAGAACTACTATAGCGAAAGTGGTATAGCAAAGTACTTCTCAGTGTCTTTGTGCAATAATCTCCTCCACTTGAGTATTCGGTGTGTTGAATCCTCAATTAATAAAGCCTCACTTTTTTATTAGTCTCTTCTTCACAAGAATGCAATCGTATAAATTTTATGCATCAAAACTGACAAGCTTCTTCCTATTAAAAATTCCATATCTAGCGGTTTCTTTAGAGTGGGAAGCCATAGGATTTGAAAAATGATGGTTTTCCCTTCATTTTCCCCTCTTAAATATCTTTAAGATTCGGTTTTAGGGAGTTACTAGAAAGAAATCATGCAAAAAAAAATCATCAAAACCCTCCTTTTGAATCATCCTAAGTCGTTTTCATTGCTACAACACTTCTGGCACCAATCTGGCGTTTCTGGCACGGGCTCTCTAGAAAATGGTACCTCAGGCGCTAATCTGGTGCCAGTTCAAATTTCTGCACCTTTTCGTTTTAAATCAGATGACTCTCAAATTTTCCATATAAGTCAATAAATAAAGATGTTTTAATGTATTTTTTAAATATATTAGTCTCTTAAATACACGGAATTCATAATAAAAGCATAAATTTATATATATAATACTACTTACAAAAACAAATAAACAACAAAAATAAATAAAAATATGGGTTGCCTCCCACAAAGCCCTTGGTTTAATGTTGTCAGCTCGACATTCTCAGTCATTACTCTGGGTGACCCAACATTACAGTCTCTTTAAAAACTGGTCTTTGGCCATTAAAATATGGTTTCGATCTGTGCACATTCACTTTAAATACCTTTTAGTCTTGGGATCTTTAATATTAACAACTCTATATGGATTAACTTTTACAATTGTGAATGGTCCTGTCCACCTAGACTTCAGTTTTTTAGGAAATAATTGTAATCTTGTATTGTATAATTAAACTTTATGTTTAGCCTCAAATTTTTTTTTTATTATATTCCAATCATGTCACTCTTTCATTCTCTCCATATATATCCTAGCATTATCATAAGATTCATTCATAATGTCTCAAGCTCATTCAATTGCAATAATCTTTTCTCAGCCGCATCTTTTAAACTAAAATTAAACTCTTTAATAGTCCAATAAGCTTTATGTTCCAATTCTACTACGTAGTGACAATTCTTCCCAAAAATTAATCGATATGGAGACATTCCTATAGGTGTCTTATAAGCAGTCCTATAAGCCCATAATGCAGTATCTAGTCTAGCAGACCAATCCATTTTATTAGGATTTTTAGTTTTTTTCCAAAATTCTCTGAATTTCATGATTAGATACTTCTGCTAGACCACTAGTTTAGGGATGATAAGCAGTTTCCATCTTATATATAAAATTATATTTTTCCATCAATTTTTTAATTTATTTTTTTCCAAAAATGAGGTCCTCCATTGGTAATGATTATTCTCGGAGTTCCATATCTGATAAAAATATTTTTGATTAAAAATTTTCAAACACTTTAAGCATCACATCAAGGTAAAGTGATTGCCTCAATACACTTTGATACATAGTCCACTGCAATTATTATATATATATGTTTCCAAATGAAAGTACAAATGGTCCCATAAAATCTAATCCTCAAACATCAAAGTTTTCAACTTCTAAAGTAAAATTTAGAGGCATTTCATTTTGTTCTGAAATATTGTCTACTGTATGACACCAATAAAATGTTTATATATATATATATATATTAAAATCTCTAAATTAGAGTGGGCTAATAAAATACAGATTGTAAAATTTTGTGAGAAGTTCTATCAATCCCAAAATGACCTCCAAATTCAGAATCATGACATTTTTGGATAATTTCTTCAAACTCTTCATAAGACACGCATTTCCACAAAACTAAATCCTTGCATTGTTTGTACAAATATGGGTCATCCCAAAAGTAAAATTTTGCATTGTGAATAAACTTCTTCTCTTGTTGTTTTGTCAACCCATAAGGTAAAATACCCATAATAATGTAGTTTTCAATATCATCATACCGCGACTTAACAAAATAAAGTTGATCATCACAAAAGTTTCATTAACTTTTTTTTTCAAGATCAAATGTTTCTTCATGTTCCATTCTAGATAAATGATCAACAATTTGATTATTGGTTCCTTTCCTATCGACTACCACAAAATCAAATTCTTGCATCAGAAGTACCCATCTAGTTAATCTTGGTTTCACATCGTTCTTTTGCATCAAATATTTTATAGTTGAGTGGTCAATATGCACAACATATTTAGCTTCAATTAAATATGACCTAAGTTTATCAAAATCATAAACAATGGCTAATAACTCTTTTTTAGTAGTGGTATAATCAATTTGAGCATCATTGAGAGTTTTACTAGCGTAGTATATAACTTTAAAAATTTTATCATATATCTGCCCTAAAATAACTCTAATTATATAATCACTAGCATCATACATTAATTCAAACAATTTCTCCCAATCAAGCAAAATAATTATAGGAGTAGTGATCAATCTTTCCTTCAATGTTTCAAAGGCATTAAGGCACTCTTGATTGAAATCAAATTTTGATCTTTTTCTAAAACTTGGCATACAGGCTTTGTAATTTTTGAAAAACCTTTGATAAATCATTTGTAAAAACCAGCATATCCTAAAAAGCTCTTAACTCCTCTTAGAATAATAAGTGAAGGTAGGTTAGGTACTACTTGAATTTTTGGCTGATCTACTTTCATGTCATTTTTTGAAATTTTATGCCTAAGCACAATTTCTCCTGCAACCATGAACTGACATTTTTCCCAATTTAATACTAGATTTGTCGTTTCACATCAATTCAAAACTTTCTCTAAATAATTTAGACATATTTCAAATGAAGTTACAAACATAGAAAAATCATCCATAAAGACTTTTATCCCCTTTTCAATTGAATCACTATTGATATCATACATCTTTGAAATGTCACAGGTGCATTAAATAAACCAAAAAGCATTCGTGGAAAAGCAAAAGTACCATAAGGAATAGTAACTGTTGTTTTCTCTTGATCCTCTAGAGCAATGGACATTTGATTATAATTAGTATATCTATCTAAAAAGAAAAAATATTTGTGCCCAGCTAGTCTATCCATTATCTAGTCCAAAAAGGGTAAAGGAAAGTGATCTTTCCTTGTGGCCAAATTTAATTTTCTATAATCTATGTAGATTCACCATCCAGTGACTTGTCTTGTTGGTATTAAATCATTATTCTCATTTTTCACTACAGTCACACTTCCTTTCTTTGGAACACAGTGAATTCGACTCACCAAGAAATGTCTGAAATAAGATATATTATTACTGAATCTAACCATTTTAAAATCTCTTTCTTAACAACTTCTTTTATCATCGGGTTTAATCTCATTTGAGGATCAGCTTTTGGTTATGATGATCTTTCCAAAAAATTCTATGCATGCAAATTGAAAGGCTGATTCCTTTAATATCATTTAATGTCCATTCAAAAACTATTTTATTTCTTTTTAAAGTTTCCAACAACTTTTTCTCTTGTGCTTTAGTTAACTCTGAGGATATGATAAAAGGTAATGTAGACAAATCTACTTAAAAGGCATATTTTAAATGTGTAGGAAGTGTTTTCATTTATAGTTCAGGAATTTTCAATCGATGAAAACAAATTTTTGTTATTATCCATTGGATCTAACAATTCAAATTGTTTCTGAACATAATCCAATTATTCATTACTCACTTCCATAGATTCATCTTGAATTATATCCTCATCCTTATACTCTAAATGTTCTTCTTCAGCTTTCTTTTCAAATGTATTCATAAAATATTATTTTCTTTAATATTCATTAATTTACCTTTTGAAGCATTCATCCTCTCTTCCTTTTGTTGGATATCTCATTAACTTTGCAATATTTAATGTGACATTTTGATCGCTAACTCTCAATGTTAATTTCCCTTTCTACACATCTATCAAAGCTCTTCTACTGGCAAGAAATGGTCTTCCTAAATGATAGGAATTTTTTTATCTTCCTCCATATCTAAAACAATAAAAACCATAGGAAAGATAAATTTATCAACCTTTACCAAACCATCTTCTATAACTTCTTTAGGATAAGTAAATGATACACCTAAAATATATAGTGTTTTTAGATATATTTTTATACCTATTTTTGAGATATTGCGCTTTAATGGAAGACATTTTTGTGTTTTTCTTTTAGGTACAGGTAAAAAGATGAAAAATGCTTAAAGAAGTGAAAAAAGATTAAATTTGGAGCAAATAGGTGAAAAATGTGCAAAAGTGTTTTGGCGCCTAAGCGCCAAATCCGGCGCTTAAGCGCCGGATAAACAGAGAAGGTTGCGCGTAAGCACTAGAGGCCCCGTGCTTAAGCGTCAGTGGCTGTAATTGGATGAGTAAATTTTGTTTTTGCAATTTTTGAAGAGATTTTTTAGGCACCTATTGGCTTAATAGGTGGTTACAACCACCATGGAAGAAAATTATTGCGAAAGGATGCATCTCTTGGGGAAATACATCGAATCAAGATACATTTTGAAGAGATATNATATATATATATATATATATATATATATATATATATATATTAACATCTCTAAATAGAGTGAGCTAATAAAATCCAGATTGTAAAATTTTGTGAGAAGTTCTATCAATCACAAAATGACCTCCAAATTCAGAATCATGACATTTTTGGAAAATTTCTTCAAACTCTTCATAAGGCACGCATTTCCCCAAAACTAAATCTTTGCATTATTTGTACAAATATGGGTCATCCCAAAAGTAAAATTTTGCATTGTGAATAAACTTCTTCTCTTGTTGTTTTGTCAGCCCATAAGGTAAAATACCCATAATAATGTAGTTTTCAATATCATCATACCACGACTTAACAAAATAAAGTTGATCATCAGGAAAAGTTTCATTAATTTTTTTTTTCAAGATCAAATGTTTCTTCATGTTCCATTCTAGATAAATGATCAACAATTTGATTATTGGTTCCTTTCCCATCGACTACCACAAAATCAAATTCTTGCATCAGAAGTACCCATCTAGTTAATCTTGGTTTCACATTGTTCTTTTGCATCAAATATTCAATAGTTGAGTGGTCAGTATGCACAATATATTTAACTTCAATTAAGTATGACCTAAATTTATTAAAATCATAAACAATGGCTAATAACTCTTTTTCAGTAGTGGTATAATTAATTTGAGCATCATTGAGAGTTTTACTAGCGTAGTATATAACTTTAAAAATTTTGTCATATCTCTACCCTAAAATAACTCTAATTGTATAATCACTAGCATCCTACATTAATTCAAATGATTTCTCCCAATTAAGCAAAACAATTATAGGAGTAGTGATTAATCTTTCCTTCAATGTTTCAAAGGCATTAAGGCACTCTTGATTGAAATCAAATTTTGATCTTTTTCTAAAACTTGGCATACAGGCTTTGTAATTTTTGAAAAATCTTTGATAAATAATCTGTAAAAACCAGCATATCCTAGAAAGCTCTTAACTCCTCTTACAATAATAAGTGAAGGTAGGTTAGGTACTACTTGAATTTTTGGCTGATCTACTTTCATGCCATTTTTTGAAATTTTATGCCTAAGAACAATTCCTCCTGCAACCATGAATTGACATTTTTCCCAATTTAATACTAGATTTGTCGTTTCACATCAATTCAAAACTTTCTCTAAATAATTTAGACATATTTCAAATGAAGTTACAAACATAGAAAAATCATCCATAAAGACTTATATCCCCTTTTCAATTCAATCACTGAAAATTGATGTCATAAATCTTTGAAATGTCATATGTGCATTAAATAAACCAAAGAGCATCCGTGGAAAAGCAAAAGTACCATAAGGAATAGTAACTGTTATTTTCTCTTGATCCTCTAGAGCAATTGGTATTTGATTATAATTAGTATATCTATCTAAAAAGAAAAAATATATGTGCCCAGCTAGTCTATCCATCATCTAGTCCAAAAAGGGTAAAGGAAAGTGATATGTCCTTGTGGCAAAATTTAATTTTCTATAATCTATGTAGATTCACCATCCAGTGACTTGTCTTATTGGCATTAAATCATTATTCTCACTTTTCACTACAGTCACACCTCCTTTCTTTGGAACACAGTGAATTGGACTCACCAAGCAATGTCTGAAATAAGATATATTATTACCAAATCTAACCATTTTAAAATCTCTTTCTTAACAACTTCTTTCATCATCGAGTTTAATCTCATTTGAGGATCAGCTTTTGGTTATGATGATCTTTCCAAAAAATTCTATGCATGCAAATTGAAGGGTTGATTCCTTTAATATCATCTAATGTCCATTCAAAGGCTTTTTTATTTCTTTTTAAAGTTTCCAACAACTTTTTCTCTTGTGCTTTAGTTAACTCTGAGGATATGATAAAAGGTAATGTAGACAAATCTACTTAAAAGACATATTTTAAATGTGTAGGAAGTGTTTTCATTTATAGTTCAAGAATTTTCAATCAATGAAAACAAATTTTTGTTATTATCCATTGGATCTAACAATTCAAATTATTTTTTAACATAATCCAGTTATTCATTACTCACTTCCATAGATTCATCTTGAATTATATCCTCATCCTTATACTCCAAATGTTCTTCTTCAGCTTTCTTTTCAAATGTATTCATAAAATATTATTTTCTCTAATAGTCATTAATTTAAATTCTGAAGCATTCATCCTCTCTTCCTTTTGTTGGATATCTCATTAACTTTGCAATATTTAATGTGACATTTTGATCGCTAACTCTCAATGTTAATTGCCCTTTCTACACATCTATCAAAGCTCTTCTACTGGCAAGAAATGGTCTTCCTAAATGATAAGAATTTTTTTATCTTCCTCCATATCTAAAACAATAAAAACCATAGGAAAGATAAATTTATCAACCTTTACCAAACCATCTTCTATAACTCCTTTAGGATAAGTAAATGATACGCCTAAAATATATAGTGTTTTTAGATATATTTTTATACCTATTTTTGAGATATTGCGCTTTAATGGATAGTATTTTTGTGTTTTTCTTTCAAGTACAGGTAAAAAGATGAAGAATGCTTAAAGGAGTGAAAAAAGATTAAATTTGGAGCAAAAAGGTGAAAAATGTGCAAAAGTGTTTTGGCGCCTAAGCGCCAAATCCGACGCTTAAGCGCCGGATAAACAGAGAAGGCAGCGCATAAGCACTAGAGGCCCCGTGCTTAAGTGTCAGTGGTAGTAATTGGATGATTAAATTTTTTTTTTGCAATTTTTGAAGAGATTTTTGAGGCACCTATTGGCTTAATAGGTGGTTACAACCACCATGGAAGAAAATTATTGCAAAAGGATGCATCTCTTGGGGAAATACATTGAATCACGATACATTTTGAAGAGATATCAAAGCACCTTTTGGAGAATTATAAAAGAAGGAAGATTGAGACTTTGAAAGGGGTCCTGAAAGTATTGGGAAAGTTTTGAAATTTCTAAAAATGGGGAGTTAGTTGGAGAGATTTTCAGGCACCACATATTTATCCTTTTTTTATTTTAGTTCTATATTGAGAGTGTTCTAAAAGAGAAGAGATTCAAAGAAAANAAAGTTTTGAAATTTCTAAAAATGGGGAGTTAGTTGGAGAGATTTTCAGGCACCACATATTTATCCTTTTTTATTTTAGTTATATATTGAGAGTGTTCTAAAAGAGAAGAGAATCAAATGAACTTCAAGAGTTTGGTGGAGGACTTAAGATAAGTTTTTTTCTTTTGTTTTAGACTACTTTTAGTTTTAATTGAGACTTGTTATTGGTTTGACAATGATTTCTAATTTTAAATTAAAGTGTGATTTTGTTTTCTCCATGGATTCTGAGTAGTTTTTTTATCTTTCTTCATAAAATGATAAGTAATTAAGTGTAGGATGGAAGTTATGGAGAGTGTTGATCTTTAATGTTGGAAGAAGTTGTGATAATTTAAATCCATGTACTTCATTTACATCTTGATTTGGTCAATCCATATGTTAAAATTTGCTTAGAGAACATAAAAGAACCGGACTGGTATTGTCTCAGTCAACAATTGGAAAGAATCACATGAGGTTGTATGAATCAGAATGTAGTTCATATGATTGAGAGCAAATAAATAGGAAAATATTCACTGAAGGGTATAGAGTTAGAGGACTTTAAAGTGATAGGTTAAAGCCCCCAACTTGGTTTATTGTTTTAGGTTTTGATACAAGTGACAGGTTAAAGCCCCCAACTTAGTTTATTGTTTTAGGTTCTGATACGAGATGTTAGCTCCCAAGTGGAGGGAATCGAGAGAACTCTAAAGTGAGAGCTAGTATCTTTCCTACCTAACTGGTCTTTAGAACAATTCAAACTTTAAATTAGCCAATGTTATTTATAGCATCTATAGTAAGGGTAAAGAATATTATTGCACCTATTTGGCACAACACAATATGCATACTTACACAACAGAATTTCTATACTTATAACTGATTCATGATAAGGAGAAAGTTATTTAAATGTTTAGTACTTTTTTTCTATAAAAACTCAAGTTATCTTTTTAAGTTTGTTCTATTTTTGTCAAAATATTAAAATTACAAGAAATATTTAAACTTTCTTTATTGCAAAAATGTCTTTAGTTTAAATAATTGTCTTTTCAAAAATAGAAAATTTTCCAAAAAGTGCATATTCCATATCTTCCCTGTGGGTTCGATATTCTGGTCTTAATCAAAAAGTCCTATATTATTTGATGACGATAAGTATACTTGCGTAGTATCCCGATATATATAAAATAAAAGTTAAATTCTTATTTTTTTTCAAGATCAAGTTCTTGGTTTTGTTGTGAAATAAGAAAATATAAGTGAAAAATATAATCATAATTATTATTATACAATTACATATAAGTAGTTTGGGGATCAAGTTTCTGGCACCGTTGCCGGGGAAGTGAAGTGAAAATTGTAAAGAATTTATTGATTTAAAAGCAAATTTTTATTTTTAGAAATTCTTATTTAAACTTTAAGTTATTATATTTTATTTTGTGTATGTTTAGTTTTATTTTATTTTATGTTAATGTATGCGTGGTTCAGGTTCTGAAGGACTAATGCCTTATGATTCTGAATTAGAGAGAACTGTTAGCAAAATTAGAAAAAATAAAAAAAATATAAATCTTGAAAAATCCAAGNAGTTTTAATTGAGACTTGTTGTTGGTTTGACAATGATTTCTAATTTTAAACTAAAGTGTGGTTTTGTTTTCTTCATGGATTCTGAGTAGTTTTTTTTATCTTTCTTTATAAAATGATAGTAATTAAGTGTTGGATGGAAGTTGTGGAGAGTATTGATCTTTAATGTTAGAAGAAGTTGTGATAATTTAAATCCATGTTTCATTTACTTCTTGATTTGGCCAATCCATATGTTAAAATTTGTTGTGAGAACATGTAAGAATCAGATCATTTACTTCTT
Source organism: Phalaenopsis hybrid cultivar (assembly GCA_002079205.1). NCBI lineage: Eukaryota > Viridiplantae > Streptophyta > Magnoliopsida > Asparagales > Orchidaceae > Phalaenopsis > Phalaenopsis hybrid cultivar. The sequence continues at coordinate 325,172 of JXCR01147061.1, read as the reverse complement.
GATTTGACCAATCCAGATGTTAAAATTTGTTGTGAGAACATGTAAGAACTGAGCCGACCATTTACTTCTTGATTTGGTCTATCCAGATGTTAAAATTTGTTGTGAGAACATGTAAGAACCAGACATTTACTTCTTGATTTGACAATGTTGGAAGAAGTTGTGATGATTTAAATCCATGCACTTCATTTGCTTCTTGATTTGGTCATTCCAGATGTTAAAATTTGTTGTGAGAACATGTAAGAACCGGGCTGGTATTGTTTTACTTCTTGATTTGGCCAATCTAGATGTTAAAATTTGTTGTGAGAACATGTAAGAACCGGACTGGTATTATCTCAGTCAATAATTGGAAAGAATCACATAAGGTTGTATGAATCAGAATGTAGTTCATATGATTGAGTGCAAATAAATAGGAAAATATTCACTGAACGGTATAGAGTTAGAGGACTTTAAAGTAACAGGTTAAAGCCCCCAACTTAGTTTATTATTTCAGGGGTCTGATACGAGATGTTAGCCCCCAGGTGGAGGGAATCGAGAGAACTCTAGAGTGAGAGCTAGTATCTTTCCTACCTAACCGGTCTTTAGAACAATGCAAACTTTCAATTAACCAATGTTATTTATAGCATCTATAGTAAGCGTAAAGAATATTATTGCTCATATTTGGCACAACACAATATGCATACTTACACAACATAATTTCTATACTTATGACTGATTCATGATAAGGAGAAAGTTATTTAAATGTTTAGTACTTTTTTTTCTAAAAAAACTCAAGTTATCTTTTTAAGTTTGTTCTATTTTTGTCAAAATATTAAAATTACCAGAAATATTCAAACTTTCTTTACTGCGAAAATGTCTTTAGTTTAAATAATTGTCTTTTTAAAAATAAAAAATTTTCCAAAAAGTGCATATTTCATATCTTCCCTGTGGGTTCGATATTCTGGTCCTAATCAAAAAGTTCTATATTATTTGATGATGATAAGTATACTTGCGTAGTATCCCAATATATATAAATTAAAAATTAAATTCTTATTTTTCTTCAAGATCAAGTCTTGGTTTTGTTGTGAAATAAGAAAATATAAGTGAAAAGTATAACGAGAATTATTATTATACTATTGCATATAAGCAGCTTGGGGATCAAGTTTCCGGCACCATTACTGGGGAAGTGAAGTGAAAATTGTAATGAATCTATTGATTTAAAAGCAAATTTTTATTTTTAGAAAGTCTTATTTAAACTTTAAGTTATTATATTTTATTTTGTGTAAGTTTAGTTTTATTTTATTTTATGTTAGTGTATGCTTGGTTCAGGTTCTGAAAGACTAATGCCCTATGATTCTGAATTAGAGAGAACTATTAGCAAAATCAGAAAAACCAAAAAAATATAAATCTTGAAAAATCCAAAAAAAAAATTACAGAAATGGCAAACCAAAATGATCAAAATGTTGAAATTCATCAAGAGTTTACACCTTTAAAAGATTATGTCAACCCTACTATAGATGAACTTTATTGTAGTATTCAAAAGCCTACTATAGTGGCTAATTTATTTGAGCTTAAACATGCTATTATCCAAATGGTATTAAATAATCAATTTTGGGGATCACCAACTAAAGATCCAAATTTACATCTTGTCAATTTTCTAGAATTGTGTGCTACATTTAAATACTATGGTGTATCAGATGATGCCATAAGACTTACGTTATTTCCTTTCTCACTAAGGGATAAAGCTAAGATGTGGTTGAATTCATTAGCACCTAGATTTATCAGAACTTGGGGTGATTTAGCACAAAAAATTTATTGCTAAATATTTTCCACCATAAAAAACTGCGAAGCTTATAAATGATATTACATCTTTTAATCAATTTGAAAGGGAATCTACTTATGAATCATGAGAAAGATTTAAAGAACTCTTAAGAAAATGTCCACACCATGCTATACAAATTCAAACTTTTTATAATGGATTAGTTGGATCTCTTAGATCTATTATTGATGCCGCTGCTGGTTCTTAAGAAAGTTTCCACACCATGCTATGCCAGATTGGTTAATAATTCAAACTTTTTATAATGGATTAGTTGGGTCTCTTATATCAATTATCGATGTCGTTGTTGGTGGTTCATTGATGTCAAAACCATTTCATGACGCTTATGCTTAAATTCAAGAAATGGCTACCAATAATTTTCAATGGACTTTTGAGTGGGTGAATCCAAAGAAAGTAACCAATATTCATGAAATTGATGCATTTACTATGTTAGTGGGGTAAATCCTAAGAAAGTAGCCAATATTCATGAAACTGATGCATTTACCATGTTAGAAAATTAAGTTTTACAATTTTAGACCAATTTGGAATGAATTTTTCTCAACCAATTTCCATGATTAAAGAGAATTCATTAGGCTAAATGGTAGATTCTCAAGCATCATTAAAACTTTGAATGCCATAAATAATAAACAGAAGAACCCATATTTAAATTATTATAACCCAGGTTAGAAAAACCATCCCAACTTTAACTGGAATAGCAATTCAGGTGGTAATAATCAGCAATGGGAGAACAACCAAGTAAACCCATTGGGAAACTAGAACAATCAATGGAATAATAATAAACTTTACAAATGTCAACCTATATAAAGTTTATGAAGGATATTCTCAACAGGAAAAGGAAGTTTGAAGATAATGAGACTGTTGCACTTAGTGAGGAGTGCAGTGCTATAATTCAGAAAAAGCTTCCTGAAAAGCTTAAAGATCTTGGTAGCTTTACAATTCCATGTGCAATAGGAGATAGATTTTATGGGAAAGCTTTATGTGATTTAGGTGCAAGCATTAACCTTATGCCATTATCAATATTCAAAAGATTGGGATGAGGAGTAATAACTCCTAATACTGTAACTCTGTAGTTAGCAGATCATTCGATAACATACCTTAAAGGAGTTATAGAAGATGTCCTAGTGAAAGTGGATCAATTTATCTTTCTTGTTGATTTCATTGTGCTAGATATGGAGGAAGATAAAGAGATACTTATCATTTTGAGGAGACCTTTCTTAGCCACAAAAAGAGCAATGATAGATGTGAAAAAAGGGAAATTAACAATGTGCATCAATGATCAAACTGTTACTTTCAATATTTCAAGATCAATGAAATATTTTACAAAAGGTAAAGATGATGAATGTTGTAGGATGGATGTTATCAGATATCTGATTGAATGTCATTTCAAAATAACTTATGAAGAAAAATCTAAGGAAAAAGATTTGAAACACTAGCAAGAAGAGGAATTAGATCGATGTGAAGAACTTTTTAAGGAAGATTCAAACTATGTTCAAGAAAGTTTTGAAATGTTGGACACGATAGAAAAAGCTAAATCATTTTGTCCATCAATTGAAAAACCCCCAGAACTTGAGTTGAAGTTACTTCCTGAACATTTAAAGTATGTATTTTTAGGATATTCCTCTACTTTACCAGTTATAGTTTCGTCAAAACTAACAATGGAAGAAGAAGAAAGTTTGATGAAAATTTTGAAAAATTTTAAGAAAGCCTTTGGATTGACAATTGTTGATATTAAAGGAATCAGTCCTTCAATTTGTACGCATAGAATTCATATGGAAGAGAACTACAAACGTAGGGTTGATCCTCAAAGAAGACTGAATCTTATTATGAAAGAAGTTGTTAAGAAAGAAATTTTAAAGTGGTTAGATACTGAAATTATCTACCCTATTTCAGATAGTGAATGGGTTAGTCCAATTCACTGTGTTCCTAAGAAAGGAGGAGTAACTGTAACTATGAATGAACATAATGAATTAATACCTATTAGACAAGTTACAGGGTGGTGAATATGCATTGATTATAGAAAATTAAATCTTACCACTATGAAAGACCATTTTCTATTACCCTTTCTAGATCAAATGTTGGATAGACTAGCTGGGCATAAATACTTTTATTTTATGGATGGATATACTGGTTATCACCAAATATAAATATCTCCTAAAGATCAAGACAAAACAACTTTTACCAGTCCTTATGGTAATTTTTTCTTTTAGAAGGATGGCATTTGGTTTATGTAATACCCCTGCTACATTTCAAAGATGTATGATGACAATTTTATGTAATTTAATTGAAAAAAAGTATTTATGGATGAATTGTATGAATGAAATTTTTTGTGATTTAATTGAAAAAGGGATTGAAGTCTTTATGGATGACTTTTCAGTGTTTGGAACATCTGTCCTTTGGTTTATGTAATGCCCCTGCTACATTTAAAAGATGTATGATGGCAATTTTTTGTAAATTGTATGAATGAAATTTTTTGTGATTTAATTGAAAAAGGGATTGAAGTATTCATGGATGAACTTTTTAATGTTTTGTTTAGAACATTTATCTAAAGTTCTTAAGCGCTGTGAAGAAACAAATTTAGTCCTTAATTACAAAAAGGGATTGAAGTATTCATGGATGATTTTTCAGTGTTTAGAACTTCATTTGACTCATGCTTAAACATTTATCAAAAGTTCTTAAGCATTGTGAAGAAACAAATTTAGTCCTTAATTGTTTAGAACATTTATCTAAAGTTCTTAAGCGCTGTGAAGAAACAAATTTAGTCCTTAATTATGTTTAGAATATTTATCTAAAGTTCTTAAGCGCTGTGAAGAAACAAATTTAGTCCTTAATTGGGAAAAATGCAAATTTATGGTAGCAGGAAGAATTGTATTAGGTCATCAAATATCAGAAAATGATATGGAAGTAGATCCTGCTGAAATTAAAGTGATCGCTAATTACCTTATCCAACAAATGTAAGAGAAATTAGGAGTTTTTTAGGACATGCTGGATTCTACAGGTGATATATTGAGGACCTTACCCAAATGTAAGGGAAATTAGGAGTTTTTTAGGACATGTTGGATTCTACAGACGATATATTAAAAACTTTTCAAAGATTGCTAAGCATTTAAGCCATTTACTAGAGAAAGATGAAATTTTCAATTTTGATGAGGAATACCTAAAAGCTTTTAAGTTACTAAAAGAAAAACTAATCACTACACCAATTATAGTTTCACTAGACTGGGAAAAACTTTTGAATTGATGTGTGATGCTAGTGATTATGCTATAGGAGTTGTTATAGAACAAATATATGATAAAATTTTTAAAGTAATTTACTATGCTAATAAAGCTCTTAATGAAACTCAAATCAATTATACAACAACTGAAAAATAGTTATTAGCAATATTATATGCTTTTAATAAATTTAGATCCTATTTAATTGGAACTCATTGTGTAGTGCATACAGTTCATTCTGCTATTAAGTACTTAATGACAAAGAAGGATGTTAAACCTATATTTATAAGATGCATTCTTCTTTTGCAAGAATTTGAATTTAAATTAGATCGAAAGGGAATTAAAAATCAAATTGTTGATCATTTGTCCAGGCTTGAGTTAGAAAAACCACTCTATTTTGAAAAATGAAATTAATGAACATTTTTTAGATGAAAAATTATTCACTATTAATGAGTGGCGTGTTCCGTGGTATGTCGACATTGTGAACTTTATTGTTAGTGATAATATACCTTATGGAATGACATACCAATAAAAGAGAAAATTTATTTTTTAAGCTAAGACTTATTTTTGGGATGAACCATTTTTATATAAACAAGGAAATTATCTAATTATTCAAAGATGTGTACCATTAGAAGAAACTTATGAACNTTTCTTGTTGATTTCATTGTGCTAGATATGGAGGAAGATAAAGAGATACTTATCATTTTGGGGAGACCTTTCTTAGCCACAAAAAGAGCAATGATAGATGTGCAGAAAAGGAAATTAACAATGCGCATCAATGATCAAACTGTTACATTCAATATTTCAAGATCAATGAAATATTTTACAAAAGGTAAAGATGATGAATGTTATAGGATGGATGTTATCAGATATCTGACTGAATGTTATTTCAAAATAAGTTATGAAGAAAAATCTAAAGAAAAAGATTTGAAACACTAGCAAGAAGAGGAATTAGATCGAAGTGAAGAACTTTTTAAGAAAGATTCAAACTATGTTCAAGAAAGTTTTGAAATTTTGGACACGATAGATAAAGCTAAATCATTTTGTCCATCAATTGAAAAACCCCCAGAACTTGAGTTGAAGTTACTTCTTGAACATTTAAAATATGCCTTTTTAGGAGATTCCTCTACTTTACCTTTTATAGTTTCCTCAAAATTATCGATGGAAGAAGAAGAAGGTTTAATGAAAATTTTGAAAAGTTTTAAGAAAGCCTTTGGATTGATAATTACTGATATTAAAGGAATCAGTCCTTCAATTTGTATGCATAGAATTCATATGGAAGAGAACTGCAAACGTAGGGTTGATCCTCAAAGAAGACTGAATCTTGTTATAAAAGAAGTTGTTAAGAAAGAAATTTTAAAGTGGTTAGATGCTGGAATTATCTACCTATTTCAAGTAGTGCATGGGTTAGTCCAATTCACTGCGTTCCTAAGAAAGGAGGAGTATCTATAACTATGAATGAACATAATGAATTAATACCTATTAGACAAGTTACAGGGTGGTGAATATGCATTGATTATAGAAAATTAAATCTTACCACTATGAAAGATCATTTTCTATTACCCTTTCTAGATCAAATGCTAGATAGACTAGCTGGGCATAAATACTTTTATTTCATGGATGGATATACTGGTTATCACCAAATACAAATATCTCCTGAGGATCAAGACAAAACAACTTTTACCAGTCCTTATGGTACTTTTTTTCTTTTAGAAGGATGTCATTTGGTTTATGTAATACCCCTGCTACATTTCAAAGATGTATGATGGCAATTTTATGTGATTTAATTGAAAAAAGGATTGAAATATTCATGGATGATTTTTCAGTGTTTGGAACTTTATTTGACTCATGTTTAGAACATTTATCTAAAGTTCTTAAGCGCTGTGAAGAAAAAAATTTAGTCCTTAATTGGGAAAAATGTAAATTTATGGTAGCAGGAAGAATTGTATTAGGTCATCAAATATTAGAAAATGATATGGAAGTAGAACCTGCTGAAATTTAAGTGATCGTTAATTTACCTTATCCAAGAAATGTAAGGAAAATTAAGAGTTTTTTAGGATATGCTGGATTCTACAGGCGATATATTAAAGACTTTTCAAAGATTGCTAAGCATTTATGCCATTTACTAGAGAAACTTGAAATTTTCAATTTTGATGAGGAATACCTAAAAGCTTTTAAGTTACTAAAAGAAAAACTAATCACTACACTAATTATAGTTTCACTAGACTGGGGAAAAACTTTTGAATTGATGTGTGATGCTAGTGATTATGCTATAGGAGTTGTTATAGGACAAATATATGATAAAATTTTCAAAGTAATTTACTATGCTAGTAAAACTCTTAATGAAACTCAAATCAATTATACAACAACTGAAAAATAGTTATTAGCAATATTATATGCTTTTAATAAATTTACATCCTATTTAATTGGAACTCATTGTATAGTGCATACAGATCATTCTGCTATTAAGTGCTTAATGACAAAGAAGGATGTTAAACCTAGATTTATAAGTTGCATTCTTCTTTTGCAAGAATTTGAATTTGAAGTAGATCGAAAAGGAACTGAAAATCAAATTGTTGATCATTTGTTCAGGCTTGAGTTAGAAAAACTACTCTATTTTGAAAAAAAAATTAATGAACATTTTTCAAATGAAAAATTGTTCACTATTAATGAGTGGCGTGTTCCGTGGTATGTCGACATTGTGAACTTTATTGTTAGCGATAATATACCTTATGGAATGACATACCAATAAAAGAGAAAATTAATTTTTTAAGCTAAGACTTATTTTTGGGATGAACCATTTTTATATAAACAAGGAAATGATCTAATTATTCAAAGATGTGTACCATTAGAAGAAACTTATGAA
>JXCR01147061.1:278254-289516 GCA_002079205.1 Phalaenopsis hybrid cultivar | reverse complement strand
AGATGTCCCCTCTACAAGTTATGACCTTCCACCTTCTAATTCCCCTACTCTAACTAACTTGATGAATGAGTTGACCTTACAGCGGAAAAGCATAGAATTAATAAATGAAAGGATTTGAGGTTTAGAACGTCGACATGATTACGATAGTGAGTACCTTCAGAGGCATTCAAATTTTGAGATAGCTTATTACGAAGCTCAGGCCCGACACTACAGAGGTGAGCCTGATATTACTTTCATTGAATGCCCCCGATATACTCAGTATCAGCCCGATCCAGTTGCTGATCAAGGAGATGAAGACATAGCTTGCAATTTTGATATTTGAATTGAATTGATGTACTTGTATTTGTACTTTCATTTTTGTGATCTTTTGTAATAGAAATGGATGTTTATGTGTATTTGGACTTTCATTTTAATTATTATTATGTTGTACTTGGATAATTTTAATTTCATATTTAAAAATTTTATATTTAAAAATTTCATATTTTAATTAGTATCAGCCCGATCCACCTGTATTATTTCATATTTAAAAATTTAAGTTTGGGGGAGGGAAGGAAAAGATTAACTATTAGATGTCCTCTATTTAATTATTTTCAAAAATTATTTATATGATTTTATGTAGTGAATTTAATTCAGGTAAATATGTTTTTGTAGCTATTTAAATATTATGGTAGATTTAAAGAAATACTTTGTAATGAAAATTAATGTTGTAACTTAAGATATTTAGTATAAGAGAATAAGATTATAGTTAACTATTTAAAGTAAAGGAAACCATATTTTGAAGTATTAAGAAGCTGGAAATTCATTTGAGAAGAAAAGATTGGGGCTCAATGATGTAAAAACTATGAAATATTTATAAGGTAAGGGAATGCTTTGAGTTTCAAATTTAGGAAAAGAAAAGTGAAGTTCAAAATCATTAAAGGCTGTCCAGATATAGTAATCCTCACTTGAAAAAAGAAAAAGAAAGATTGAAAACAATCCCTGAAAAAAAAGAAAAATATATAGGATTAAAAGCAATCTAAATGAAAACGATAAAAGAAAGAAAAAAATTATGCAAGTGAGGAGAAGCTTGAAAATATGCTTAATCAAAAATGGGCTTCACTGGACCTACCTAAAGGGAAAACCTAAATACATTCCTGAACTTATATTTATAAAATAGATTTTTTACTAATAGTGTTCTCATGAAATTATTATCCTTTGAATATTCTAAGTGACTTAATATTGCAACATATAGTCATTCTTGAAATAAATAGAAAACTAGAACTCTTAAACTTGATGACCAGATAATCTTGTGGCTACATAGTTAATTTAATTACTTGATTTTTTTCTGAAAATCTCACTTTGATATTTATTTAAATCAAACTTATAGTATTTCTGAATTAAAAATTTACTACAATAGATCATAACTTTTTTATAGTACTAAAATTACTTGAGGACAAGTAATAGTTAGGTTTGGAGGATTTTGACCAAAGGAAATATGTTAAGATTTTCATACCTATTTTATACTATTTTTTGATGATATTGCACTTTAAAGAAATGTATTTTTGATGTTTTATTGCAAGAATGATGAATTAAGGTCATTGGAGCAAAAAGATGCAAAAAAGAGAGAATTTGGAGCGAAAAGGACCAAAATGTGAAGAATTGAACTAGGGCGCCGATGGTGAGATTTTTTCGAGACTCCAGAATTAATTCATTAAGAAGGTCCACCGAAGGCGTCCTCGAGGCCGCTGACGGCGAGCTCGGAGGTTATGACCAATCAGACTTTGGATAAGGACAAATTTTGAAGGGATGCTTAGGCAACTCTTGGGAAAGCTCATCCACAACTTTAAGAGAAGATTTTGGCCAAAAATTCAGTGGAGGCTAGAGTTCCTGGAGGTTAGAAAGGTTCCATTAGTGTTTGCTAGAGTGTAAAAATTGTGAGGAATTCTTCGAGAGATTGTAAGAGTGGAGGGAAAGTGAGACATTTCATCCTCCTTGCCGCTTCGAAGAGGAATTCTGTGTGTTGTAAAGAAAGGAAGAGATTAAGAGGAACTTCGAGGAGTTTTCTTGGGGAGAAATTAGAGATAAGTTTATTTATTATCGTAGTTTGTATGACTTTGATTTTATATATGAATTTTGAGTTTTCTTGTGTTTTCCCCATGAGATCTGAGTAGTTTTCTCTGCCTTTCTCCTTCTCTTGAGATTTGTGAAATGGTGATCTGAATTGGTGAAACCATGAAAATGTTTAAGAAATTATGATGATCTTTTCACTTCGATCTTAATTTACTTTCAAACTGGTCAATTGATTTGTTAAAATATGTTGAGTTTTACAACTAATGTGAAGATTACATCCAAGATTCAGGGAGGTCAAAGCCTTCAGAAATTAGTTGCAAATAAATAGTGAAATAATATTATCGGGCGTAGAATTGGAAATTTTTGAGTGACAAACTAAAATCCCCAATTCGCTCATATCATTTGGGTGTTGAAGTGTAGATGTTAGCCCTCAGGCGAGGGGAACGTGGGAGCTCCGAAGTGAGAGCTGGTATCCTCCCAGCCTAGTTGTAGATTCAGTAAACAAGCATAGGATTAGTCAATATTCTTTATGCCTGGACCAATGGGTAAGCTTCTATTTGGCACAATATAATTTGAACTATTTCATTTTATCCATTCACCATAAATTCTTGACAAGGAGAAGGATGCTTTCTTATATATTGAATATCACATTTGAACCTTTATTAGTATAATTAGTTATTAAACAGTTATTAAAATAACATATTTATTTTAATTGCCTATTAGTGACAGATAAGCAAATTGAACTTTGTTGTTGTGATTAAAGTATTGTTTTTCTAAAGTCTTAGTTCGTAGTTCTAATATTACTCCATGTGGGATTGATATCTAGGACTCCATTAGAGCCCTATATTATTTGAGCGATACGTATACTTGCATTAATAAGTGAGAATTTACAATTATTGAATATTTATTACGACTTATTTGTCGAATCTATAACTGTTACTAAGTTTTAGTACAGTTGCTGAGGAATTAAATCTTTTAGCAGTAGTATTAACTACTTCTATTTTTAAGCATATATAAAGTCGCGGTCAACAAACTAAAATCTTCAATTCAATTTTAGTGTTGAAAAAATTGAAGCAAGAGCTAGCCTTTAGGTGAATGGAAGTGGGAGCTCTGGAGTGGGAGCCGGTATCCTCCTAGCATAGCCACGGATTTAGAGACTAAACACTAAGATTAGCCAATGATTTTCTATGTATCGTATCAGGGTAGAGAATTAAAATTGCTCCTATTTGGCACAATACATATTATGAACATTTATCTCATCTAATTTTACCATAGCCACATTGTAGTAGGAAGGATATTTTTCACATAAGAATCTCTGTTACATAAACATAGTTAATAGATTACTATTTACTGTTTTAAATTTTGCATATTTTATCTCATAATAGTTTAAAATTTTAATTTTGATTACATCTGAACAATTGAAATTAGCAACAGTGATTTCAATTGACTTTCTGTGAATTTTACTAACAAATTTATCATTTCCAATTTAAACCTTCCCTGTAGGATCGATATTTGGGGCTTAAATAGAAAGTTCATTATTACTTGATAACGATAGGTATACTTGCATAGCATTTGAATATTATTTGATTATATTTAATTAATATTTACACAAGCTATCTCAACAAAAAAGTCGGATCAAGTTTTTGGCGTCGTTGTCGGCGAAGGTAACGGTTGAATTAAATAGTTCTGATAAATCACGAAATTTAGAGTTAATATATATACCATAAAAATTTATTATTATTATTTAAAATATAAAAAAAATTAAAAATCAAAAATCCAAAAAGAAATATTTTTATTAAAGTGTTATACTTTGCTTGCTTTATTTGTTTATGCGAAATATTGGATATGAAGGTTTAGTACCTTACGATTCAGAATTAGAACATTTTAATAAAAAATTTTGAAAACAACAAAAGAAATTAAAATTTTACAAGAAATAATAAATAAATTAGATAATCCAATAAATGAAAATCGACAAAGTCCTTTAAAAGATTATGCAAATCTAATAGCAGATGAACTTCACTTGACTATTCAAAATCCTGATGTTGCTGCTAATTCATTTGAGCTTAAACCTGTTATTTTTCAAATGGTACAAAATAATCAGTTTGGAGGATCACCTACTGAAGATCCTAACTTACAACTTGCTAGTTTTCTTGAAATTTATGCTACATTTAAATATGACGGAGTGTGTAATGATGGTGTTAGGCTTAAACTTTTACATTTTTCATTAAGGGATAAAGCCAAGGCTTGGTTAAATTTGTTAGCACCTGGATCTACTAGAACTTGGGGAGAACTATCACAAAAATTCTTGGCTAAATATTTTCCACCCTCGCAAACCACTAAGCTTAAAAATGATATTACATCTTTTTGTTAGTTTGAAGGGGAATTGATATATGAATCCTGGGAAAGATTTAAAGATCTTCTTAGGAAATGTTCACATCATGCTTTACCAGATTGGTTAATAATTCAAACATTTTACAATGGATTGGTAGGATCACTGAGATCTATTATAAATGTTGTTGTGGGTGGTTCATTAATGTCAAAACCTTTTGATGAAGCATATTCTTTAATTGAAGAAATGGCTACTAATAATTTTCAATGGCCCTCTGAAAGGGTAAATTCTAAAAGAGTAGCTAGTATTCATAATTTCGATGCAATATCTATTTTGGCATCTCAAATTGTTGTTATTTCTAAAAATATTGATTAAATGGAAATGAATTATTCTCAATTATCCCCAGTATTAGAGGAGAATTCACTAAGACTGATTATTGATACTCAATCATCTTATGAAACTTTAAACGCTATAAATATTTGAAATAATAATCCCTATTCCAACTATTTTAACCTTGGTTGGAAAAATCACCCTAATTTTAGTTAGAATAATTATATTCATTCCGTCAATCCATTTGGAAATCTAAACAATCAAGGAAATCCTAATTTTCGACCTTATTATCCTCCGGGATTTAACTTCAACCCTAACCCACAGTTAGATGCTGGAATTATATATCCTATTTTAGATAGTGCTTGGATAAGCCAAATTCACTGTGTTCTGAAGAAAGGAGGAGTGACTATTGAAGAAAAAAAGAAAATGAATTAATATCAATAAGACAAGTAACTGGTTGGCGAATTTGTATTAACTATAGAAAACTAAATATGGCCACCATAAAAGATCACTTTCCTTTGCCCTTTCTAGATCAAAGGTTGGATAGATTGGCTGGGAACAAATACTATTGCTTTTTAGATGGATATACTGAATATCACGAAATTCCAATTACACTAGAGGATTAAGAGAAAACAACATTTACAAGTCCATATGGAATATTTGATTTTCGTAGAATGTCATTTGGACTATGCAATGCACTTGCAAAATTTTAAAGATGCATGATGTCAATTTTTAGCAATTTTATAGAGCATGGAATGTAAATGTTTATGGATGATTTTTATGTATTCGGGACTTTGTTTGAGTTATATCTTAATAATTTAGAAAAAGTTCTGGAGATATGTGAAAAAATCAACGTAATCTTAAATTGGAAAAAATAGCAATTTATGGTTGCAGGAGGTATTGTACTTAGGCATAAAATTTCTGAAAAAGTCATGGAAGTAGATCTTGCAAAAATCTAAGTTATTGAAAATTTACCGCCTCCTAATAATGTTAAAAGGGTAACAAGTTTTCTAGGACATGCTGGTTTTTACATGCGCTACATAAAATTTTTTACAAAAATAATTAAACCACTATGTCAACTTTTAGAAAAAGATACGAAATTTTTGTTAATGAGGAATGCATAACAGCATTTGAATTATTAAAGAAAAAAATAATCACTACACCTATAATAGAAACACTTGATTGGCAGAAACCATTTGAAATAATGTGTGATGCTAGTGATGATGTTATTGGGATGTATTAGACAAAGGCACAACAAAGTTTTTAAAGTTATATATTATGCTAGTAAAAATCTAAATATGCTCAAATTAATTATACTACTACTGAAAGAGAGTTATTAGATATTCTTTATGCCTTTGATAAATTTAGATCTTATTTAATTGGAACTAAATGTATAGTGCATACAAATCATTCTGTTATTAAATACTTTATGTAAAAGAATGATGTTTAACCAAGATTAATTAGATGGATACTTCTATTGCAAGATTTTGATTTTATCATGGTTGATAGAAAGGGAAATGATAATCAAATAGCTGATCATTTGTCTTGAAATAGAAATATTAACTAATTTTACAAATGAAATTATAGAAAAATTTTGTGATGAACATTTATATATTACTGATGAAATGGATGTACCGTGTTATGTTGATATAGTAAACTATATTGTAAGTGACATTCTACACTTGATATCAAGAATCCACAATTAAAGAAATTTATCTATGATTCAAAAGACTATTTTTGGGATGACCCTTATTTATATAAATAATGTAGAAATTTAATTGTTAGAAGATGTGTGCCTTATGAAGAAACTCAACAGATAATTGGATGATGTCATGATTCTTAATTTGGAGGACATTTTGGAATAAATAGAACTGCATATAAAATTTTGCAAGCTCGATTTTATTGGCCTACTATTTTTAGAGATGTTAATGAATATATTAAATCATGTGATAGATGTCAACTAGTAGCAAATATTTTTAGAAGAGACGAAATGCCTCTAAATTACACATTAGAAGTTGAAATTTTTTATGTGCAGGGATTAGACTTTATGGGACCATTTATGCCTTCATTTGGAAACTTATATATAATTCTTGTTGTTGATTATATGTCTAAGTAGATTGAAGCTAGTGTTGTGCCTAGATGTGACGCTCGGAGTGTTTTTAAATTTTTAATTAAAAATATTTTTACAAGATATGGAATGTCGATAGTAATCATTACTGATGGAGGATCTCATTTCAGGAATAAGAGAATCAAAAAATTAATCAAGAAATATGATATAATACATAGATTCTCTACTGCTTATCATCCTCAAACTAGAGGCCTAGCAGAAATATTGAATCTTTAAATTAAATGCATTTTAGAAAAGCTGTAAATCCTTATAAATTGGATTGGTCTCTTAGACTAGATATTGCATTCTGGGCATACAGAATTGCTTATAAAACTCCTATGGGAATGCCCCCAAATAGATTGTTTTTTGGAAAAACATGTCATTAACCAGAAGAATTTGAACATAAAGCATTTTGGGCTATTAAAGAATTTAATTTTAATTTAAAGGATGCTGGTGAGAAAAGGTTTTTGTAACTCAATGAACTTGAGGAGATTAGAAATGAAACCTATGATAATGTGAAAATTTATAGAGAGAAAATGAAAATATTGCATGATCGGATGATTGTTAAGAAGAAATTTGAACCTGGACATAAAGTTCTACTATATAATATAAGATTGAGATTATTTCTAGGAAAACTAAAATTTAGATGGTTAGGACCATTTAAAGTGATTAAAGTCTATCATTATGGAACTATTATTATTAAAGATCCTAACACTGGAAAGATATTTAAAGTTAATGGGCATTGTTTGAAACATTATTATGAATAGCACATACCTCAATTTAAAGAAGTTTTAATGTTAAGTCAACCCAACTAAACAAATGGTATGTCGGCCTGACGACGTTAAACCAAGCTCTTTGTGGGAGGCAACCCATACTTATATTATTATGTATTACTATTTAGTTTGTTAAGTGTCTTATACATTAGTAGATAATATTCCTAAATAACTACATTTATTATAAATTAATTCAAATATTTTGTATTGGAGGAAAATTGGGAATCGAATTGAATAAAAAAATGAAAATTGCAATTTTGGCCACTAGGGCCGACGACACCCTAGATAACGGACATCAGCGCCGACAGCGCCAATCAAGGGCGCTGACGGCGCCGAGAGTGGTTAGACTGTTTTAGATGACTTTTGGCAGTTTTGGCGCAATTTCTGCCACCATAAAAGATCACTTTCCTTTGCCATTTCTAGATCAAAGGTTGGATAGATTAGCTGGGAACAAATACTATTGCTTTTTAGATGGATATACCGAATATCACGAAATTCCAACNCGGGATTTCAATTCCGATGACCGACAGCTTCTTACGGGCAAACTCCACACCAAAAATAGTGCCGACAGCAACATGTTATGCTATATAATGCAAGGTTAAGGTTATTTCTAGACAAACTTAAGTTCAAGTGGATGGGCCCATTTGTTGTGATAAAAGTTTATCCATTTGGAGCTGTGGATATTAAAGATCCCAAGTCTGAGAAAATATTTAAAGTTAATGGACATAGACTGAAACCTTATTTTATAAGGGATCAACATAAATTTAATGATGAAATGATGTTGGGTCAACCAGTATAAGCACTAGTTATGTCGAGCTGATGACGTAAAACCAAGCGCTTTGTGGAAGGCAACCCATAGTTATCAAAGTGTTTTTATTTTGATTGTTGTTTTGTGTGTGATTAAGAAAATTAGGGTAGTATTTTTGAAACTATTATGTGTTAGTAAAGATATTAAGACTTTATTTACTGACTAAGACATGTTAGAATGAGAATTTTGATGTTAAGTTGACTAGTGCAAAAATGAGCACTGGCACTTAAGCGACAGATCCGACACTTAAGCACGGCAGTTTAAACACATGTGCGAAATTAATATTCTAGAAGGTTTAACTGCCAATGAGTTTGTAAAAACATGCTAAGGCAGTTTCTAAACGTGTATAGGAGTTATTGGTAGGATTTAGGCCTATAAATAGAAGTGTTTTGTGAAGGAATTTCACCCCAGATCATTTCTAGCCCTAAATATCTAAGAGAAAGTGAGATTTAGAGAAAATGTCTTCATGGGAGATGGCTTTGAAGAAAAGGAAGAAACTATGAGGAAAAGGTTCATTAGTCAAAGTGCACAAGAGATGTATAATGGTTTCTTAGCCGTTAGTATTGACGGGATATCAGAGAAAATGTATAACAGTTTCTTAGCTGTTAGTATTGAAGAGATATCAGAGAAGATCAACAAAATTGAGAATCTATGGCTTTATTGGAGACCAAGGTACTTGAGTTGCATGCACATCTAAAGCATATTGGATGGAAATTGAAGATGTAATTTAGCCACATAAGTTATATAGAGGAAGCGGATAAGGCGATGTTCATAAAGCAAAAGTGGATTGAAGAAGATAGTATCAGAGCTCGTCACTGACCGACTTTTTGTAAATCGATAAATACAAGGATTTGATGGTGCTACTAGAAGATTTAATCCCCAGCAACAACGCCAAAAACTTGACAGCGACTTTATATATGCAATAAAATATAAGATAAATATGGACGTATTAAATATTCAATAATTGTAAAGTCACACTTATCAACGCAAGTATACGTATCACTCAAGTAATATAGGGCTCTAATGGAGTCCTAGATATCGATCCCACAGGGAGTAGTTTAGAATTACGGACTAAGACCTTACAAAAGCAATACTTTAATCACAACAATGATGTTCACTTTGTCTTATTGTCACTAATAGGCAATTGAAATAAATAGATAATTTTAATAACTAATAAATAATTAATGATAACACTAATAGGCAATTGAAATAAATAGATAATTTTAATAACTAAAAATAACTAATGATATAAAGTAATAGACAATTGAAATAAATAGGTAATTTTAATAACTATTAAATAACTAATGATACTAATGAAGGTTTGCAATTGAAATAAATAGATAATTTTAATAACTAATAAATAACTAATGATATAAAGTAGGGTNNNTTGTGCCAAATAGAAGCATACCTATTCTTTACCCTTTGGTCCAGGCATAAAGAACATTGACTAATCCCATGCTTGTTTACTGAATCTGCGGCTAGGCTGGGAGGATACCGGCTCTCACTTCGGAGCTCCCACGTTCCCCTCATCTGAGGGCTAACATCTACACTTCAGCACCCAAACAATAGGATCGAATTGAGGATTTTAGTCTGTCACTCTAAAATCTACAATTCTACACCCGATAATAATATTTCTCTATTTATTTGCACCCAACTACCAAGGGCTTTGACCTCCCTGAATCCCTGATGTAATCTTCACTTTAGTTGTAAAACTCAATATATTTTAACAAATTAATTGGACAGATTGAAAGTAAATTAAGATCGAAGTGGAAATATCATCACAATTTCTTAAACATTTTCATGGCTTCGCCAATTCAAATCACAATTTCACAAATCTCGAGACAAGGAGAAAGACAGAGAAAATTACTTAGAACTCATGGGAAAAACATAACAAAACTCGGAATTCATATATAAAATCAAAGTCATACAAACTACAACAAGTAAATAACTTATCTCTAAATTCTCCCCAAGAACACTCCTCAAAGTTCCTCTGAATCTCTAACTTTCTTTACATCACACAGAATTCCTCTTCGAAGTAGTAAAGAGGAAGAAATCTTTCACTTTCTCTCCACTCTTACAATTTCTCGAATAAATCCTCACAATTGTTACACACTAATGGAACCTCTCTAACATCCAGGGCCTCTAGACTCTCTCAATTTTCGGCCAAAATGTTCTTTTAAAGTTGTGGATGAGCTTTCCCAAGAGTTGCCCAAGCATCCCTTCAAAATTTGGTCTTATCCAAAGCTTAAGTAGGCATAACCTTCGATCTCGCCGTCGGCGGCTTCGAGGGCGCCGTCGGTGGGCTTCTGAAGAATTTTATCCTATAGTCTCGGAAAAAAACTCGCAGTCGTCGGGGTCGAGGGCGCCGTCGGTGGCCTAGTTCAAATGCTCAAATTTTGGTCCTTTTTGCTTAAATTTCGCTCCTTTTTGTATCTTTTTGCTCCAATGACCATAATTCATCATTCCTGCAATAAAACATCAAAAATACATTTCTTTAAAGTGCAATATCATTAAAAACAGTATAAAATAGGTATGAAAATCTCAACATATTTTCCTTTGGTCAAAATCCCCCAAACTTAACTATTACTTGTTCTCAAGTAATTTTAGTACTATATAAAAATTATGATCTACTGCAGTAAAGTTTTAATTCAGAAATACTATAATTTTGACTTAAGTAAATATCATAGTGAGATTTTCAGAAAAAATTCAAGTAATTGAATTAACTCTGTAGCCACAAGATTATCTAGTCATCAAGTTTTAAGAGTTCCAGTCTTCTATTTATTTCAAGAATGACTATATGTTGTAATATTAAGTCACTTAGGATATCCAAAAGATAGGAACTTCATGAGAACTCTACTAGTAAAAT
>JXCR01147061.1:245807-271216 GCA_002079205.1 Phalaenopsis hybrid cultivar | reverse complement strand
TTAACACATGGGCTATGTGGTTTGAGATAAAAATAGAAGTTTTGCATGTATCTTAAAATTTACTATTTTAGTTATGAAGTAAAGTGAATTCAACTCAACTCATTTTCGAGTTTTAGTGGTCTTGAACCAGGCTCGAAATTGATTTAATTATGAGTCAAACTGATTTGACTTGGTTTCGCCTTGCTTGAATTAAATTGTAAATATGCTTGGAAAAAATTATGAGTTTGACTCGATATTATTAGCAAAAATACTTGTTGGAAGGAGGATTGAACTCATTACAAAGCTTTAGCAATGGACCAACTAGTAGTTTGATTATGGTGTGTATCAAATATAAATAAATATATCAAAGTTTGTGAGTTCATTTAAATTGTATATCAAGCAATCAACTGCATACTTAAGTATCCAGCTGAAATGACTTTGAGCTCTGCGCCTTAGCTTGAAATTCTACTAAAAAAGTTAAAATTAACTGAGTTGGCTAAGCAATCTACCAGATTTTTTAAAAGTTTTGAGTATTCTTGTTAGCCTCAATTCTAAGACCTCAAACTTCAGATTTTCCTGATGCTTGTAAAGCNTATATTTAGAGTTTTTCTTTCCACCTATATTATTTTATATTGAAAATTTTAAGTTTGGGGGAGGGAAGAAAATGATTAACGATTAGATGTCATCTACTTCAATATTTTAAAAAATTATTAATATGATTTTATGTAGTAAATTTAATTCAGGTGACTATATTTTATAGCTACTTAAATATTATGATAGATTTAAAGGAATATTTTTGTAATGAAAATTAATTTTGTAACTTAAGATATTTTAGTAAAAGAGAATAAGACTATAATAACTATTTAAAGTAAAGAAAACTATATTTTGAAGTATTAAGAATCTGGAAATTCATTTGAGGAGAAAAGATTGGGGCTCAATGATGTAAAGGCTATGAAATATTTATGAGGTAAATGAATGCTTTGAGTTTCAAATTTAGGGAAAGAGAGGTGATGTTCAAAATCATTAAAGGTTATCCAGATATAGTAATCCTCACTTAAAAAAGGAAAAAAGAAAGGATTAAAAAAAATCCTTGAAAAGAAAAGAAAAATATATAGGATTGAAAGTAATCCAAATGAAAAAGAGAAAAGAAAGAAAGAAAAAAATAAAAGAGAGGAGAAGCTTGAGGATATGCCTAATCAAAAATTCGCTTCACTAGACCTACCTAAAAGGAAAACTTAAATACACTCCTAAACTTATATTTAAGGAATAGATCTTTTACTATTAGTGTTCTCATGAAGTTATTATCAGTGACTTAATATTGCAACATATAGTCATTCTTGAAATGAATAGAAAACTAGAACTCTTAAACCTTATGACTAGTTAATCTTGTGGCTACAGAGTTAATTCAATTACTTGAATTTTTTTTGAAAATCTCACTATAATATTTATCTAAATCAAACTTATAGTATTTCTGAATTAAAACTTTACTACAATAAATCATAACTTTTATATAGTACTAAAATTACTTGAGGACAAGTAATAGTTAAGTTTGGGGAATTTTGACCAAAGAAAAATATGTTGAGATTTTCATACATATTTTATAATATTTTTTATGATATTGCACTTTAAAGAAAGGTATTTTGATGGTTTGTTGCAGGAATGATGAAATAGGATCATTGGAGAAAAAAAATGCAAAAAGAAGCGAATTTGGAGCAAAAAAGACCAAAATGTGAAAAATTGAACTAGGGCGCCGACGACGCCATCTAACCCCGCCGACGAAGAGATTTTTCTGAGACTCCATAATTAATTCATTAAGAAGGTCCGCCGACAACGCCCTTGAGGCCGCCGACGGTGAGTTTGGCGGTTATGACCAACTAGGCTTTAGATGAGGACAAATTTTGAAGGGATGCTTAGGCAACTCTTGGGAAAGCTCATCTACATCTTTAAAGAGAAGACTTTAGCCAAAAATAGGGGGGATAGACTCAAAATTGAAGTGTGAAACAAGTGTAGAGAGTCTAAATTGTGAGGAATTCTTTGAGAGATTGTAAGAGTGGAGGGAAAGTGAGAGATTTCTTCCTCCTTGCCACTTCTAAGAGGAATTCTGTGTGCTGTTAAAAAAGGAAGAGATTCAGATGAACTTCGACGAGTTTTCTTAAGGAGAAATTAGAGATAAGTTTATTTATTATTGTAGTTTGTATGACTTTGATTTTATATACGAATTCAGAGTTTTGTTGTGTTTTTCCCATGAGATCTGAGTAGTTTTCTATGTCTTTCTCCTTGTCTTGAGATTTATGAAATGGTGATTTGAATTGGTGAAGCCATGAAAATGTTTAAGAAATTGTGTGATCTTTTCACTTCGATCTTATTTTACTTTCAATCTGGCCAATTGATTTGTTAAAATATGTTGAGTTTTACAACTAAAGTGAAGATTACATCTAAGATTTAGGGAGGTCAAAACCCTTAGAAGTTGGGTGCAAATAAACAGGGAAATAAAATTATCAGGTGTAGAATTGGAGATTTTAGGGGGAACGTGGAAGCTGCAAAGTGAGTTCCGGTATCCTCCCAACCTAGCCGCAGATTCAGGGAATGTGGGAGCTCCAAAGTGAGAGTCGGTATCCTCCCAGCCTAACCACGGATTCAGTAAATGGAACGTGGGAGCTCCGAAGTGAGAGCCGGTATCCTCCCAGCCTAGCCATGGATTCAGTAAACATGCGTAGGATTAGTCAATGTTCTTTATGCCTGGACCAAAGGGTAAAGAATAGGTATGCTCCTACTGTGGGAGCTCCAAAGTGAGAGCCGGTATCCTCCCAGCCTAGCCGCAAATTCAGTAAACAAGTGTAGGATTAGTCAATGTTCTTTATGCCTGGACCAAAGGGTAAAAAATAGGTATGCTCCTATTTGTAGTCAATGTTCTTTATGCCTGGACCAAAGGGTAAAGAATAGGTATGCTCCTATTTGGCACATTATAAATTGAACTGATTCACTTTATCCATTCACTATAATTTCTCGATAGGGAGAAGGATGCTTTCTTATATATTGAATATCGCATTTAAACCCTCATTAGTATCATTAGTTATTTAATAGTTATTAAAATTACATATTTATTTTAATTGTCCATTCACTATAATTTCTTGACAAGGAGAATGATGCTTTCTTATATATTGAATATCACATTGGAACCTTCATTAGTATAATTAGTTATTTAATAGTTATTAAAATTACATATTTATTTCAATTGCCTGTTAGTGAAAGATAAGCAATATGAACTTCGTTGTTGTGATTAAAGTATTGATTTTCTAAAATCTTAGTTCGTAGTTCTAATCTTACTCCATGTGGGATCGATATCTAGGACTACATTAGAGCCCTATATTACTTGAGCAATACGTATGCTTGCGTTGATAAGCGTGACTTTAAAATTATTTAATATTTATTACGTTCATATTTATCGAATCTATAACTGTTATTAAGGTTTTAGTACAGTTGTTGAGGAAATAAATCTTTTAGTAGTAATATTAAATACTTATATTTTTAAGCATATATAAAGTCGCGGTCATCCCTCGAGGCCTATTGCTAAATGCGTTAGCAACTTGTCTCAGTTTATTTCCATATTTATAATAGTAGCAATTTGACTTTGTAAATGACTACCCATCTGCAACACAACTTCTTCTATAAACACCTTCTTCTCCTTAACTTGTTAATTAAATTCAAGAGGATAAGTAGGTCTAAAGTTAGCACTACCCTGGTTGTTCCAATTTTCTAATGGGTTTACTTGAGCATCCCTCTATTGCTGACTTCCACCACTAGGATTGTTGTTCCAATTGAAGTTATGATGAGTTTTCCAACTTGAGTTGTAAAAATTGAAAAATGGGTTATTGGGTCTGTTGATAGCATTTATAGTTTCCAATGAAGTATGAGAATCAATCATTTGTCCTGATGAATTTTTGTCAACCATTTGGGGTTTTAGAGAAAAATTCATTCTAATTTGGTCTATCTTCCTAGATAATGTAGCAACATGACATGCAATCATTGAAATAACATTGTTATCATGGATAATGGCTACTTTCGTAGAATTTACCCTATCATAAGGCCATTGATTTGTAGACATTTCTTCAATTAATAAATAAGCTCATCAAAGGAATTAGAAATTAATGAACCTACAACAGCAGCATCTATAATAGATCTAAGGGATCCTAGTAACTCATTATAAAAAAGTTTGAATGATTAACCAGTCTGGTAAAACATGATGTGGACACTTTCTAAGGAGTTCCTTAAATCTTTCCCGACCTTCATATATAGACTCTCCTTCATACTTAGTAGAAGAAGTAATATCATTTCTAAGCTTTGTAGTTTTTAAAGGTGGAAATTACGTAGCCAAAATTTTTTGCGCTAAATCTTCCCAAGTTCTAATAGATCCAAGTGCTAACAAATTTAACCATATTTTAGCTTTATCCCTTAATAAAAATGAAACAAGTCTAAGTCTAATGACATCATTTAATACACCAAATGTAGTACATAGTTCTAAAAAGATAGCTAAATGTAAATTGGGATCCTCAGATGGTGTTCCCCCAAATTGATTATTTTGTACCATTTGTATAATTGAAGATTTAAGTTCAAATGAGTTAGCATCTATAACAAGGGTTTGAATACCTAATTGAATTTTATCTAATGTAGGGTTTGCATAATTCCTTAAAGGTTTTTGTAAATTATATGTTCATTTTCAGCAATTTGAATTTCAATATTATTGTACGATGTGTTAGCCATTTCTTGAGAATTATGAAGTCTTACTTGTTTTCAAATTTTTCTAATAGTCCGTTCCAATTCAAAATCGTAAATTACTAAATTTTTTGATCCATAACTATGCATAAACAGTGTAAAAATTACATAAAATAAAATAACACACCAAAAATGAAAAAATATATATGTATTGAATTTTTTAATTTAAAATTTTTATTCTGCTTTTCAAATTTTTCATTTTTTTTTTTGTAAATTCTGAAATTTTAATTTACAATTCAAATAAAATTGTAAATTAAAAATTTCCATCGCAATTCCCAACAACGGCTCCAAAACTTGAATTGACCTGCAATTACTTCTATTTTTAATCTCCTTAATTTTGCCAGAAGATATATCTCAAATTATATCTAGTGACTAGTGTGAACAAATGTAATGATTTGTAAATTATATAATAAATTTTCACACTAGGGGTACTACGCAAGTATACGTATCATTTCATGTAATATAGGATTTTTCTTAAAACTCCCAGTATCGATCACACCAGAAATGTGGTAACTCCTAAAATCAACTTACAAAATTTCTATTTAAATTGCAACTTAAACAAATAAGAGGTCAAAAATTATATGCTTACTAAAAATTACTACCAAAGAGTTAATAAAGAAAGTAACAACTAAATGTTACAACATAACAAAATATAATAACGAGTTTGGATATTATGGAAAAGATTTCCCCTTGTAAAGAGATATTAACCTATGTAGGATTTAAATGATTCAAGACAATTAATATATTGTGACAAATAGAAGCATACCTTATTCTTTACCCCCTCCCGGTGCTAGTAAAGAACATTAACTAACTTAAGACCGATTACTTAACATCTCGATTCTACATAAGAACTATCTAACCTCTCACCTCTAGATGCCCCTAAGCCTATGCCACCATGATGGTAGAATCCCAAACTTAAGGTACCAAGCCTTAAGCAAAATTAATAAGAATCTAGCCTATCACTCTATAACTAACCAATTCTACACCCATCAAAATTTATCTCCCTATTTATTTGCACTCCCCCTTAGGTGATTACAGTGGATTTGCCTCGAATGAAGTGTGGTACCCACTAGTTGGGTGAAATCATAGGCCTCCAGGTCATTATATTTCTCAACGGATTTTAACCTCACAAGTGATCAGTTTGTAAAGTAAATGAAGATTCAGTGAAAATACCGTCATAATTTTTAAGAGTAGAAAGAAATCTTTAAATCATTCTCATCCCACAAAATTAAGTACCATATGCAAGTAGAAAGAAAGAGAACTACTTAGAACTAATGGAGATTAAACGAAAAAAAAATATTTGCATTGAAATTCAAGCCTTACAAAAAAAACTTAAACACAAATACAAAGAGTAAAAAGAAGTCCTTAAATCATTCTCATACAACAAAATTAAGTACAATATGCAAGGAGAAAGAAAGGAAATACTTAGAATTCAAGGAGATTAAAACAAAATAAAATATTTGCATTGAAATCCAAGTCTTACAACAAAAACTTAAACACAAATACAAAGTACCTTATGTTTTCTCCCCAAGTAAACTTCTGGAGTTTCCTTTAAGTAATCTCAAAACTTCTTGACACTAAGCACACTCAAAAGTACACTTGAACACAAAATATGAAAAAATTAATCCACTATTTCCGCCCAATTAAAGTTTTGAGGCTCCAAAAGGTCTCTAAATTTGGCCAAATCCTCTCTTTAAAAATAAAACAAAAAATAATCAAGGGTTACGTTAAACACCCCTCCAAAATTTGGTCAAATTCAATGGATCTTTTAGAAATATAGTTACTGGAGCTATAATGCCAGTATTGGGTGTTATAACACCCATCTCGCTCGTATATGGTGCTATAGCACCACACCAAAATATTCAAGTTTGCTCCATTTTTCATTCATTTTCTCAAAATGTTCATTCCATGTGCCTAAAACCAAAAACATGCAAAATATCTGCCTTTAATATGCAATATCATAAAAAATGGACGTAAAAGGCTTATAAAATATGCACTAAAAATAGGTCATTTTTTGGTGGATCAGGCAGCACTCCTCCTTAACCCAAGCATGATGGGACTTGGGTTGCTTGGACAAAAACGCCATGTGTGAGGGGGGTAGGTAGAAATAACTTCTTTTGTCCTCTTTCCCTTATTTTAATTTCTCTTTTGTTTTATTAATCATTTAAATAATATGTGGGTCATAGAAATCCTTGCTAGGTTAGTGTAGGTCGTGGATGACCCATTGGGTCATGGACTTGGGGCATGGGCTTTAATCCATGGACTTGGGCCATGAGCTTATGTTTGGGCTTTAAGCATAGAATTATGGTTTTGACCTAAACCTAAGATAAATGGGTTTTAAATTCATTCTTTTAATTAATTAATTAATTAATTAATTAATTAATTAATTAAAAGAATAAAAATGACCAAATTGTCATAAGTTGACCATCATTGATCGTGGTTGATCGGGGTTGACCTGGGCTAACTAGGTTGACCGGAGTTTACCAAGATTAACCTGGGTGAACCAGGTTGACCCTGCTTGATCATGGTTGAGCAGGGTTGACCGGGGTTGACATGGGTTGACCTAGGTTAACTAGGTTGACCAGGTTCAACCACGGTTGGCCATGAGGTGGTATTGTTCCTTTCAAATTTAGAAGGAAAAATTAGGGTTTTAATTTTGGGTATGGAAAAGTTAAGAAGGCCACTAATAAGATTAGAGGTCAATTTGGGTGGATCCCCTTCCTAATAAAATTTTAATAGTCATAGTGGCTCCTAACATTTTCAAGCTTTACCCAAGTAGCCTAGGGTATGCTTACCCTTAATGGTCAATTCAGCTATTCCCTAAACCCACTCAGCCAAAGGGTTGGGTTTGAGCTTATATAAGTTATATAGATTGACCTCTTTAAAAGTGAGGTCAACACTAATCAATCTTCAGTGTTCTAGAGCATTGGAACTCATTCCTTAGTGAGCTACAATCAGATGGCCATTGAATTTAGTGTTTCTTGAGTTTAGGTGGATAATCAAATGAGGTGAGGGCTTTAGATGGTTTTTGTTAGCTTTATGAGTGGTTTGGAAGCAATAACACTCTACTAAAACAAATCCCCCTCTCGTTAAAATATACCAAGGTTTTTTCCTTGTATGAGGACATGGGTTTTCGTCAAGCCTTAACAAATCCCCATCACATTATTTGCTAAAGGTAGTAAAGGTTGTTCCAAGGTTAAAATATACCAAGGTTAAGGCTGTTTAAGTGGTAGTAAAGGTTGTTCAAAGCTGATTGGGTGGAATCGATTCAAATCACCTTTATCCTATTTGCTTGGGTTGTAGTTGATTTGCCACTATTGAAATTATTTAAAAGGACTTGTGTGAGTTTGTAACTTAACACTTAATGATTAAACATAATCAGAAATGACTTGGATGGGCTCAAGTACTTAATTAAAATTTTAATGTTTAGGTTTCAAGTTTAATGAGTTAATTTGATATTTTAAATTTATTTGGACTCAATGGTTTGGCTTCTAGTGGAGTTTTGAGCAGATGTGTAGCTTAATAATTGATTTAGGTTTGTTTAAAAGATGCTTAATTAATTCGCATGACCTTGGTTTGATCATAAGTAAGTTAAATTAGAGATAAATTCCTTTAGGGCAATGGTTGGACTTTGTTTAGGTTTAATTTATGCTTGGTTTGGGTTATACTGAGCTCAGCTTAGGGTTGGGTTTGCTTGGTAGAGTCTCTAAGGGCCTCATGGAAACATTCATGTCATTTTGGTAGCAATTATTTTAAGTATAATTCATTTTAGCCTATTGTGATTTTAAATGAGGAAATTTAAGTTTGATTCTGATAGATTTATGTTGGACTTAGCTTAACTTAAATGGCTTTAAAATTACACAAGTGACTAACCTAGGACGAGACTTTGTTTTGCTAATTTTGAATTCAATTTATGATTAATTAGATTGATTTAACTCATTATGATTCAGTTGGGTTCATAATGAGTTACGTAATTAGAAGTCAATTGGCTTCATCCTTATTTGGCTAATTTGGTTTTGATTTATAGAATTATATGCCCAAGTTTAATTTCACTTTCATTATGATTTGGAGATTCCAAGCCTTTGATAGTTCATTTGATTCAGTAATGAGTCATATGACTCATTGACCTCATTATTGTTATGTCTGACAAAATTTTGATTTATCCAAATTGATTTTGGTTAAACAAGTCAATTGTTAATTTTATTTAAATTTGATTGACGTTAAATCTATATAGGATTCTCCAGGTTCCAAAGTGAACTTCTTATTGAACTCCCTTCTACATAAGTTGGCCTAAGGTTCAATTAAAGCTCATTTGGAATTAAATAGAATAATTTGGGTTAGCCACACTATGACTGGGAAGGCGGCTAGGAAATGCTAGAATGGAAACTAAAGCCTAAGAGGGTGGCTTGGGGTTTGATTTATGATTTATTTGGGGCAATTGCAGCTATTTAAAAAATGATACAAGAAGTTATTATAGAAGAAGATATTGTTCAGGAATCAATGGTGGCTATTACAATTTTTTTTTTTTAATATTTGATCACAACTTTTTGACAGTTCCCCCATAACACGATCTCATACTGCCTTTATCAAAATTGATGTCAAATATTTCAAAACTTAGTTCAGATAAATGTTCAATATTATTCAAATATGATTCAAACAATAAAATTTGCACAATGTTAGAACAAAAATAAAAAATGAGTTGGCGGAATATTATTTGATATATGATTTAAAATAATCTATTTGATCATGTCAATTTGATCACGCATGATTTAAACATAAAAAAAAAACCCTTATGCATGTCTGTTGAATTCAGAGTTACAATAATTTTTTTATTGAACGAATCCAAGCCAGCTTATTGTCACCTCTCAAAAGAGCTCTTAGGAGCAATGGACAACCCACTTAAATAGTACTTTTCGGTCCTACACTTAGCGATGTGGGATTATTTGTCTGTGACATTATGCTGCTCGAAAGAAATCTAAAACAAATGAATAATGAAATTAACAATAAAGAAAACTAGTGTTTAAGAATATAGTATTATATTTTGATGACATATCGATATATGCATATGAAATGTACTTTTGTAAAAAATAAATATTCCGATACATTTTTTAAGAACTAAATATAGGCCATATTTGACCAAAAGAAAAATTTATCTTACTTTTAAAAGTTGTTTCAGTAATTTCCTGAAAATTTTATTGTAGCGAGGCGAAAACCGCTTCGCTCAGCTATCTCAGCGTCGCCCTCGTTGGCTATCAATTTCGCAGCACAAGCCCGCATTTTTCCCGCCAGTAGAAGAGGCGAAAGAAAGCATCTTCATCTCCCTCTTACTCTCTCACAGAGATCATTAGGGTTTCTTTTGGCGTGGATTTGTTTCTTGGTCAACCCTTTGAAGCCAATTGCTTTCGCTTACCCGACGAGAGTTAGGGTTTTTAGATTGGTGGTTGATGCGTCAGAATGGCACCGTTGGGTTGGGAACACCACGCTTTAATTCAGGCGCTTTTGTCTCGTGGCCCGCTAAAGGAGCGAGAGTTTCACGACATTTTCGCCGGTATCACTGGGAAAAATCCAGGTTAATTAAGTTGTTTTCTTTATTTTAAGAATTGGGATTTTATCGATAATTTTGAAGTTCATTAGGTTGCTTTCTTTGTTGATATTGAGTGATATGAGTTCGGCATTTAACGATTTAGTTCCTCTTTAACACAGCCATGGCTGCAGCCTTTTATTCCACATCGTTCTTTAAGCCGAGCTGGGTTCATGATTTTATTTTATTGATGTGAAAAGATTTTATATGTAAATGTAAGCGCATGTTCATGTGATTGAAAGTTGCACAGCTGTTCTTTCTTTATTATTTTTATTATTATTTTTTTCATTTATTTGGCCATTAGATGCCTTTCAACTTGAAATTGGTTAATTTGACTTACATTTTGTTGTCATCGAAAGTGAAGTATTGTCATTTATGAAACGGTGGGTCAATTATATCTTAAATATTGTAATATTTTTTAGAAGGATCAATGGTGACTATGCTCTTTCTTAATTTTGTCATTTAGTTTGGCCTCTTTATTAATTTGATTTGCATCTTCATGTCATTGAATTGTAATATAGTGTCACAAAATTATTATTTAAGTATGCCATTTAACCAAATAGCTTACATTCCTAATAGTATAACATGTCATAGTAGATGTTGGTGAACCAAGCAACCTCTAGATCACACTTTTATTCAAATAAAAATGAAGCATGCGTTAAACACTGATCAATGTTCTTGTTATAAAGATTTGCAGATTGTAAACTCAAATTGCGTGGAACATAAGAACATATATTTATCATGAATTTATTTCAGCATGATTCTCTTTTTTAGGACTTACTAAATGTTCATCCGTTGGTCCATTCTTCTATTCATCTTTTACATTATTTTTTCACTGGCAATTTAGTCTTTTTTCCGGATTTATCTTAATAGAAGTTTAGGATTATTTATTAGCCTGTATGAGAAAAAAAAGGTCTTTCCTTGAAATTTGTTGGGGAAATAGGTTTTGCTTTTATATTTCCATAACACTTAATTTTCATGCTTATAATAGCTCATGCTGTTGTATGCAGTTACACACAAGCAACTGTTCAATGATTGTCTGCTCAAGATAAACAAGTGGTTGGATTTTGTCCAATTTGAGCTACGAGCATGCATGGACCAATATGATGGAAGCATTTATTATGGAATTGTTAACAATGTTTCTGATGAGCAATCCAAGCTTGGAACAAAGTATTCTGTACCACAGATTGTGTTCTATAAGGCTATTGTAAGTTCGATAACCTTTTACTTCTGAGATGATAATGTGTGCAATTTCTTATTCAGGAGTTGTGTGCGATGATTCTATGCATGTAAATTTATTGACATCTTAATTCTTTTATAAAATAATGTGAATTTATTTTGGAATGATAATGATATTACCCTGGACATTCATTTAAAAAAACGGGGCATTTACATACACAACACACAATTCTTATGAATTTACATATATATATAACATCCAAAAATTAATATTTACATTCATAGCACTCAATTCTTCAATGTCACATAAAAAATACCACTTTTATGAACTTTTTAAAACTTGTATGCACCTTTTTGTGCATAGGTTTATAGCACTGTGGTGTTATAAATGTAAATATCAAACTTTAGGTGTTAGATATGTATATCCATAAGACATGTGTGGTACGTAGGTAAGTTTCCCTTAAAAAAATGCTGAAGATATTATGAAGGACATCCCCAAATAGCTAATTGACTATTTGTTATTATTCCTGCAAATGTTCTAAATAAAGTATTTAAAATATGAAAAAAAAAAATTGACGATTAATTAGCGAGAAGGTTTTTTCTAACAACATTCAGAAGCTGTTGCTGCCTAATTGGACCACAAAATTATTTTATGTTTTATTTAACTTTTGGCATTTTCCTTCTGAGTCTAAATTAAGTATATCTATAAAGGGAACATATGTATTGTTCATGAAAGAAGTTCTGCAACATACATTCAATATTTCAATTATTGATGCAATAAGTTTTGTCAATATTCTTTGGGTTCTATATTTTCCTTGCTTATTTCATAAGCCATGTACTATACTGGATTCTTGGGCGGTTACCACAAGTATTTTTTTTGTAGACAGTACTTGTTATATGATATGTACTGTTTTTGGATGAAGTTTGGTACCCTGTCTTTGATATTATTGCCTTTCTACAAGTACGAGTTAGTTAACTTGCCATTCTTTGTAGTAATCTTTTATCGGTCAATCTCATGCAGTTAGAAGCAATGGTTTTGAAGGGAATGAATCAAGGATGTATAACCAGTATTGATGCTCTAAATATTCGCCTGGAAAATCAGGTTTTGATTCCTGTTACTCCTATTATTCCTAATTTATGAAATTATTTTTTGCTTTACATTTTGATTACATAGCTTTTTATGCATATTTTAATGCTTTTAGTATTATGCTTATGTTGCAGTTTTTCCTACTTAAACATTATAATTACGACATTCATTTGTTTTGCAGGAAAAGAAATCTTTCTAAATCTAATGCAATATTTATAATTGAATTAAATCTTCCCTAGCTTCTTATGAAGCTGCTAGTTTATGTTTTCTCTTTTCTTAACACATGGGCTATGTGGTTTGAGATAAAAATAGAAGTTTTGCATGTATCTTAAAATTTACTATTTTAGTTATGAAGTAAAGTGAATTCAACTCAACTCATTTTCGAGTTTTAGTGGTCTTGAACCAGGCTCGAAATTGATTTAATTATGAGTCAAGCTAACTTGACTTGTTTTCACCTTGCTTGAATTAAATTGTAAATGTGCTTGGAAAAAAATATGAGTTTGACTCGATCTTATTAGCAAAAATACTTGTTGGAAGGAAGGATTGAACCCATTACAAAGCTTTAGCAATGGACCAACTAATAGTTAGATTATGGTGTGTATCAAATATAAACAAATATATCAAAGTTTGTGAGTTCATTTAAATTGTATATCAAGCAATCAACTGCATACTTAAATATCCATCTGAAATGACTTTGAGCTCTGCGCCTTAGCATGAAATTCGACTAAAAAAGTTAAAATTAACTGAGTTGGCTAAGCAATCTACCAGATTTTTTAAAAGTTTTGAGTATTCTTGTTAGCCTAAATTCTAAGACCTCAAACTTCAGATTTTCCTGAAGCTTGTAAAGTAGATGTGATTGATAACTCAAACATAAAATTTTTCTATTCCCGAAAATGTAGATGANAGCATGCATGGACCAATATGATGGAAGCATTTATTATGGAATTGTTAACAATGTTTCTGATGAGCAATCCAAACTTGGAACAAAGTATTCTGTACCACAGATTGTGTTTTATAAGGCTATTGTAAGTTCGATAACCTTTTACTTCTGAGAGAATAATGCGTGCAATTTCTTATTCAAGAGTTGTGTGCGATGATTCTATGCATATAAATTTATTGACATCTTAATTCTTTTATAAAATAATGTGAATTTCTTTTGTAATGATAATGATGTTACCCTGGACATTCATTTAAAAAAAACGGGGCATTTACATACACAGCACACAATTCTTATGCATTTACATATATATATAACATCCAAAAATTAATATTTACATTCATAGCACTCAATTCTTCAACGTCACATAAAAAATACCACTTTTATGAACTTTTTACAGCTTGAATGCACCTTTTTATGCATAGGTTTATAGCACTGTGGTGTTATAAATGTAAATATCAAACTTTAGGTGTTAGATATGTATATCCATAAGACATGTGTGGTATGTAGGTAAGTTTCCTTTGAAAAAATACTGAAGATATTATGAAGGACATCCCCAAATAGCTAATTGACAATTTGTTATTATTCCTGCAAATGTTCTAAATAAAGTATTTAAAATATGAAAAAAAAAATTTGACGACTAATTAGCGAGAAGGATTTTTCTAACAAANCATTTTTATTTTGGTTGGATCAAACTTCAGACTCCATCTCAAACCAAGAAAAAAATTAGTTTCACGATATTTGCTTTATATACAATCAACAGCTCTATCTAAATCGAAAATACTTTATTTATTTTATTTGTAAAGCTTCATTGCCTAAATAAACCATTTTAAAAAAAGGAGTATTTTTTTTATGATGTGTTTTGATAACACGCTTCCCAAGAAAAAACGTATTGTGCTTATTGTAACCTTTATTGTCGATCTCTTTGGGATGTGTTGCAGTATTCCTATTTTTCCTGAATGTCAAAAATAAATGTGTTCAAAATGCTAGCAACTAAACGACTCCTTAATTCTTTATGTTCAAGCCTTATTGTCAGAGCTTGCTACTAAGGTGCTGGAAGTATTGGAGCTTGTTTCTTTTTTAGCTAATAATTGACTATTATGATATTAATGCCTTTTTATGTCTCCAATTTTATTTTTATCTTAGATTTGTTGCTTTGCTGTTTAAAATTTATGATGATTGAAGTCTATCAGGGAGGATTGGGTGAGCTCATTGAGCAAATTAAGAAATTATTAGCGAACTGTTTTAATTTAGTTAACCCAACTTTGAAGTCCTTAATTAGCTCGTTGAGAAATCAAAATATAATTTGCACAGACTTTGGTTTGGGGCAGCTGCAACTTATTAATAAGCTGGCTGTCTTTTAGGATTTAGGGTTAAAATTTTCCTGCCCAGAAGCTGTTGCGGATAAGCTGACTGTCTTTTTGGTTTTTGCAGTTTGAAAACAGCTGTGTTACAGTTGTTTCTGAACAAATGACCATTCTGTACCTGTACTGTAATGATGTTTATAATATAATTGTTCATACTAGCTCATCTCATACTTGAAATAAAATATTCAGTTTGAACCTTACAAAATAAAAATAAACACTTCACTAAACAGTGAGTAACACGACTATCAAAATTAAAAAAAGACTACTAAAATAACAATCAATAATATGATATTATTTTTAAAATGTAGCTGATGTCGATCATGAGATAAGCCGTCCTACAGAAAAACTCGTGATGTTCGATCACTCTCGGTGGTGGAATCCTCCAACCCATCTGCCCACTTGAAGAAGCCAGTTTTCTGTTCTTCTTCTCCTTAGACACCTGTAAAACTGTCTTTGGTTGTCACGAAGGAAGCATGGAACAATAGAACATTGTAGTTCGCAGTAGCAGTACAATCATTTGGAGGTACTGAAAATTCTAGAGCTTATCTTTTCTGAAGGCTTAAAAACAGATATCGTTAGATATAATACTAGTAAAAATTAATAACATAAGTAATTAATTAAAGTTTTACGTAATAGTGAGGCTCAAAGAACTCAGTGTACCAATGCATCTGTCACTACAAGAAGACAACAAATCTTATAAAAAATAGTTATTGGTTGACTTTAACCCACGTAATACCCAACACGTGTGTCACATATACTTATCACAAAAAAAATCATCCAGAAGAACCTCAAAAATCATATTATTGATAAATGAGTAGAACA
This sequence comes from Phalaenopsis hybrid cultivar, assembly GCA_002079205.1. Lineage (NCBI taxonomy): Eukaryota > Viridiplantae > Streptophyta > Magnoliopsida > Asparagales > Orchidaceae > Phalaenopsis > Phalaenopsis hybrid cultivar. The sequence continues at coordinate 255,491 of JXCR01147061.1, read as the reverse complement.
TGATTGTCTTCATTGGGATTTCACATGTGACACAAGCCGATAGTGACATACATGTCATCCAAAAGGGCCCATAAAGTGAAACATTTCATTATAGACTTCCAAACTCCACAAAAAAAAAAAAACATGCAATATTTAGGATACATATATTACCCATGGTTGCCTCATTAGTCATCCAAGTGGGAGAAAAATAGATCTAAAAGGAAAAGAAGTACATATTACTTGCAAAAAAAATTGATACAATAAATATCAAATGCATAAAAAACATAAATATACATGACTTGTATAAAATATTGGTACAATAAACAGTAAATGTTTCCAACAATCATTACAATAATCAGAAATAAATATAATGTTCCCTCTGATCACTCTCTAACTATAGCATTCGTAATTCGTTCTCTCTACTCCGTCATCTCGCTTGCACTTTCCTCATCTTGAGTCATTTTCAGCACGTGTCAAAGACTGTCCAAGACGATATTCATACGTCTCAGCAGGGACATGTGAATGATACTCATCAGCCTCACAGAAATCAATGTCGTTGTGCGAAGGATGTCGTCGAATAGATTTGTGGAGAACAATCATGACAATCACAATCTACACCTGCTTGGGAAACAAATAGTTCGACATATCACGAAGTATAATTCATTTCTTCTTTAAAACTCAAAAAGTCCTCTCAATCACACCATGTAAGGAGAAGTGTCTTTTGTTGAACATTTCTCTCCTGCTCGGTGTGACATTGTTGGTTCTCTCAAATTCAGGTATGTGAGAATTCATATTAGGATAGGGCTTCAGATACCCTTGTTCAATTGATACCCAACATCTACCAAATAATATTTACTTGATGTAAATAGGATGATTAGTGTTGAAGTAAAAAAAAAACCAACATTTATCCGAAATATTCTAAATTTCTCACAGAAAAAGGAGCACCTGAAACATTGTTGGTAAAATCAGCTTGCATCTGAAATTCCCAATCCATATTCATAACATACATAGCACCTTAAACATTGTTGTTAAAAAATACACCACCAGCTATCATCATTTGCTCAATATTTTCATAAAATATCAAAAAAATTGATGAAATAGCAATCCATATTAATGAAATACACAAAAGCTAAAAGACTGTTGTTTATATACCCTCTAAGCATTTCTCAAATTCACACTCATATATCACAAATCAATGTAGGAAGTAAAAATGTCAATCATATATCGCTCTAAGCATTTCTCAAATTTGCACTCATTTATCACCAATCAACGTAGGAAAAATGAAGCAAAAATGTCAAAATCTTTAGGGTGATAGGAATATAATCATACTAAAAAAACAAAACCAACCTAGGAGTCGATGCCATGTGACTACAAAGCGATTGAAATTGCATATAATATTGAAAAATTGGGGTTGTAGCCACCGAAAATAGAGAAAAAAAGTGTCATCAGTGCTACGTATGTAAAAAATTTAAAAAAAAAATTTCTCATAGAGCAAATCCATGAAGAAGATATGAGGAGAGGATAACAAAGGAAAAAAGAAGCTAACATCAACAAAAATTTTATCCAGATGTGTCGGTGAGCGAAGAGGAGTAGACAAAATACCCTAGGCAGATCTCTTGAGGGGCGAGGCCGAGTGGGAGAGAGGGCAGGGGGTAAAGAATGCCAAATAAAGCTGAAGAAGCCGGGACGAGATCGCGGTGAGGCTTATCGGGCGTGTTTAATAAAATGCGCCTGCGCCGCACCAAACAAACAAACGGAACCGCGGTAGCGGGCCGCGCCGCATTGGATAAGCTGCACGCACCCTTAATGTTTTGATATTCTAAACTTTGGCATACCCACCGTGCTTGTGTCTATGCAGTTGACATTTGAGATTTTTGNGATAAGCTGCACGCACCCTTAATGTTTTGATATTCTAAACTTTGGCATACCCACCGTGCTTGTGTCTATGCAATTGACATTTGAGATTTTTGTTTTACGTGCCATCACAAACAATTCATATGTATCTCTTTGGGTCTTATTAGGTGCTACATTCTCTTCATACACTTAATATTCTTATAGGTAAGCCAAAGAAAGTGCCGAGGTAAAATACTGGTTTTGCAAATTGCACATAGTGTTGTGTTTATAGGGCATTTAATAAGCATGAAAATCCATTGTATGTCATTGAAATGAATGCTATTTTTTCTTATTAACAAACTCAATAACAATTTTGTTGGGCATTTTTCAACATACCATCCTATTCCTATATATTACATATCTAACCCCTAAACTTTACTTTTTAAGTCAACACCAATAAATCTTTCGTGTCACATCAAGAGTATCACTATTTTTACTCTTAAAAAGTGGAATACACCTTTTCAAGCATAGTTATGGTGGCATGCATGTGTGAGATTCAAATACGTAGCAATTGAGTGGTAAGTATGTAATCTTCATATTTTGTTTCAGGTCCAGGATGGACAGGCTCCACAGGACAGCCACTCTCGTATACCTGCAGTATTTAAGACTTTCACTATTTCTCAGAAAGAAAAAACTCTCAGTGAACTCATACGGGACCGGTGGCTGTCGTCTACTTCAGATGGTAAAATTGGTCTTGGGATCCGTTCTTTTCTCGATTTGCGTAGTTGGTTTCTCAATAATGAGGTTGTAACATGCCATGTCTGCAATGAAGCTGCTATAAAGGTCCGAATTCATATAACTTATAATTTTATGAGGATGTTGTGATTCTTAATTAAATTAAACCGATCTTTTACCAAGCTCAATGGCAAGTTTATGATGGTTTTTTTTAATGCATCTAGACAAGTTTATCTACTTATGCATGATATATAACATTGTATTTTTACTCCTAGAATGTTTTTTTCTTGTCATTGTTTGATTATTTTTTTCATCACTGCGCTGGCATTATATTTTAATTTTCCATAACATAAGGCTGGAAGATTTAGGGTTAATTTTGTGGAAGAGATTATTCATTCTGTTTTGTTGAAATGGTTGTGCATCTTCTTCTTTTTTAAGATCATTGAATGTATCACGTACGAATTTTCAAGTTTTATGGTAAGAACTGAACCGAGCTTATATTGTGCCAAACATATCTACTAACTTAAGGATGAGGAATTTTTAAATAAACTGCTTGAGGCATGCCATTGATCAACTTTGATTCAATTTTTCTTTTCTTCTAATTTTCAATCTTATATATGCAAGTTGGATGAGTGATTTAGTATGGTATAACTACAACTAGGGGTGTAAACGCGCCGAACAGCCCAGGCTTAGCTCGTATTCGGCTGTTTATATTTCGAGCTCAAAAAGTGTGTTTGTGTACGGCTTATTTGCTTAGCGAGCCGAATACGAGCTTCACGAACAAAGAGTCGTTTTAAAAACTCTAATCACGTAAGCATTAGATGTTTAGGGTTGGGGTAAGATTTAAAAATTATTGTTTATATTAAAAAACCATTTGAATCTAATTTAATAAANTTTCAATCTTATATATGCAAGTTGGATGAGTGATTTATTTGAGTATGGTATAACTACAACTAGGGGTGTAAATGCGCCGAACACGAGCAATCTCGTTTATATTTCGAGCTCAAAAAGTATGTTTGTGTACGGCTCATTTGTTTAGCGAGCCGAATACGAGTTGTTCACGAACAAAGAGCCGTTTTAAAAACTCTAATCACGTAGCCATTAGATGTTTAGGGTTGGGATAAGATTTAAAAATTATTGTTTATATTAAAAAATCATTTGAATCTAATTTAATAATTTTTCTTCTANGCGTGGCTCCCCACGCGTTAATTAAAAGAAAAGGTACAAAAATTGGAGGGGGGAGGATCCCCTTCTATAAAAGCAAAAAAATACATTTGCAGCACACCCCTAGGGGTTCCTCTCCCCACAGTACAATGCACACTAAAAGAAATCTCTAAAAATACAGGTATACCCAAAACGAAAGAACAAAAACCCAAAAATAAGTAAATNCCTAAATTATCAATCTCCTTAGCCTTTTCTCCCACCCACTTAGTTTCTTGAATACATAAGATATTAATTCTCTTATGAATCATAATATCAACTAATTCCATTAATTCTTCAGTCGAGTAATAATTCTCCAAAAGCACTCCCACGAGCAAACAAAAGACCTTTGAGACTCTGGAGCGTAGACCAAAGAGATCCAAAAACAGTAGCAGCCAGCGGAAGCCGTGAGAACAGAAACAGAGCAGAAAGCAGAAACCAAAAGCAGGGAGACACAACCAGGCTTGCTGCATAACCAAAGAAACCTGCCAAGCAAACTAGGAGACCCGCAAAAGAAATACAAAAAAGATTCCCTCAATGGTAAAGCCAAGAAGCACAAGAATCTAAAAACGAACATATGGCAAATTTAAATTATCCCCATTTAGGAGACGTCTGAGAAGAGCAGGAGGATACATGCCAACGTAACAGGCCTCCCCTGCGTGTTTGGCTAACCAATCAGCAGAGGAGTTGCCCTCCCTATGAATGAATTTTCAATTTACATCTAATTGCCTTTCAGCCATTAAGGCTATATATATATATAATTGATGAGTAGTATTTCGAGCTAAAACGAGTCGAACACGAACGAACAAATCTTGGTTTGTGTTCTGCTTATTTACTTAGTGAACAAGTTGAAGATGAGCTTCTTAACAAGCCGAATAGGAGTTGTTCATGAACAACTAGCCGTTTTGATAGCCCTAACTACAACAATCTAATNATATATATATATATATATAATTAATGAGTAGTATTTCGAGCTAAAACGAGCCAAATAAGAACGAACAAATCTATGTTTGTGCTCTGCTTATTTACTTAGTGAACAAGTTGTACACAAGCTTCTTAACAAGTCGAATAGGAGCTGTTCATGAACAACGGGCTGTTTTGACAGCCCTAACTACAACAACCTAATTATGGGAGAGATCAACATGTTGTATCAAATAAGGATAAATTTCTTAGTTTGTTGAAATTTTTTTGCATAATTTTTTATGCTAACCTTGTTATTAGCTTGTTAGTGTTTCTATTTTTATTCAAATTTAATATAAATTAGATTCCAATTATGATGAATAAATTGCAATTGCTCACTGACTTTGACATGTTTGAATTTATTATTGATTTCTTCAGATTTATCTGATCAATGCATGATCTTTTGGTTTATAATTTTTAAATTTACGACTTTGCATTTAAAGAAATTTTTTTTTAGTGTTTCTATTTTGTGATCTTGATCNCATAATTTTTTATGCTAACCTTGTTATTAGCTTGTTAGTGTTTCTATTTTTATTCAAATTTAATATAAATTACATTCCAATTATGATGAATAAATTGCAATTGCTCACTGACATTGACATGTTCGAATTTATTATTGATTTCTTCAGATTTATCTGATCAATGCATGATCTTTTGGTTTATAATTTTTAAATTTACGACTTTGCATTTAAAGAAATTTTTTTTTAGTGTTTCTATTTTGTGATCTTGATCTCTTAAGTTCCTTTTCAAGATTTATTAAAATACTTAACCCTAAATCTCCTCATGAAAACGTATTTAAATTTTAGTGTTATCTAGATATCATCATAACTATATCATTCAAAATTCAATTATTAGTGTTCGTCAAGTTTGTCCAACTTGTATAGTGTNTACTTAACCCTAAATCTCCTCATGAAAACGTATTTAAATTTTAGTGTTATCTAGATATCATCATAACGATATTATTCAAAATTCAATTATTAGTGTTCGTCAAGTTTGTCCAACTTGTATAGTGCTATCAAAATTGGATTTAAATTTCATTTATAAAGTTATTATTGGACCTTACCAAATTAAACATCTAATATTTGCTTATAAAATAGCACTGCGTAGTGGATGTTAGCAAACCAAACAACCACTGATGTATTTGAGGGTAGGGAAATATATCCTTAAGTGACTGGACAACAACGGAAGTTAATATCAGACTCTTTATTTTTAGTTATGTGAAATGTCATTATATTGTGGAAGCATGTTTTCTATTAATTTCTTAAAGGATTATTTGTTTGTTTGAAGTTATAAATTATATTTTGAAAAATGATAGAATTTGTGAATTGCATCATTGGTATGAATGTAGTTAGATATCAACACTAATTTCAAATTCTATAAATCTTCTCCAAACTTCCTCAAAAGTGATAAATTCATTTTCATACTCAAAATAAGTGAACACAAACTTTATTTTCTAGAGCCTATTTTCTATCTAGAAAGATTATGGAGAGACTGATGGAGATTGCCAAAACTTTTATTTTAATGATTGGAGGAAAGCATGCATATATTTGTTTGCTAAAAATGATTGAACTTTGTTTGAACATGCTGACATGTTCAATTTTATTGTTCTTTAATTTTTTTTTTTTGGATTTTTACTGTTTGACTTCATTATTTATATGGTTTTTTTTTATCATACCATTTTGATCCTTGGTATTAATTATTTCCCATTCTAACATTTTGATCTAATGAAGCTGTCACCTTGATTGGCTAATGTTAATCAAGTGGTTTTTCCTTAAATCTTCTAAATATTATCCCTCAAGTTTTCCCTAATTATGAAAATGACCCAACCCTAGCCATGACCTTCCCCATTGCTCTATGGCATCCCAGTCATTATTTTTTAGGTGAACAAGAATTGTCCAATGTGGTCGGGAGCAGCATCTTAAGAAGCATGTACAGTTGAAGTGTGAATCAACATGGAGGTTACTTGGGGCATGGGTGGTTTAGTCCATAAGCTTAGCATGCCCAGTTAATTTATCTATAATTTGAGTTAAGTGAATCACATTAATAATGATGTAAGATCAGCTTGTTATACAGATAATTACGAATTTTATAGAAACATACAGTACATTCACAAATCTTGGTGTGTCCAGTAAAAATCTACTAATTTTATATTATAAGATGAATAACGGTCTTTTGAAAAGATTAATCTCTAGCATCGAAATTGATGATTTTCCTGCTGCAATCCGTATTTAATCTTTCTAATTTCACCACCTGTTATTTATCTCTAACTTCTTGGTTATCTCACCTGATGGATGAGACAACAGGCTGAACATTGTCCCAAGGAAGGATGCCCTATCCGTATGCACAATTACTGTCTATCGAAAATTTTCAAGCGTAAGGTAGTATCCACTCCTCTCTTCTGTTTCTAGGAAAGCATCCTGATCAAATTTTTGATAGAAAGTGTCTTAAATCTTACTGGATTTGCTTTGAGATGAGTTCAAATGGAGATTTATCACACTATTCTCAAAGCAAATTAATGAATTTGATAAACATCCTGACCAAAAGTTTTCCTTGTTTTTGTTCGTTGGTGCTTTTGAGCTGGTGAAGTTGTGATTTTGTATAATGGCTGACCTTAATTGTGCAGCAGATTGCAAGAGTTTGTCCTGTCTGTGCCACTGAATGGCACCCTTCTGATTGCCATGAAGAAGTAGAAGAAAAGGTGATAGAGGCTTCCTTACATATTAATGAAGTCCTAAACATTCCTTACCCACGTAAAAAGAGGACAAGAAACTTGAAAGCAGAATTGTTTACAGCTGATGAAGCTCAAAGCCAAATGATTTCTGGTCCTGCTCTGAGGAAGAGGCTGAGGAGCTGCAAAAATGAAATCATGGAGACCGAGGATGCGGAACCATCTCACTCGTTACCTGGTTCCACTATTGGTATGAGAACTCGCCGATCAGGACGCATATAGTTTAATCATTCTTGCTCTGCTGCTTATATGAGCTGAAGCATGAGCTCTGTTCCATTTTTGTAATGTATATTTGAGAACTTTTATTACTGTTTTTGTTCCGTCGTTGTTAGTCTTATGAATCGTAGGACTAGTGATCATATTTTGGTTATAAATGCATCTTGGCCAAAATTTTAAAATAATTTGCTGCTATATTTTTAATCTAATTGATACCTAAATTTATTTTAAATCATTCATTAAATCAAATATACTTTCGGATATTTTTTATGCGTCATCAGTTATATTTTTATTTATGACTCACATTTATTTTAATAACTTATGAGATTTATTTTTGATAACTTAAGTTATTAATTTTCATAACTCATAACTTATGTCATAAATTATGACAACTTATGATATTTATTTTGATAACTTAAGTTATTTATTTTCTTAACTCATAACTTATGTCATAATTTATGATAACTTATGATATTTATTTTTGTAACTCTATAACCCCTAAAATAAATAAATGTTACTAACTTATGTCATTGATTTTATTAATAAAAATCAATTAATTTATTAAATTATCATAAATCCTATTGGTTAGTAACCCCCTTGATGGATGGTGGATAAATAGAGCATGAATTTGAGAATGGGTCCTCTCTCTACCCAACACACCTCGTACATTTCTCTCCATCAGAAAGTACAGAAAGTTTTAAGGGATTAGAGAGAGAAACTCCATCTCTTCAAGATCAAATTTGTTCATCATGAATACAGGTATGCGTCGCTTTATTTTTTTCATATGTAAAAATCATGAATTTAAAAGATCTTGGCTATTATGTACTTTTCTTTTAAAATTTGTGTATAAAGTTGAAACATAAATTTTCTAACATGTGGTATCAGAGCCTTGATTACTAAATTTATGATTTTTCATATAATTTTATTTGTGTTAATTGTAATAAATTTCCGCTGTGAATTAATTTTTTAATTAGATCAATAAAACTAAAGTAAATTGATATGATTGAAATTATTATTTATTTAATATCTATGTAATGTTTAATTTGTTAGTCACCAAAGTGACCAAATTAATAAGTTTAATAGATATTAAATTAAATAAATTCAATTAATCAAGAGTATGTGATGCTTGTTATGAAATAATTAAATATTTTATTAAAAAAAAAAATAAAAATTCGTTGATTATAAAATATTTTTAGATCGCCCAAAGGTTGATCATTTGTTTTATAATCATTGAATATAATTGTAGTCTATTTATATACTAAGTTAAGGTATGTTTATATATCCAAAGATAATAGACATGTCTAACTTGAGTACAAGCAATTATCAATTATGTTAAATTTAAGTCAAGCATCAATTATGTTTATTATCGTGTATTGTTATATCACCCAAAGGAGATTTCAATACGCTATTATTATTATGATCATTATTTTAATCTGATTTTATATGAATACCTATGTAAGTTTAATGTTCGAAGCATTAATATACGAGCATGTTTTATTTATTTGCAGTAACTACTCCTGTTTCTCTTCATTCGCAAGCTACATCTATTCAAACTTTCAATGGGCTTAATTTCTCTGAATGGCGTGAGCAAGTCCAGTTTCACCTTGGTGTTCTGGATCTTGATTTATCACTTACGACTGAGAAACCCCCTGCTCTTACTGATTCTAGCAGTGCTGAGCAAATATCTTTCTATAAAGCTTGGGAAAAATCGAATAGATTAAGCTTAATGTTTATGCGAATGACTGTAGCAAACAACATAAAGTGTACATTTTCTAACACTGAAAGTGCTAAGGAATTTATGAAATTTGCTGAGAATTGTTCTCAGTCTGACTCTGCTGATAAGTCTCTTGCTGGGACACTATTAAGTACGTTAACCAACATGAAATTTGATGGTTCTCGTACCATGCATGAGCATGTCGTTGAAATGACGAACATAGCAGCAAGACTTAAGACCCTAGGAATGGAAGTGAATGAAAATTTCCTTGTGCAATTTATCATTAACTCCTTGCCTCCGGAGTATGGTCTATTTCAAA
>JXCR01147061.1:224676-245447 GCA_002079205.1 Phalaenopsis hybrid cultivar | reverse complement strand
TAAAGAATAAAATTCTTAATGAATTAGATTTTACTGATCTTGGTATCTGTGTGAATTGTATTGAAGGAAAACACACAAATCACACACTTAAGAAAGCCGCCACAAGAAGCACACAGCTCCTTGAAATTATACACACTGATATTTGTTGTACCTTTTGATGTTCCATCTTTTGGTGGAGAGAAATACTTCATCAACTTTATTGATGATTTTTCACGTTATGGGTATGTCTATTTATTGCATCAAAAATCTCAAGCTATAGATGCCTTAAAGGTATATATAACCGAGGTTGAGAGACAATTAGACAGAAAAGTGAAAATTATCAGATCTGATAGAGGGGGTGAATATTATGGAACTTATAATGAATCTGGACAATGTCCAGGTCCATTTGCTAAATTCCTTCAAACTAATGGCATATGTGCTCAATACACTATGCCAGGAACACCACAGCAAAATGGTGTTGCAGAAAGGCGAAATCGTACTCTAATGGAAATGGTTAGGAGTATGATGAGTAATTCTTCTTTACCCTCATTATTGTGGATGCATGCTTTAAAGACCGCTGCATATTTATTAAACAGGATTCCTAGTAAGGCAGTTCCAAAGACTCCTTTTGAACTGTGGACAGGAAGGAAACCTAGTTTAAGGCACCTGCGTGTTTGGGGTTGCCCAGCGGAAATAAGGTTATATAATCCACATGAAAAGAAACTGGACTCAAGAACAACCAGTGGTTTCTTCATTGGTTATCCAGAAAAATCTAAAGGGTATAGATTTTATTGTCCTAATCACAGTACAAGAATTATTGAAACTGGAAATGCTAAGTTCATTGAAAATGGTGAAGTTAGTGGGAGTTTGGAACCACATAAAGTGGAGATCCAAGAAATTAGGGTTCAAGTTCCTTTACCCAAAATTTCTTCTCAAGTTGTTGTTCCTACAGTTGTTGAACATTTTGACAACTTACAAGAACAACAAATATATGATCAAATACCCCACAATGAAACTGTCACTAATGAACCTACATTAGATGAACCACATGAAGTAGTACCTAGAAAGTCTCAACGACAAAAACGGTCTGCTATTTCTGATGATTATGTGGTTTATCTTCATGAATCCGAATTTGACTTAGGAGTCAATGAAGATCCAGTTTCATTTTCACAAGCCATAAAAAGTGCAAATTCTTCTAAATGGTTAGATGCAATGAAAGATGAGTTGAAATCGATAGATCACAACAAAGTCTGGGATATCGTTGAATTGCCTGAAGGTTGTAAAAGAGTCGGGTGTAAATGGGTCTTTAAGACTAAGCGCGATTCGAATGGCAATATTGAACGATATAAAGCCAGACTTGTTGCCAAAGGTTTCACTCAGAAAGATGGCATCGACTATAAAGAAACATTTTCTCCGGTTTCTAAGAAAGATTCATTTAGAATTATCATGGCACTAGTAGCTCATTATGATTTGGAGTTACACCAAATGGATGTGAAAACTGCCTTTCTGAATGGGAATTTAGATGAAGAGGTCTACATGAATCAACCTGAAGGATTTTTGGTTGAAGGAAAGGAACACATGGTGTGTAAACTTAAGAAATCAATATACGGACTTAAGCAAGCTTCCCGACAATGGTATCTTAAGTTTAATGATACCATCACGTCCTTTGGATTTAAGGAAAACATTGTTGATCGGTGTATATATCTAAAGGTCAGTGGGAGCAAAATTATATTTCTTATTCTGTATGTTGATGACATCTTGTTGGCTACTAATGATCTTGGCTTATTATATGAAACCAAGAATTTTCTCTCTAAGAACTTTGAGATGAAAGATATGAGTGAGGCATCCTATGTGATTGGAATTGAAATATTTCGTGATAGATCACAAGGATTGTTAGGGCTGTCTCAGAAAACATATATCGAAAGAGTTCTTAAGAGATTCAATATGGAAGGTTGCTCAACAAGTGTTGCTCCAATTCAGAAAGGAGATAAATTCAGTCTTATGCAGTGTCCAAAGAATGATTTGGAACATAAACAAATGGAAGAAATTCCTTATGCATCTATTGTTGGAAGCTTAATGTATGCTCAAACTTGTACCAGACCAGACATTAGCTTTGTTGTCGGGATGCTGGGCAGGTATCAAAGTAATCCAGGAATAGATCATTGGAAAGCTGCAAAGAAAGTTTTGAGGTATCTACAAGGAACAAAGGACCACATGCTCACTTATAGAAGATCTAAAGATCTTGAAGTGATAGGATATTCAGATTCAGATTTTGCTGGATGTGTTGATACCAAAAAATCAACATTTGGCTATTTGTTCCTTTTGGCCGAAGGAGCAATCTCATGGAAAAGTGCGAAGCAGACTATCACAGCTTCTTCCACTATGGAAGCTGAATTTGTGGCTTGCTTCGAAGCTACAATTCAGGGTTTATGGCTGCGGAATTTTATTTCAGGACTTGGAATTGTCGACAGTATTGCCAAGCCGTTGAAAATTTATTGTGATAACTCCGCGGCAGTCTTCTTTTCCAAAAACGACAAGTATTCCAAAGGTGCTAAACACATGGAATTAAAATATCTTGCCGTTAAGGAAGAAGTTCAGAAACATAGGGTGTCAATTGAGCATATTAGCACCAATCTCATGATTGCAGATCCTTTGACAAAAGGATTGTCACCGAAGACATTTAACGAACATGTCGTGAGAATGGGCATTACCAAAACCCTTTATTAGTTTTATGCTCTTTATATTTTGACATTTTGGGCCCAATTTTTCTTGTTTCTGATATTTATAAATCTTGTTTTTATCGTTAGTGTACACTTTATGTTGCATGATGTTTCAACAAGATTTGTCTTTTAATAGACATTATGGGACCATGATGTTAATTCTCATTATGCTAAGTATGTAATTGATATTGTGATACATGGAAGGGACTGTGTCGATAAATTGATGCACAACCGCCATGATTCATATTAATTTCATACTTATTAAATAATTTATGATTTAACCAATATAAAGAAGGATTTATCTTGTAGTATGTAATGCACTATTAAAATTAAGTGAGCCAAGTGGGAGAATGTTATATTTTTATTTATGACTCACATTTATTTTAATAACTTATGAGATTTATTTTTGATAACTTAAGTTATTAATTTTCATAACTCATAACTTATGTCATAAATTATGACAACTTATGATATTTATTTTGATAACTTAAGTTATTTATTTTCTTAACTCATAACTTATGTCATAATTTATGATAACTTATGATATTTATTTTTGTAACTCTATAACCCCTAAAATAAATAAATGTTACTAACTTATGTCATTGATTTTATTAATAAAAATCAATTAATTTATTAAATTATCATAAATCCTATTGGTTAGTAACCCCCTTGATGGATGGTGGATAAATAGAGTATGAATTTGAGAATGGGTCCTCTCTCTACCCAACACACCTCGTACATTTCTCTCCATCAGAAAGTACAGAAAGTTTTAAGGGATTAGAGAGAGAAACTCCATCTCTTCAAGATCAAATTTGTTCATCATGAATACAGGTATGCGTCGCTTTATTTTTTCATATGTAAAAATCATGAATTTAAAAGATCTTGATTATTATGTATTTTTCTTTTGAAATTTGTGTATAAAGTTGAAACATGAATTTTCTAACATCATCAACAAATTATTTATCATTTGCTATGAATCTCAAGATTTTTTAAAGCAAAAAATATTTTAGATTTAATTTCAAAATCATTCATAACTTCGATTTTAAGAGGTTTATAGTCAAACTGCTTGTCTTGACAAGATAAACTCATCGATACCAAAATTGGTCTAATCTGAGTGTGAGCAAGTTTAAATCAAGCTATTAAAGCACAATTGCATGCTTCAAATTATTAATTAGATGGTCAAATTAATTTAAAATTTGATATATTTATATTCAAATCGAGCATTTCAATAAGAGGAGTCCAACGAGAACTCCTTTAATTATAAGGTCATTAGGATCCTCATATCATAAAAAAAGAAACCTCTATGATAAAGGCTATAAATAGATCTCATCCCTTCACTTGAGGGGAGGATGAGTCAAATTTAGTATTGTTCCTCGCTGAAGTCTTGTCAAATACTTTCGGCCTGGGTAGCTGACGACCACACCCTTTTTTTTTTTCTAAAGAGCGTAAAAGGCTCCATTTTATTATCACGAGAAAAATTTACAAAAAAATGGGATAAAGAACTCAACTTAAACCCTATACAACTCACCCAAAGAAAAGAAAACATGTTCCTATTTCCCAAAGAAAAGAAAAAATACAATTCACATCACACCCCAAATCAAACAACAACACGATCAATAAAGGTCCTTAATGGCTAAAGCCAACAACTCATCAAGAAACATAAAGAAAACTTTAGCATTCGAAAGATTATACCCAACCTTTGCTGCTCAATGAGCCATCGAATTGTCTTTACGAACATGAAACCACATAACATTCCAATTCTTTGATAAAGCTTGAATTCTCTTCATCTGAAGCATAATACTCCAATGCACCTCTTTATTCCACCTGCAACACTTCCAAAGAAATCAGAGAATCCATTTCAATAATTTTTTGGCAACCATTACTCTAAAAACCACTGCATCAGCTTCAACAGTTAATGCAAAACTAGGAAAAGTGAAGGCCGAAAACCAACATACTAGGGAACCGGCAAAATCACGACATACTCCACCCATACTAGTCGCATTAGGTTTCCAACAACTATCAGTATTTATCTTAAAATAGGGAGCATTTGGTTTACACAAAGTAACCCAAATAGTATGTCTAACATCCATATTCTGCATTACCAATTGCTGAATATTTCCAACTAACTTATTCCAAACCTTCCTTTAAATTTAAGAAAAGTAAGACTTGCACAAATAACAGAAAATGAGACCCATAGTCTGGTANTATCCACTCCTCTCTTCTGTTTCTAGGAAAGCATCCTGATCAAATTTTTGATAGAAAGTGTCTTAAATCTTACTGGATTTGCTTTGAGATGAGTTCAAATGGAGATTTATCACACAAATTTTTGATAGAAAGTGTTTTAAATCTTACTGGATTTGCTTTGAGATGAGTTCAAATGGAGATTTATCACACTATTCTCAAAGCAAATTAATGAATTTGATAAACATCCTGACCAAAAGTTTTCCTTGTTTTTGTTCGTTGGTGCTTTTGAGCTGGTGAAGTTGTGATTTTGTATAATGGCTGACCTTAATTGTGCAGCAGATTGCAAGAGTTTGTCCTGTCTGTGCCACTGAATGGCACCCTTCTGATTGCCATGAAGAAGTAGAAGAAAAGGTGATAGAGGCTTCCTTACATATTAATGAAGTCCTAAACATTCCTTACCCACGTAAAAAGAGGACAAGAAACTTGAAAGCAGAATTGTTTACAGCTGATGAAGCTCAAAGCCAAATGATTTCTGGTCCTGCTCTGAGGAAGAGGCTGAGGAGCTGCAAAAATGAAATCGTGGAGACCGAGGATGCGGAACCATCTCACTCGTTACCTGGTTCCACTATTGGTATGAGAACTCGCCGATCTGGACGCATATAGTTTAATCATTCTTGCTCTGGTGCTTATATGAGCTGAAGCATGAGCTCTGTTCCATTTTTGTAATGTATATTTGAGAACTTTTATTACTGTTTTTGTTCTGTCGTTGTTAGTCTTATGAATCGTAGGACTAGTGATCATATTTTGGTTATAAATGCATCTTGGCCAAATTTTTTAAATAATTTGCTGCTATATTTTTAATCTAATTGATACCTAAATTTATTTTAAATCATTCATTAAATCAATAATACTTTCAGATATTTTTTATGCGTCATCAACAAATTATTTATCATTTGCTATGAATCTTGAGATTTTTTAAGCAAAAAATATTTTAGATTTAATTTCAAAATCAATCATAACTTCGATTTTAAGAGGTTTATAGTCAAACTATTTGTCTTGACAAGATAAACTCATTGATACCAAAATTGGTCTAATCTGAGCTTGAGCAAGTTTAAATCAAGCTATTAAAGCACAATTGCAGGCTTCAAATCATTAATTGGATGGTTAAATTAATTTAAAATTTGATATATTTCTATTCAAATCGAGCATTTCAATAAGAGGAGTCCAACGAGAACTCCTTTAATTATAAGGTCTTTAAGATCCTCATATCATAAAAAGAGAAACATCTATGATAAAGGCTATAAATAGATCTGATCCCTTCACTTGAGGGGAGGATGAGTTAAATTTAGTATTGTTCTTCCCTAAAGTCTTGTCAAACACTTTCGGCCTTCGTAGCTGCTGACAACACCCTTTTTATTTTTCTAAAGAGCGCAAAAGGCTCCATTTTATTATCACAAGAAAAAAATTACAAAAAAATGGGATAAAGAACTCAACTTAAACCCTATACAACTCACTCAAAGAAAAGAAAATATGTTCCTATTTCCCAAAGAAAAGAAAAAATACAACTCATATCACACCCCAAAGCAAACAACAGCATGATCAATAAAGGTCCTTAATGGCTAAAGCCAACAACTCATCAAGAAACATAAAGAAAACTTTAGCATTCGAAAGATTATACCCAACCTTTGCTACTCAATGAGCCATCGAATTGCCTTCTCTACGAACATGAGACCACATAACATTCATATTCTCTGATAAAGCTTGAATTCTATTCATCTGAAGCATAATACTCCAATGCACCTCTTTATTCCACTTGCAACACTTCCAAAGAAATCAGAGAATCCATTTCAATAATTTTTTGGCAACCATTAGTCCAAAAACTGCTGCATCAGCTTCAACAGTTAATGCAGAACTAGGAAAAGTCAAGGCCGAAAACCAAAATACTAGAGAACTAGCAAAATCACGACATACTCCACCCATACTAGTCGCATTAGGTTTCCAAAAACTATCAGTATTAATCTTAAAATAGGGAGCATTTGGTTTACACGAAGTAACCCAAATAGTATGCCTAACATCCATATTCTGCATTACCAAATGTTGAATATTGCCAGCAAACTTATTCCAAACCTTCCTTTAAATTTAAGAAAAGTAAGACTCTTGCACTAATAATAGAAAATGAGACCCATAGTCTGGTACACATCAGGCATCACATCATTAAAAATTGCTTTATTCCTTGCAAGCTAGACAAACCACATAACCATACAAGGGATAGTGCTAAAGAATACCTTTCCAAACTGTTTCTATCTATTAAACAAATCGGTGAAAAAATGAAATGTATGTTCCATTTCAATGTTAAGAAGCTTTTTAGTGATTCACATATTGCGGTAATAAAACTGCAATCGCCAAAAAGATGAAAAATGGACTCCTCCTTGTCCTTACAAAGAATGCAACGAAAGAGATTCTTAACCCTTTCATCTTAATAATATCATCGATCGGAATAATATTATTTAATACACACCATATAAAGAAAGACATGGACAGTTTTGGCCAGGGATTCCAAATCCACTCCAGTTGAAAACCTTGAGAAATAGAAATAGATTGAGCAAAGCTCTTTGAAATTGAATCCTCCAACCTTTTTTTAACAATCAAACTATCCTTCCTATCCCTAAGGATAGGAATCGAAGCAATGAATTTTGCATCCTGAAAATTAAAGACTACATCAGCTCATCCAGCCTCCAATTATTATGAGCCCAGAATTTGTCAACTTTAATATTAATATCAAATGGCCCACCATAATTATCAGCAAGTGCACCTTGTCCCAAACAATTATCAAACCAAAAAGAACACTGCCCATTACCCAAATCCCAACAAAAGAAATTTTTAGTAAGCTTAGAAAACTTACACATTTCTTTCCAAATGAAAGAATCTCTTTTCATAGGAGAAATAGTTATGTTCCTCAGCACAATTTTTAGCATGCATCAATGAAGCCCATAAAGATTTATTCAAACGAAAATGATACAAGAGCTTCATGTAATTTATTTTTATAGAGTCTCGAAGACTCCTAAAACCCGGACCACCCTTATCATAAGGCTTACACAGTTTAAGCCAACTCCTCCAATGAATACTTGTCTTACCCAAACCATCCCAAGAAATTTATTAAACAACACTTCAAGCTTCTTAATAACCTCTATAGGCATATTCATAACTTGTAAATAATAAAGAGGCAAAGAGCATAGGATACTCTTAAGGATAGTAATTCTCCTTCCATAAGAGAGAAATTTATTCTCCCAAGATAACAATTTCTGTTTAACTTTATCAACCATATGTAGACAAGTGGCAATCCTCTTTTGTCCCTTATTTAATTCGAAGCCCAAATACGAAATAGGAAGGGAAGATTTTCTACAATTAGTAACATCAGAAATCCACTTCTTTGTAGTAGTTGAAACATGTTTAGAAAAGTAATAAGAGCATTTAGAAGTATTGAAGCAAAGCCTTAAAGCCTTTTGAAAATGTTGAAGAATCTCCTAGAATCTCTTAATTGACCATTTATGAGCATTGGTAAAGACAATTAAGTCGTCCACAAAGCGAAGATGTGAAATACTAATTCTTCCTTTGTGAACGTAGTTTAAAGTAGGGCAAGCTGCAAAACAGTGATTAAGACTCCTGTAGATATAATCAAAGACAATAATAAACATATAAGGGGAAAGAGGATCACCTTGTTTGGTACCTTTGTTGGCTTTAAAGAAGCCACATTTCTGACAATTAATAAGTTGAGAATAATAGTTATTATTCAGGATTCTATGAGATAAAGTGCAGAAATGAATAGGAAAACCAATGGCTTTCAAAACATCAAGAATAAACTCCGACCGAATAGTATCAAAAGTTTTCTTAATGTCAAGCTTGAAGATCACATCACCCCCTCTACTCTTCATATCAAAATCCATAAGAAGTTCCTGGACAGTCAGAGCATTATCATTAATACTCCTCCCTATCATAAAAGTAGATTGATTATTATATATAATATTCTGAAGGAAAGGATGCAGTCTGTTAACAATAATCTTTGAAATGATCTTAGACATTACAGTATTAATACCGATAGGTTGAAACATTTCCTAAGAAGAAGCAGTACTAGCTTTAGGAATGAGAACAATAGTAGAAGACTTAAAATATTAAGGTAAATTAATTCCATGGAAAAAATCCTGAATTGTATTAACCAATTCAGGATGAATAATCTCCCATCCTTTATTATAAATTTTAGATGTAAACCCATCAGATCCAGCTGCTTTCCCATCCTCCATAGACTCCAGAGTTTTCTTAATTTCCAACGTACTAGGAATACTTGTTAGATTCTGTCCAAAATTGTCAGAGACCGAGCCATACAAAGCTGTATTAATTGCTAGTAAACAACTTTCATTTGAAGTAAAAATATAAGAAAAATAAATAATGCCATGATTGAAAATAGCTTTTTGGTTATTTAATATGCTACCATTACTGCAACAAATTGTATTAATATGATTACTTCTTCTGTTTTTAATACAAGCCTGAAAATACAAAGGATTTCTATCCCTTTCCAGAAAATAAGTCTTATTGGCTTTTTGGGCAAGGAAACATTCTTCCATAGAAATAGCTTTATTTAAGTCCCGTTGTCCTTGAAATAGGACATCCGAATCAATCCTCTGGTTGGATAAATCTTTTTCCAGAGACTTAAGTTCATTTTCAAGTTTCTCAATACCAAGATTTATATTCCCAAATATCTCCCAGTTCCAACTCCTATGACTGTTAGCCAACATTTTTTGTAGCATCCATAGTTTATACCCAGAATTACCCACAACTAAAGTCTTCCAACAATTTTTAAGAAATTCAATAAAATTTCCATGAAGAAGCAACATGCTATAAAAATGAAACTGGTAAGAGATCTTGAAATAAGAATTTCTAATTTTCAGAATAATAGGGGCATGGTCAGATGCAACAACATTAGCAAGATATTTGTTTAATCTTTCAAAAGTACTTCCTCTATGCCAAGTAAAGGGAGTTCCTTTAAATCCCAAATCAAAAAGACCAGCGTCTATAATAGCATTGTTGAAAAAGGAAATGAAATTAAGATTAGGAGCAACTCCTCCTTTCTTCTCTAGAACATAAGAAATTAGATTAAAATCTTCTCCCAAAGACACGGTTCTGAGTTAGAATTAATGTCAGCTAACAGGTTCCAAAGTTCTAAACGAGATTGTTTAGAACAACCAGCATAAACAATAAAAAAAATGAAAGAATCATTATTATGATGAATAAAAAAATGTAAAAACTATTCATGATTGATAAGAATATCAATCTTGATGAAGTCCTTCGAAAATAGCCAAATCTTATTATTAAGATTGGCTAGAGTGTGAAAAAAACGAAACCTTCTCATGAACTTCCCATTATTTTTAACAGCAACCAAAGGCTCCAAAATACTAAAGAAATGCAAATTATAAATACGAATCAATCTCTTTAATTTGAAAAAGGCACTAAACTTAGCTATGCCTCTAATATTCTATATTAGAGTATTAAACATATTTAAGATTGGATTTTCCTCTATTGCATCTAGATGAAGAAGGAATTACCTCATCATCTTTACCTGATTTCAAAATATTGAGAGCTTCTTGATTAATATAACTAAGTTCTCTTGCTCCCTTTAGTTCCATTTTTCTTGAAGATCATTGAACTAACCAATCCTCTTCCAACTCTTTCCTTGTTAAAACCAGACTATCTTTATCATAGGTAATAAGATTGGATGCAAGAATCACATCATCATTAATTGTAAGGCTAGAAATCATAGGGTCAGAGATATTATCCTTAGGAATATCCCCTTTATTCGAGACAGGCTTTGTTAGATCCAGTTCTTTCGAATGTAGATGAATATTAGTACTCATGCTCTCAGGTATATTCTCGCATGGAGGTATGGAATTCAGTATTTCATTAGACAAATTGTGCCGAATGTTTACTGTGTCACCATTACTGATTCGAGCTTCTTCGTTGTTGGTTAACTCTATTGTGTAACAACATATCCTTGAATACGAAGTAATGACTTATCCCTGAATATTGTGTAATGAATTATCCTGAATATGGTGTAATAAAGTATCATGAATACAGTGTAACAAAGCATCTCAAATAAAATATAAAGACATATCCTAAAAGTGGTATAAATGAATAACGTCCTATTGAGGATTTCACGATAACTTTTGACGACAATGACTTAGGATTGTTGTATTCAGAATGACATGACTTTCTTTGAACCTCTTAAGCTTTCTATTCATCATATACCGACAAGTGTTATGTCTAGTATAAAATAAAATGCTCGAGAGACGGGTTGCATCCTCCAATCAGTGTAACACCAATTACACTTTTTGTGGCCAACTGAGTCTCTTTCAGCCACCCACTACGGCTTATGTGGTCAGTAACTGTTGTGGTTTCTTACTATGACCTATGTGGCTAATTGCTATCATTACAACCTTTCACTACAACATTTGTGGCTAACTCATGCTCATGCAGTGACCTGCTACGACCTATATACCCTTGTTACTGTAGCTTCCCACTATGACCTATGTGATTGACTGCTATAATTACAACCTTCCACTAGAGTTGTTGTGGCAAAATGATACTCTTTAACGATCCACTATAGCTAATGCGATCAGTTACTACTATAATTTCCCCCTATGACATACGTGACTAACTACTATCATTAAAATCTTCCACTACAACCTCTGTGATTGATTGATGTTCTTACAACGACCCACATGACCTATGTGGCCAATTACCATTAGTTATCCACTACAACTTACATGGCTAACTGCTATCATTACAACATTTTTCTACAGCCTCTGTGATAAACTAACACTCTTGTACTGACTTACTATGAACTATGTGGCCAATTACTATTGTAGCTACCCACTAAAACTTACGTGGCTAGCTGCTATCATTACAATCTTCTGCTACAACTTATATGACCAACCGACAATCTTGCAGCGACCCCTACAACTTATGTGGTGTTGGTACCCATTACGACCTTTATGGCTAACAATTGTCATTACAACCGTCCACTACATCATTAGTGGCCAAATGAAACTTTTGTAGAGACCCACAATAGCCTATATGACCAGTTACTACTATAACTTACCATTATGGCTCATATAATCATTTGTTGTCAATACAACCTTTCATTACAGCCTCTGTAAACAACCAACACTCTTACAACCACTAATTATGGTAGTCTCCTAGGTCAAGTGAAACTATTGCAGCTACCAACTACGTCCTATGTGACCAGCTACAGTCTATTTAACTAACTACTACTACATCCTTTAACTACATCTTATATGACCAACTACGACATATGTGACCATTCACAACTTATGTGGTGAGTTACTACTGCAGCTTCTCATTATGAGCTCTATGGCTAACTAACACTCTTGTAGCTACCAACTATGACATATGTGACATGTTACTTCAACACTTACCACTATGGCTTCTATGGCCAATTGACGCTCTTGCAATTATCAGCTATAACTTATATGGCTGATTACTATTCCAACTTCTCACTAAGGCCTTTGTGGCCAATTGATGCTACTATAGCTATCAACCATGACATATATGACCAACTACGACTATGTGGCCAACTATTATTACAACTTCCAATTATAGCCTCCTCAACCAACTGACTTTATTTCAGTTTTCAACTATGACCGCTTACAACTACCAACTACAACTTTTATGGCCAAATACTGTAGCAACAAATTATTGTCTTTGTGGCCTACGACTACTGTGCACTGAAATTATCAGTTTTGTAATTCTATCTTCTCTAATTCAAGAGAAGTGTGAACCCATGTACTTACAATCATATAGTGGATTATGTACTTCGTTATTTTCCACTTTACGACCACGAATCTTCTGGCATGCCACAATTATAATTTTCGCATTCATAAATTAATTTTTCATTAAATTTATTCATGCAAAACCTGTCTTATTTGTGCTTTACAAAATTTGACGATTTTTTTTTATTAAATATCTTCGACGAGAACATTTAATTTTAAATTCTAATCAGCTCGTAATTATTTCCTTAGTTTTAAGTTTGAAAATTTTACATATAAAACATTCTACATTAAGTAAATCAAAATTTCAATAAGTAAACCATGCAATTATTTCTTTACATGATTGGCTGAACCTCACATGTTTTTTTTTGGCTGGTTTTCGTTTTAAAATTCTCTAGCTTAATTAGTTTGCTTTCTAATTATCATTCAAATTTAAAAAGCCCCTTCCAATTTAAATGAATTTTCTTATTCTCCTAAAAATAAATTTGCTTAATATTTAATTCTGCCATTAAACTCAGTGGAACAAAATTCTAAAATGCCTTTTCGCTTTAATTCATTTTCAAAGTTTCCTAAGGCCGTCTTACAAAATATTTCTTGAAATTCTTTTTTGCTTCAATTTTTTTTAGCTTCATATAGTGCTCTAGAATTCCTTTCTCCATACAAATCGCCAGACAAATTGAGTGATCCNTACTTCAAGCTTCTTAATAACCTCTATAGGCATATTCATAACTTGTAAATAATAAAGAGGCAAAGAGCATAGAATACTCTTAAGAATAGTAATTCTCCCTCCATAAGAGAGAAATTTGTTCTCCCAAGATAAGAATTTCTGTTTAACTTTATCAACCGTATGTAGACAAGTGGCAATCTTCTTCTGACCCTTATTTAATTCGAAGCCCAAATACGAAATAGGAAGGGAAGATTTTCTACAGTTAGTAACATCAGAAATCAAGTTCTTTATAGTAGTCGAAACATGTTTAGAACAATAATAAGAGCATTTAGAAGTATTGAAGCAAAGCCTTAAAGCCTTTTGAAAATGTTGAAGAATCTCCTAGACTCTCTTAATTGACCATTTATGAGCATTGGTAAAGACAATTAATTCATCCACAAAGCGAAGATGTGAAATACTAATTCTTGCTTTGTGAACGTAGTATAAAGTAGGGTAAGCTGCAAAACAGTGATTAAGACTCCTGGAGATATAATCAAAGGCAATAATAAACATATAAGGGAAAAGAGGATCACCTTGTTTGATACCTTTGGTGGCTTTAAAGAAGCCACATTTTTTACCATTAATAAGTTGAGAATAATAGTTATTATTCAGGATTCTATGAACTAGAGTGCAGAAATGAATAGGAAAACCAATGGCTTTCAAAACATCCAGAATAAACTCCCACCGAATAGTATCAAAAGTTTTCTTAATGTCAAGCTTGAAGATCACATCACCCCGTCTACTCTTCATATCAAAATCCATAAGAAGTTCCTGGACAGCCAGAGCATTATCACTAATATTCCTCCCCATCATAAAAGTAGATTGATTATTAGATATAATATTCTGGAGGAAAGGATGCAGTCTGTTAACAACAATCTTTGAAATGATCTTAGACATTACAATATTAATACCGATAGGTTGAAACATTTCCCAAGAAGAAGCAGTATTAGCTTTAGGAATGAGAACAATAGTAGAAGACTTAAAATATTAAGGTAAATCAACCCCATACAAAAATCCTGAATTGTATTAACCAATTANGAAGAAGCAGTATTAGCTTTAGGAATGAGAACAATAGTAGAAGACTTAAAATATTAAGGTAAATCAACCCCACAAAAAAAATCCTAAATTGTATTAACCAATTCAGGATGAATAATCTCCCATCCTTTATTATAAAATTCAGATGTAAACCCATCATATCCAGCTGCTTTCCCATCCTCGATAAACTCCAGAGTTTTCTTAATTTCCAACATACTAGGAATACTTGTTAGATTCTGTCCAAAATTGCCAGAGACTGAGCTATAANTCAGATGTAAACCCATCATATCCAGCTGCTTTCCCATCCTCGATAAACTCCAGAGTTTTCTTAATTTCCAACGTACTAGGAATACTTGTTAGATTCTGTCCAAAATTGCCAGAGACCGAGCTATACAAAGCAGTATTAATTGCTTGTAAAGAACTTTCATTTGAAGTAAAAATATAAGAAAAATAAGTAATGTCGTCATTGGAAATAGCTTTTTGGTTATTTAAGATGCTACCATTACTGCAACAAATTGTATTAATATGATTACTTTTTCTGTTTTTAATACAAGCCTGAAAATACAAAAGTTTTCTATCCCTTTCCAANGAAAAATAAGTAATGTCGTCATTGGAAATAGCTTTTTGGTTATTTAAGATGCTACCATTACTGCAACAAATTTTATTAATATGATTACTTTTTCTGTTTTTAATACAAGCCTGAAAATACAAAAGGTTTCTATCCCTTTCCAGAAAATAAGTCTTATTGGCTTTTTGGGCAAGGAAAGATTCTTCCATAGAAATAGCTTTATTTAAGTCCTGTTGTCCTTGAAATAGGACATCCGAATCAATCCTCTGGTTGGATAAATCCAATTCTAGAGGCTTAAGTTTGTTTTCAAGTTTCTCAATAGCAAGATTTATATTCCCAAATATCTCCCAGTTCCAACTCCTACGACTGTTAGCCAACTTTTTTTGTAGCATCCATAGTTTATACCCAGAAGTACCCACAACCGAAGTCTTCCAACAATTTTTAAGAAATTCCATAAAATTTCCATGAAGAA
Organism: Phalaenopsis hybrid cultivar; assembly: GCA_002079205.1. Taxonomy (NCBI): domain Eukaryota; kingdom Viridiplantae; phylum Streptophyta; class Magnoliopsida; order Asparagales; family Orchidaceae; genus Phalaenopsis; species Phalaenopsis hybrid cultivar. The sequence continues at coordinate 229,945 of JXCR01147061.1, read as the reverse complement.
GCTACATTTTATAAAAATGAAACAGGTAAGAGATCTTGAAATAAGAATTTCTAATTTTCAGAATAATAGGGGCATGTCAGATGCAACAACATTAGCTNTACCCAGAAGTACCCACAACCGAAGTCTTCCAACAATTTTTAAGAAATTCCATAAAATTTCCATGAAGAAGCCACATGTTATAAAAACAAAACTGGTAAGAGATCTTGAAATAAGAATTTCTAATTTTCAGAATAATAGGGGCATGTTCAGATGCAACAACATTAGCAAGATATTTGTTTAATCTTTCAAAAGTACTTCTTCTATGCCAAGTAAAGGGAGTTCCTTTAAATCCAAAATAAATAAAACCAGCGTCTATAATAGCATTGTTGAAAAAGGAAATGAGATTAAGATTAGGAGCAACTCCTCCTTTCTTTTCCAGAACATAAGAAATCAGATTGAAATCTCCTCCCAAAAGACACAGTTCTGAGTTAGAATTAATGCCATCTAACAGGTTCCAAAGTTCTAAACGAGATTGTTTAGAACAACCAACATAAACAATAGAAAAAAATGAAAGAATCATTATTTTGATGAATACAAAAATGTAAAAACTATTCATGATTTATAAGAATATCAATCTTGATGAAGTCCTTCCAAAATAGCCAAATCTTATTATTAAGATTGGCTAGAGTGTGAAAAGAACCAAACCTTCTCATGAACTTCCCATTATTTTTAACAGCAATCAAAGGTTCCAAAATAATAAAGAAATGCAAATTATAAATACGAATTAATCTCTTTAATTTGAAAGAGCCACTAGACTTAGCTATGCCTCTAATAANAAGATTGGCTAGAGTGTGAAAAGAACCAAACCTTCTCATGAACTTCCCATTATTTTTAACAGCAATCAAAGGCTCCAAAATAATAAAGAAATGCAAATTATAAATATGAATTAATCTCTTTAATATGAAAGAGCCACTAGACTTAGCTATGCCTCTAATATTCCATATTAGAGTATTAAACATCTTTAAGATTGGATTTTCCTCTATTGCATCTAGAGGAAGAAGGAACTACCTCATCATCTTTACCTGATTTCAAAGTATTGAGAGCTTCTTGATTAATATAACTAAGTTCTCTTGCTCCCTTTAGTTCCCTTTTTCTTGAAGATCTTTAAACTAACCAATCCTCTTCCAACTCTTTCCTTGTTAAAACCAGACTATCTTTATCATAGGTAATAATATTGGATGCATGAATCACATCATCATTAATTGTAAGGCAAGAAATCATAGGGTCAGAGATATTATCCTTAGGAATATCCTCTTTATTCGAGACAGGCTTTGTTAGATCCAGTTCTTTCGAATGTAGATGAACATCAGTACTCAGCTCTCAGGTATATTCTCGCAAGGAGGTATGGAATTCAGTATTTCATTAGACAAATTGTGCCCAATGTTTACTGTGTCACCATTACTGATTTGAGCTTCTTCGTTGTTGGTGAACTCTATTGTGTAACAACATATCCTTGAATACGAAGTAATGACTTATCCCTGAATATTGTGTAATGAATTATCCTACATATGGTGTAATAAAGTATCATGAATACAATGTAACAAAGCATCTCAAATACAATATAAAGACATATCCTAAAAGTGGTATAAATGAATAACGTCCTATTGAGGATTTCACGATAACTTTTGACGACAATAACTTATGATTGTTGTATTCAGAATGACATGACTTTATTTGAACCTCTTAAGCTTTCTATTCATCATATACCGACAAGTGTTATGTCTAGGATAAAATAAAAAGCTCGAGAGACGGGTTGCATCCTCTAATTAGTGTAACACCAATTATAATTTTTGTGGCCAACAGAGTCTCTTTCAGCCATCCACTACGGCTTATGCGGTCAGTAACTGTTGTAGTTTCTTACTACGATCTATGTGGCTAACTGCTATCATTACAACCTTTCACTACAACATTTGTGGCTAACTAATGCTCATGCAGTGACCTGCTACAACCTATATACCCTTGTTACTGTAGCTTCCCACTATGACCTATGTGATTAACTGCTATCATTACAACCTTCCACTACGGTTGTTGTGGCGAACTGATACTCTTTAACAATCCACTATAGCTAATGTGATCAGTTACTACTATAATTTCCCACTATGATATACGTGACTAATTACTATCATTAAAATATTCCACTACAACCTCTGTGACTGATTGATGCTCTTACAACGACCCACATGACCTATGTGGCCAATTACTATTAGTTATCCACTACAGCTTACATAGCTAACTTCTGTCATTATAACAATTTTCTACAGCCTCTGTGATAAACTGACACTCTTGTAGTGACTTAATATGAACATGTGGCCAGTTACTATTGTAGCTACCCACTAAAACTTACGTGGCTAACTACTATCATTACAACCTTCAGCTACAACCTATATGGCCAACCGACAATCTTGCAACGACCCCCTACAACTCATGTGGTGTTGGTACCCATTACGACCTTTGTGGCTAACAATTGTCATTACAACTGTCCACTACATCATTTGTGGCCAAATGACACTTTTGTAGAGACCCACAGTAGCCTACATGAATAGTTACTATTATAACTTACCATTACGACTCATATAATCATTTTTTGTCAATACAACCTTTCATTACAGCCTCTGTAAACAACCAACGCTCTTACAACTACCAATTATGGTAGTCTCTTAGGTCAAGTGAAACTATTGCAGCTACCAACTACGTCCTATGTGACCAGCTACGGTCTATTTAGCTAACTACTACTACATCCTCCAACTACATCTTATATGACCAACTACGACATATGTGACCAACCACAACTTATATGGTCAGTTACTATTGCAGCTCTATGGCTAACTAACACTTGCAGCTACCAACTATGACATATGTGACAAGTTACTTTTACAACTTACCACTATGGCTTCTGTGGCCAATTGAAGCTCTTGCAATCATCAGCTATAACATATATGGCTAATTACTATTGCAACTTCTCACTAAGGCCTTTGTGACCAATTGATGCTACTATAGCTATCAACCATGACATATATGACCAACTACGACTATGTGGCCAACTATTATTACAATTTCCAATTATAGCCTCCTCAACCAACTGACGTTATTTTAGTTTTCAACTGACCACTTACAACTACCAACAACAACTTTTATGGCCAAATACTGTAGCAACCAATTACTGTCTTTGTGGCCTACGATTATTGTGCACTGAAATTATCAGTTTTGTAATTCAATCTTCTCTAATTCAGGAGAAGTGTGGACTTATGTACTTACAATCATATAATGGATTACGTACTTCATTATTTTCCACTTTACAGCCACGAATCTTCTGGCATGCCACAATTATAATTTTCACATTCATAAATTAATTTTTCATTAAATTTATTCATGCAAAACCTTTCTTATTTGTGCTTGCCCAAAATTTGATGATTTTTTTCTTTAAATATCTTCGACGAGAACATTTAATTTTAAATTCTAATCAGCTCGTAATTATTTCCTTAGTTTTAAGTTTGAAAATTTTACATATAAAACATTCTACATTAAGTAAATCAAAATTTCAATAAGTAAACCATGCAATTATTTCTTTACATGATTGGCTGAACCTCACATGTTTTTTTTGGCTGGTTTTCGTTTTAAAATTCTCTAGCTTAACTAGCTTGCTTTCTAATTATCATTCAAATTTAAAAACCCCCTTCCAATTTAAATTAATTTTCTTATTCTCCTAAAAATAAATTTGCTTAATATTTAATTCTGCCATTAAACTCAGTGAACAAAATTCTAAAGTGCCTTTTCGCTTTAATTCATTTTCAAAGATTCCTAAGGCCGTCTTACAAAATATTTTTTGAAATTCTTTTTTGCTTCAAAGTTTTTTTAGCATCATATAGTGCTCTAGAATTCCTTTCTCCATGCAAATCGCCAGACAAATTGAGTGATCAATTGACAAATCTTCGAAGCACATTTTTGTTGGAGTATAATTTTTCGGTTGATTCTTTTAACTAGGTTTCTAAGAATATATATTTTTATTGATTCATAAGTTTTACTTGATTACAATTCTTTATAAATTAGGCGTGATTATTGATAGGATTTGCACAAATTTATTGTGATTGAAAATTGAGTAACATTTGACTTTGAAGTAATATTTGATTTCATAAAATTTTATAAAATATTGTGAGTTTATTGAACTTTGAAATCAATTTCAACGTTTTGGAGTTCTATCTGGAGCTGTGTCAAATCATCTTTATTTTCAAATTATGTTCTATGCTAGATTTTTAATATTNTCCATTGACAAATCTTCGAAGCACATTTTTGTTGGAGTATAATTTTTCGGTTGATTCTTTTAACTAGGTTTCCAAGAATATATATTTTTATTTATTCATGAGTTTTACTTGATTGCAATTCTTTATAAATTAAGCGTGATTATTGCTAGGATTTGCTCAAATTTATTGTGATTGAAAATTGAGTAACATTTGACTTTGAAGTAATATTTGATTTCATAAAATTTTATAAAATATTGTGAGTTTATTGAACTTTGAAATCAATTTCAACGTTTTGGAGTTCTATTTGAAGCTTTTGTCAAATCATCTTTATTTTCAAATTATGTTCTATGCTAGATTTTTGAAGTCATATTATTTTCAGAAGTTGTATCTTTTCATTTTATTGTGCCATTTTGTATCGTTTTAATTTTTGCTGTTATTGTTGTAATGTAGTGGAGTTGGTACTTAACCCAGTTCTAAATGCACATGGGTCGTAATTTGTTTTTGATTAGTGGTTTTCTTTTCTAGTATGGTGTTTGGTTAGGCGTAAAATAAGGCTCTGAAATTGGTTTGGGCCGAATAACGCATAAATTTATGATGTTTGTTTCTTCCTTTTCACGTTTTTACACCTTCGATAATTTTTCATTTTCTGCTATTTTAATATTTGCATGAAAATTACTTCTTGTTGTAACATTTAAGTTAAGTAAAATTTGAATCAAAATAANATGGCCCTGAAATTGGTTTGGGCCGAATAACGCATAAATTTATGATGTTTGTTTCTTCCTTTTCACGTTTTTGCACCTTTGATAATTTTTCATTTTCTACTATTTTAATTTTTGCATGAAAATTACTTCTTGCTCTAACATTTAAGTTAAATAAAAATTGAATCAAAATAATTTTTGTTAAGATTTCTTTCTTAAAATTCATTTAAATAAAAAAAATTAAAATCACTTAATTAATCTCTATCTTGGAAGACATTCCTCAATCTATATTGT
>JXCR01147061.1:135660-224593 GCA_002079205.1 Phalaenopsis hybrid cultivar | reverse complement strand
ATTGCTTTTTTTTTTTTTTTTTTTCATTTTAACTATTTAGATTGAGTTTTTCGTACGTTTTTGTCCAGGCTAGCTTTTGCAAGGAGAATATTTATGTCCGAAAAATACTAATAGTAGCAGAGCTCGATCGACACTCTTATTCGGTCGGCCACCCCAATCGACCGACTGACTATATTACTGGATGGATCTAAAAACAAAAGATGCCAATGAAGACGAATAACTCCTAGGAGCATCATACCTTGTATCTCTTATGAGTATAATAATTGTATCTCTCAGGAATCTAATGACATGTAACTCACAGGAGCATAATAATTTATAACTCTCAGGAGCAATGGTGTAATATTCTAGATCACATATGATTTATAAATAGAGGAATTTTTTCCAAAAAAAAAGGGGGAAGCCATTTGGGCTCTATAGCCATTGAGGCATCACACCGCGCTTCCCTTGTAATCACATTTAACAAATAAAGTGGGTCTGAGAGCCCGAGGACCACCCCCATTTTGCCCCACTAGAGGCAATCGCTGTATCACTTCTTCTTCTCTAAGTCACATTTTTTTTTTCTCTCTTTTGGTCTCTACGCTCTATGCCTTGGGTACGATTCACATGATAAATTTGAATTCAACATAATAGAATTTTAATCTAGCCTAAATGTTTCTCTTGTTTTTCTATTATTTATCTTTGTCAGATTTTGGACATAATATTGTTCTGTCCCTAATTAAAATGGCTTTATTTTTTTTTGTTTGTGCAATTATAAGGATAACTTTCTAATTTTTTAATGAATTATTAATATCATAAATTTGGTTATTATTGCATCTATAATATTGACTGTTTTTTATGTGAGAATGCTGTCGGGATATACTTTCTATTTTTTTTTTAAAATTAGATTTTATTATTTTACAGTTTAAATAAATGTTATTACCATCCATAATGGGTGTTGCTAAGGGGCCATTTAATATCACCTTTATTTTTTATTTTTTATTTTTATTTGATTTTGATTACATTTTGATTTGAAACAAAACTTGTTCTCCTATTTATCAAAATAAAATTATTTTTAAAAATATTAAAATCACTTAAAAGGACTTTTAATTTTAAAAAATATATTAATTTTTTTAAAAGCAAAAAAAAATAAAAATAAATAAACAACACAATAAATAAACATATCTTTAAAAATAAAAGAAAATAAAACAAACAAAAAAATTAATCCCAAATAAACTATAAGAAATGAGTAATATAACTTTTTTTTTTGTCATATTCTAAGATATATTTATATTTTTAAAATTATGCTTGCAATTTCAATGGTTTTTTTGCAGATAGTATTGGGATATTTTCTTTGCCTTCTTAACTATCACATTCTACTGTACTACAACTCTTCTGAACTTTGAAACTATATTAGAATGGGCTTAGGTTTTATTAATATTATTTTGAAATTAAAATTATATTGCCAAAATACAATCACAATGACCTATATTTAATGAACTATGTCGTACCAAGACAGACAGTCATGTTCAACTCAATTTGAATAGTAATGATCAAAGAGATAGTAAATACGAGTTGTTTAGTGTCGACCACCCGACAAATGCTTTCCTTCATCTGTTAATCTCAAGGAGCTTATCCGATGATATGGCCTATGCTATTCTATAAGATTGAATTAACCATACTAGAGAGGACCCAACTCTTTTCAAGCCAAACAAACTGACAGGGTTGTTACCCTACGGGTATGTGGGGCTTAGAAGGTGAGATGTTGCATCATCCAAGGATAATGTGTTAAGGATAATATTAATTATATTCCAATGTCAGAAGGAGAAAAGAGAATGCCCAACGATTGCTTAGGAATTTATATGTAATAATAATACGTGTACGTTATATTAAAAACTCTCATTTCTAGAGGGGATATATTTATGTAATCGGGAATGACAATTAGATCCCTTGAACAAAGTAACACAATTTTCCCAAGTAAATAGAACAATCCACTCTTTTTAATGTGTTCTTTTCTCATTCCTCAGCTCTACCCTTGAGGTGTGAATTCATAGGCAAACTAGGATTTAAAAGTTTTTAAAGAAGTAGAGAGCATGGATCATGCCACAAATAAGAAGATAAACTATACAAGGACCATAAGCATCAGAAGAGTGAGTAGCCCTGCTTGACTTGTGACTTTGGTACGAGAAGAAGAGAACTCATCGTTAAATATAGGGAGGCCTTGTTGCCTACCCTAGAGGACAAGGATGAGAATTTTTAACCTTAAAGCATAAGCTCAACCTCATCTGAGTATGAAAGAAGGAGAGTTGAGACCCTTAGACCATACATGTTAGAAAATGCCTTATTTAGAGAGATTGCAGTAGCTAATGTACCAGAACGCTTTAAGATTCCATTCTTGGAATTTTCCCTAGGAAGTTCAAATCCATCAAACTACTTTGCATTTTTGGAGTTCACCATTTGCTGATTAAAGGTGAAGGACACTTTAAGGTGTCGATTGTTCTTTGTGAATGTGAAGGAATCAACATTGAGATGGTTCAACAGTTTGCTGCTAGAGTGATTACTGTCCCGACCCGCAATTACACAAGTATTTATGCTCCTTAATATGCCAAAAACTTTACCCAAATTATATTTAGCGACTAGTGAGAACAAATGTATTATGATTAAAGAAATAGTTTTATCATTAGGGGTACTACGCAAGTATATGTATTATTTCAAGTAATATAGAGTTTTCTTTGAAAACCTCAGTATTGATCCCACGAGGAAGCCGAAAACAAGTGAACAATAAAATGAAATACAAGAATTTTGACTTTAAGAAAACTATGCTTAAGATTGTAGCAACTATCTAAAGATGAAAATTAAGTCTAGTAAATTTTACAATATGCAAGTAAAAGTAAATGTAATATCTTAGACAATATATAAAAAGATACTTTCTCCATTCCAACAATTAATAATTAGTGCAGGATTTCAAAATTTGTTTAGAAACTAAAATGTGGTATTGTGGCAAAAAGGAGTATACCTATTTCCTTACTTTCTTTGTAATTGTGCAAAGGGCATTGACTAATTTAATTTTGGTGTTGGCATGTATAGTAGTGTTGGGTAGGTTATAGTCTCTCACTTATAGCTTACCCACTGGGCTGCCCTTATAGGACCTACCAGTGACCCTTAGTTTTAATCTCTAAATCAAATTGATAAAATAATCTAGCCTGTCACTCTAGAAACATCAATTCTACGTCCAACAAATCTTATCTCCCTATCTATTTGCACCACCCTTTAGATGATCGTGACTGCTCTTTCCAAGGTAGATTGTGATACTTACAAGTCAATAAATTTTAGCCTTTCGGGTATATAAGTTCCTCAACAGGTTTTAAGAATACTAGTGACCAATTCGTAAAGTAAATGAAGTTCTGGTAAAAATATCATCACAATTTTAAGGAATAAAAGAAGTTCTAAATAAAATCAAAATCACTTACTTAATTACTTCATATTGCTAGGAGAAAGAAAAGAAAACTACTCAGAAAGCATGGGGATAAAAAAACAAAACTTATTTATAAAACTCCAATCAAAAGTATAAAACTTAAGGACAAAGATAAAAATACTTATTTGGAATGTTTACCCAAGCACTCCTTTGAAGTTCTCTTACTTTTCTGACTCCAACAACACTTATAAGACTCACAAAATCTATAAATAGCAAAGACTCACAAATAAAACTTCTCACACCATAACACACTCACACAGTTTGAAACTCTATAGATTCGATCACCTAGTCTTTTGGAATTAATCTATATTTATCGAGCATCAAAAATGACTAAGGGTTATTTCAGACATCTCTCTAAAATTCAACCTTATTCAATGAATCTTCTAAAAGATAACTAGGGCGCCTAAGCGCCCAACTGTCGCGCCTAAGCACCAACCAATTTCTGCATCCAGTGCTAGGTGCCAATTCGGCTGTCTTGGTATTTTTCTTCAATTTAGTCTGCTTTGCTCCTTTTTGATGTGTTATTACTCCTTTTTACTCTTAAACTGTTTTTCTTGCACCTGCAACCAAAAACATAAAATTACATTTCATTAAAGCATAGTATCCTAAAAAAATTTAGCATAAAATGTACAAAAAAAGGTAATTTTAAGGTGGATCAATTTCCTTAAATTTAAACATTACTTGTCCTCATTTAATCTTTCTTACTATACATATAAAAAGTATAACTTATGGAAGTGAGTTTACTTGAAGATTTCTATAGAATTTATTTTATAAATGAAATAGTGAAACTTTTTGAAATTTTTTTAATAACATAGGTTAAAAGTAGAATGTAAAAATATTTAGTGGTCAAGTTTAAGAATTATGATTTTCTATTTCTTTCAAGAATAATTGTTATTTACAATATTAAAGATAATTAGAAAAATTACATGAAAAAGAATATCATGAGAACTTTGTTAGTAAAGAAGCTAATACTTCATAAATAAATTTAGAAATGAAATTAAGTTTTTCTCCTTAAGATAATTTAAGTGAAGTCAATTTTTGATTAGACATCTTCTCAAGCTTCTCCTCACATTTATTTTCCTTCTTTGCTTTTCTTTTCTTTTTTTTTTCTTTTTTTTTTCTTTTTTTTTGTCATGTAAGGATTACTTTATCTCAATAGCCTTTAATGATTTTGATTAAATGTGTATAAGACTTGAGATAAAGTAATTACTTAATATTAAAAAACTTTTCACATTTATTGATTAAATGTGTATAAGACTTGAATTTTTTTTAAATAAATTCTCAAATCTTTTTTTTAAATAAAAATCCAAAATCTTTAACATTCCCAAAAATACAATCTTCTTTATTTTAAATAGTAAAAGCAAAATTTTATACTCTTATACTAAATATTTCAAATCCAAAATTAATGTTACTATTAAAAACTTTTACTTAGGTTTACTAAATTATTTATAAACTAAAAAAATTTATGGCCTCCCTTCATGAATTTAACCAATGCCTCATCATAATCAGCATCATAATCACTTTTCCTTCTAACAAAATCAACCTTATGATCAAATTTGTTGTCCATATCCTCGATAAGACACAACATCAAGAAAATATCATTCTGGTGTTCTAAATATCTTTGACTCAACACATTTTAGAATCCAGATGGAGGCTTAGTAGCAGTAGAAGCAGAAGGTGTACCTTGAAATCTATCTATAGGTTGTCCACATACATCAACATTAGCCTTCCCAATTGACTTAAGTGGCTTCAACTGCTCTTCTTAATGTTTAAACTTAACTCCAAAGTCTTTGCAAATAATAGATATAAAAGATTGAAATCCAAGACCTGAAGTTGTACTTGCTCTAGTAGAAGAACTAATATCATCATAAATAAGAGCGCCTACATCTATAGGTTTCCTCTCTTGAATGTAGTAGTTTAAAATATTTCTTTCTCTAGTCACTTCACTTAAATGATTCCAATGAAGCAGGTTAGCAAAAATACAAAAATCCAATGCCTTTGAAGTGTCATTGAGCTAAGAAGAAGAAAAATTTACCTTACGATCATTTTGAATTTTCCAGGCTCCATGACCATCTATCAATTAAGCCACGATCTGATCCAACTCAACCTCAGTTGGAATGAACTTTGAATAAAAACAATTAATCTCAGGTGGTTGACCATATATCACATTAATCCTCTCAATAGTAAACACTACTCCTTTTCCTCAAACAAACACTTCGTCATCATCAGCTTCAAAAAAAATTGCATAAAATTCTCGAACCATAGCGGTGACAGCAAAAACAGTAAAGTAACACAAACTCTTCCATTTATGTGCCACAATAATATTCTCTATAGCTCCACCAGGTTTAGAAAAACTTTGTTCCGCAATAAACTTTCTCAAAGAACCAATTTCATTGTAAGAAATTTACGCATTTATATTAACAAATTTGGCACCATCATAGGATTCTCTTGCTCTTCTTCTCTTTGTCTCAGGAGCCATCTAAAATAAATTTGAAGAAAATACCACAAATTTAAAAATCAAGAAAATAGGCTTCTTGCAAGCTTTTTCAAGCTGACAAAGCATAGATCCATGGATATTTCCACACTAAATCAAATTTTTTTGCATATTTTCTGTCTCTACTTAATATATGAAAAATCCATGGTAAATTGCAAAGATAACTATGCCAAAACATATATCTAACCTCAAGAAGATGAAATCTGGTGTTTTCAAGCCAAGAAACTTGAAGATTTGAGCTCTATGAAGCACGCTATGACTGGTTTTTGCAAGAAGTAGGAAGAAGAAAGAGCTAGCGCGTCAACAATGGCGTGGGTCCAGCTTAAATTATGAAAATTTTGATTTTCGGCTAGTTCAGGTGAACCGACGCCTAGGCGCCAAGCTGTGCAGATTGTCTAGCACCTAGGTGCCTCATCTGATATTTTTCTTTCCTTCAGTTATAAGTATAACGCAACAAAACTTAGCCTTTTAAACCAAAAATTCTCATTAATTTAACATTACACCGCATGTTTATTAAGTCTCTGACATCTTCCATTTTCCAATTTTTGATTCAAAATTAATTCCAACATTGTAACACAGGGGCTACACATACATAACTTTCATTAAACTATCAAACAACATTACAATATCACACAAACAAAATTAAGCAAATGAACACAAGAAAACTAACACATAATCAACAGCAAGATAAAGTAGCACACATAACACATCCTTTACTAAAGTAAACACAAACATCAAACAAAAACACTAGAAATCTATTCTAATGATCAATCTTTGTTGATCTCATTCTCGTCACCCCTCTCACATGCCAAATAATTGCGATCAAATGCGTAGAAGACAAGGGCATGAGAAAATTCTATAGCCCTCTTTTCATCAATCCATTTGTTCTTGCTATACATGACTACCGGAGCAACTTAATAACTAGTCAAGTGGTCGGATTGAAGTTTCATCTGCCACTCTAAGTGCTCGAACTGGTGATACATCTCATGCAAATTGTTATGTAGAATGGAAAGCTCCTCTTCAATCTTCCCAAACTTGCTCGTCACCTTCTCCAAACTTAGTTATAAAAATCTATTGAAATAAGTTTGGGCATCATTATGCACAAACGTATTTCCAACTCTATTCTCTCTATTCTCCATGGAAGCAAGTAATATCTCCAAAACATTCTAAATCTCTTCTCTAGTAAAAATTTTGAAGGTATGAAGATTAGGGACGAAGGCTTGACTGTTTTATAGAGAAGACATGGAGAAAAACTGCTTTGGAGCAGATTTCCCGTGTCCATAAACTATGGCGGTTAGAAGCCAGTTTCCTAGTGAACATTGATTTGCCTAACGAAAAATTTCTTCAATTTTAAATCATGTTTAATAGCTTAAAGAGTGCTAAGATAATGCTACTAGAGTAAAGGATAGTCACAATATTACAACAATAACAAACATAAATCAAATCACACCAATAACCATGGGTTGCCTCCCACGAAGTGATTGGTTTACCGTCTTCAACCCGATGTTTCCCAATGTTTTACTCGGTTAGACCCAACATCGAAGTCTCTTTATAATAGAGCTTGATTTCTCCAATGTAAGGCTTCAACCTATGTCCATTCACTTTGGTTAGATGTTCAATTTTTGGATCTTTATTCTCCAAAAGCCCATAAGAATAATCTTTTTTCATAATAAATGGCCCCATCCACTTAGACTTAAGTTTCCAGGGAAATAATTTCAATTGTGTATTGTATAATAAAACTTCTTATCCAGGTTCAAAATTCATTCTTAAAATCTTTTGATCATGCCAGATTTTCATCTTTTCTTTATAAATTTGAGCATTTTCATAAGATTCATTCCTAATTTTCTCAAGCTCATTTAATTGCAATAATCATTTTCCTCCAGCATCCTTCAAATTATAATTAAATTTTTTTATCACCCAATAAGCTTTATGCTCTAACTCAACTAGTAAATGACAAGATTTTTCAAATATGAGCTTATATGGAGACAGGAGACATTCATATAGGAGTTTTATAAGTAGTCCTATAAGCCCATAGTGCAAAATCAAGTCTATCAGACCAATCCGTTTTTTTAGGATTCACAGTTTTCTCCAAAATTCTTTTAATTTCACAATTTGATACTTCTGCTAATGTACTAGTATGGGGTGATAAGCTATGGCAATCCTATGTTTAATTCTATATTTTATAAGTAATGTTTCCATTATAAATTCTGAAAATGACTTCCCCTCATCAGTAATGACCACTCTTGGCATTCCAAATAAGTAAAAATATATTTGTTTAGAAACTTTGAACACTAAGATCATCACAATGAGGCAAAGCTATATCTTCAATTCATTTAGATAGATAATCCACAACCAATAAGATATATATCTTTCATGAAGATGGTACAAATGGTTCCATAAAATCCAAACCCCAAACATCAAAATTTTGAACTTCTAAAGTAAAATTTAGTGGCATTTCATCTTTTTTAGAAATATTTTCTACCCTCTGACATCAATCACATGTTTTCACATAATTATTAACATTCTTTTATAATGTCGGCCATTAAAATCCAGAGTGTAAAATTTTAAAGGCAATATTATCTATTCTATGGTGTCCCCGAAATTCATATTTATGACATCTTTTAATAATTTCTACGGTATCATTAATTGGTACACATCTTCGAATGGCTGAATCACGACATTTCTTATATAAATATGAGTTATCCTAAAAGTAAAACCTTACATCATACATAAATTTCTTTTTCTAGTGGCTTGTTAGTAAGCGTGGTAGAATATTACTAACTAAGTAGTTAACTATATCTGCATACCGCCGTTTATGCCAGTCAGCAACAATATAGAGTTGTTCATTAGGAAATTCTTATTTAGGTTATCCTTATTATTTTTTTTTTTCTATGTTCAAGTCTTGACAGATGATCAACAATTTGATTATCAGATCCTTTTCTGTCCACTATCTTAAAATCAAATTCTTGTAAGTGAAGGACCCATTTGGTTAATCTTGGTTTCACATCCTTTTTCAAAATAAGATATTTAATAGCAGAATGGTCAGTATGCACAATACATTTAGTTCCAAGTAAATACTATTGCCAACAGCTCTTTTTCAGTTGTTGTGTTATAAATTTGAGCTTCATTAAGAGTTTTGCTGGCTTAATAGATAAATTTAAAAATCTTATCACACTTTTATCCTAAATCAGCTCCAATAGCATAATCACTTGCATCACACATTAATTCAAACGGCTTTTCCCAATCAGATGAAACAATGACAGGAAAAGTAATTAACTTTTCCTTTTATAGATTAAATGCTTTAAGAAAATCATTATTAAAATCAAACTTAGTAACCTTTTCTAAAAGATGTCAAAGAGGCTTATCAATTCTAGAGAAGTCTTTAATATACCTCTTATAAAATCCAACATGTCCTAGAAAACTTCTTCCAATGCTTACTAAATTAGGAGATTGTAATTTAACAATGATTTGAATTTTTTGCTTCAACCCCCTCCATACCATTTTTAGAAATTTTATGTCCTAATACAATCCTTTATGTGACCATAAAATGACATTTTTCCCAATTGATAACTAAATTTGTTTCTTCACAACATTTTAGAACCTTTGCTAAATGATCTAAACTTGAATTAAAAGAGGTTCCAAATTCTAAGAAATTATCCATAAACAATTCAATTCCTTTCTTAACAAAAAATAGACATCATATAACTTTGAAAAGTTACAGGTCATCACATAAACCAAAGAGAATTCTTCTAAAAGCAAAAGCCTCATATGAACTCATAAATGTAGTCTTTTCTTGATCCTCTAGATCAACAGGTAATTGGTGGTAACCAGAATATCCATCCAAAAAGCAAAAGTATTCATGTCCTGCAGTTCTATCCAACATTTAGTCCAAGAAAGGTAAAGGAAAGTGATCCTTCGTAGTGGCAATATTTAATTTTATATAATCAATAAAAAATCACCATCCAGTGACTTATCTTGTTAGAATTAATTTGTTCTTTTCATTTACGACTATAGTCACCCCTCCTTTCTTTGGAACACAATGAATAGGACTAACTCGTGCACTATCTGAAATTGGATTAAAAATCCCAATATCCAACCACTTTAAAATTTCTTTTTTTTACCACTTCTTTCATCATAACATTTAATATTTTTTGAGGATCAGCCCTAGATTTACATCATCTTTCATTAAAATTCTGTGCATATAGATTAAAGGATTGATTCCTTTAATATATATTAATGTTCAACCAAAAGATTTTTTATAATTTCTTAATGTCTCCAATAATTTTTCTTCCTGACATTTATTTAACTCTAAGGATATTATAACATGTAAAGTAGATGAAATTCATTAGAATGCATACTTTAAATGCTTAGGAAGAACTTTCATCGAAAGTTCAGGAGGTTTTTCTATTGAAGGGATTAAAGATTTACTATATTTAGTAGTATCCAAATTCTCAAAGTTTTCCTGAACATAATTAGTATCCTCAGCATTTATCTCTAATGATTTTTCTTCAAAATCACGTTCAGATTCACTCTCCATTCCTCCCTGATCTAATATCAGTTTATTTTTTTCTCTGAATAACATCACATTTTTCTTGATAATGTTTAACAATCATATCAATATTATCCATCCTATAAAATTTTTCTTTAACATGATACCTCATTGACTTTAAAAAATTAAATGTTACTTCTCAGTTATTAACTCTCATGGTTAACTCTCCTTCTTGAACATCATCCATAACACATCTGGTAGTAAGAAAAGGTCTCCCCAAAATAATAAGAACTTTTTTATCTTCTTCCATGTCTAGCACAATCAAATCCACAAGGAAGATAAATTTATCCACCATAACTAGTACATCTTCTATAACCTATTTAGGATAAGTAATAGATCGATCAGCTAACTGAAGGGTTACAGTAGTGGGAAAAATCTCTTTTAAAATGAATAAAAGCATGAAATTAATGTTAGCTCCCAAATCGCATAAGTCTTTTCCATAAAATTTCTCTTTAATCGCATAAGGTATTGTGAAGCTACCAGGGTCTTTAAGATTTTAAGGAAGCTTCTTTTGAATTTTTGCATTACATTCTTCACTCAGTACAACAGTCTCATAAGCTTCAAACTTCCTCTTCTTGTTTAATATATCTTTCATAAATTTGGCATAACTAGGCATTTTTTCCAAAGCTTCCAAAAATGAAATATTTATTGTAATCTTCTTAAATATCTCAAAAAATTTTAAAAATTGTTGATCAAGCTTTTGCTGTCTCAGTCTTTGAGGAAAAGGAGGTGGTGGTCTTTCTAAATCATTTTTAGTTGGATAAACAGATCATTTTGGGTCTTTAGAAATAGTTTCTTTAGGTTCTTCAATCTCTCTCTTAACTTCAGTCTCTTTTTGACTTCCAACTTTCAATTCCTTTCCAGTTCTAAGTTGAACAACTTTAATTCACTCTTGTTTCTGTTGGCACTATTTTGGTTTAGGAGTTGCCCGTTGGAAGCTGTCTCCCTTCGAAATCAAAATCCTATCGCCAGCTTCGGAATAACATTTTAATTTACATATATATATAAGTTTTAGAAAAAATATGAAATCAAACTGATCCCGCACTTCTCACAGTCTAAATGAAAGAGCATTATAGCTCAAACCCAACATCTATCCCAAAGGATAAAGATGAGATTCGAGGATGAGGCTCGATCAAATAAACTAAGAAATATATGACATCCATTTGGTCTGTGAAACCGTTTTATTTGCTGATAATTTCCCTAATTTAGTATGAAGAATTAAACAGGGTTTATTTTAAGCTGTGTTCAGAAAAACTTCCTATAAGGGCAAACCCCTATAGTTAATTACATCTTAAATGACCGAAGTCACTTAAGAAAACTCACGATAAAAATCAGGAAATGTTATCTTTAAAGAGATCAAAAGGAAAAGACTTTTCAACAAAATTGGACAAAGAGGTGTGAAATGGGAAAGACTCAAATTTGGAACATTTTGTTGTAGAATCCAAAGGAGGAAGAACTAGGGGATGTCATAGATCCGGAGGAGAACTTAAGTGACTTCCTAGTCAATCATATTGTTTGGCTTCAGTTTTTAGGAGAAATTAAGTGTTTCATCCTATAAATTTTTTTTATTTAGGGCTTATATTTGTGTGAAATGATCACACAAATAGCCTAAAAGATGTGAGGATTTAGGTCATGATGAATGATAACTTCAAAATCCTAAGATGATTTAGTGCTTAGATTGTACAACAGAGCTGTACAAAGGCCTAAAGATAAGTTGAGCATTTATGTTGCAAGACCAAACAACCTTGATGTCCTATGGCTTGGTTGTTTAATTCTAGGTAAGGAAATTAGTTTAGCTGGGGAAGACATGTCTTGCTGTTGAAGGTGGCCGTGCTGCCCGCCGTGCTAGCTCCAAACTCCTCGCCATGAGAAGTTTATGTTTTTTAATGTGTCAGGTCACGGTGTCAAATCAGATGGCCCTATGGTTAAAGTTCTTTAAATGTTTTGGGGTATGTTAAAGACGTCTTAATTTAGTTGTAATTGTTGTTTGATGATGTTTGTGATTAAATTTTGAGCTGTCTTATATTTTGAATGTTGTGGCGGTGAATTTTATTTTGTTTGATTTTGAATTTGGTTTTGGTTTTATGACTATCCTAGCAGTTTTGGTTCTCATGCAGGGTGACATCGTTATTTAACATGCAAGCTTTGTAAGCATAATAGTACAGTGTGGAAAGTATAGAAAAAGATGGTACTGTAAACTGTAAAAGCGTACCTGACGAGTTTTCTCGTTCCACCACCTGAAACTCAAAATGCAAGTAAGGGCATTTTATGTAAAGTGGGAAAAATAAGGTTCCGGTGATCTACCAAAACCTAAATCATATCTTGGTGAGCGCCTATTAAATAAATTAAGGATGATCTCATTAAGAGAGAAATAATGAGTTTAGTAGACCTCCGAGGTATCCATTAGGTCATAAGAAAAGCAGATCCATGCTTCCCCCTCACCACCTGGTGAAAAGTCTCGAGATCATTTAAACTTATTATGTTACTTAATAATTCATCCTGTGTATATTTCCAATGCTCAATGAACATTGATGTTTCAATTATCCCTAATAGCAAGGTAATCATTATTTATCACACAATTTAAAAATTATGTAAGTGGAAACTATTGAGACACTTGACCAGCTTTAGCTTTAGTTTTGGGCTTGTAGTTTTTTTAAAGGTGTTTTATTTTCTTTAGTTATATTCACTTTTCTAATCCTCACTTAACCAAATTTGATTTAGCTTAAGTCACTACTAAGCTCTTAAGACCTTGGCGAATGTCTTCGTCATTTTGAAATAGATTAAATTTTAAGTGATACTAATTCATCATCAAAACATTTGAATGTCACTTGAACAAAAAATAGGGGTAATAAATTAATGAGTTATTAACACCCAAAATCATGCCCCTAAATCTAGGATCATCTTAATTACTAGACTTCCAAATTTTAATAATTTAGGAAATTACAAATTTATCCTTTAATTAGGAAAAGTGAGAATGGTTTCTACCAATTAATCCCTTGCATTTCAATCATCCAAATATGTTAATTAGGAAAAAATGGTTGCCCATTTACCTTTCTTGAATTAAGCCTAAATGTTAATTAAGGTCAAATTCTCCAAGGTACACTTTTGCCCCTAAGGCTCTATCACTTTATAATTTATCAAATTTAATTTTCACCCTACCTTACTCATGGGCCAATTAAGGCATTAGAGGAGTAAAATATGATTTTTAAAATTTTAATTTAATTTATATAATTATTGATATGAAAAAAATAGGGTTTTTCAAAGAGAATTCCATATCTTGACCAAGGCGGAGCCTAATCCCTTGAAAGTTTTACTGGAGATAGATTTAGACCAGAGAACAATTGGGAAAAAAAATTCATGATTTTTTGAGCTATATTTGAATTATTAGAATTATTTTAAATTTTGCAGTGTTTATTAATTATAAAATATTTTAAATGTGGAAATTTAAGTTTTTCATTTTTATTAAATTTCTCTAAGATCAAGGAACCCAGAGAAACAAATTTTACATTTTTATGACTATTCTTTGAGTCATTAGACTTATTTAAATGAAAGATTAAGAAATAAACATGTTTTGACTTTTTAAAATTATTTTTAGCTTTAAAATTCAATATCTTCACTTAAAGAATTAGAAAAAATATTCCAATTGCTCCTAAGTGCTTAGGAAACAATTTAGAATATTTCCATGAAATTTATCAATTTTTTTATTTTTATTAATTTTTAATTATTTAAATATTAAAATAGGCTTAAAAATAAAGTTTTTATTTTAATTACAATTTTATTTTTAGAAAAATTAACTTAATCACAAAGAGATCGCAAAACCAATTTTTATAATTTTTTGAGTTATATTTTAATTATTAAAAATTATATTAGTGTCAAAAATGCTATTCAACTTAGAAAATCAAGTTAAGTTATCAAATGTACTCCAAATGGTTTGAAATTTTTATGGAGAGTTCTCTGAAATTTAAATCATAGTGAAGAATTAAAATCAAGTCATTTAGATGATTATTTTTCCCAAATTAATTTTCTTTGTGTTTTAGGGGTTTGTAAG
Source organism: Phalaenopsis hybrid cultivar (assembly GCA_002079205.1). Lineage (NCBI taxonomy): Eukaryota > Viridiplantae > Streptophyta > Magnoliopsida > Asparagales > Orchidaceae > Phalaenopsis > Phalaenopsis hybrid cultivar. Next base: position 210,051 of record JXCR01147061.1, on the reverse strand, counting down.
AGTTATGTGTATTCTTAATGACTTAGCTCATAAAAAATTTTCCAAAGAGTTCTGTAGCCACAATAAACCTTCCAAAATTTCTATGATTTTTTCTAGGTAACATGATAATTATTATGATTAATTAATGCAAATAATAGATATAAACTTGAAAAATATGGATCTCTGTCTAGAGGTCTTCTTTGACCATAGAAAAATCAGAGAAAATCCCCCATGATAGAGGCAACAACATGCCTAAATATCAAGTCAAGGTGAAATGTCTACATGCATGGAGAGTTAACAGACTCAAAACCATATTTAATTAATTAAAAATAAAATATGCATCAAATAAACTTCGAACCATTTCCACATTTTTTTCCTCTATTCACCGAGCACTAGGGTATTTTTATTTTATTTTTGTTATTTTTCTACACAAAAATATGGATTTTTGAAGTTCTGACCATTAAATAAATAAAATAAAGCCCAATTTTTCTACTTATCCGACGTGACACCACATCATCCTCGGCGTCTCTGAAGCTCCACATGGCGTATTTTGGTTCGGCGCTGCCATCTGAGTCAACACACGCCTTATGAACCATGCTCCTAACCGGTGCAATCAGAACCCTCCATTTGATACACTCACGATCCAATGGTTGTAGGTCATCGTCCCCAAATCCCTAGCCCGAGAACTGTCCAACTTCAATCCTTAAGATCTCACTCATTTATTAACAAAATGTCATCAAGTTTGATCCCATGGATTGATCTAAGTGTTTAGAACACATACATATGGTTATCATGCCATTAAATCAACTCTAATCAAATGGAGAGTGAAAATAGGCTCGGGAAGAGGGGAAGTTCAATACCATTGCTGTGAGAAGGGAAGCTTCAATCTGAGGTGCTTAACACTTTCGTGGAGGTCCAAGGAGGCTTAGGATTGAGTCTCTCACTGTGGTCAAAGGTTTAGACCCAAATTTGATGAAGACTAAATTTGGGTGTTGATCAAAGTCTAGTGTAGGGGCTCTCTGTGAGGGGGTTTTCATGGCTCTTCATCTTCTTTCACTGTGGTGAAGGTGTGGGTGAGTTTAATTTGATTTTTGTGCACTGTGGAGGTGTGGAGAGTTTTGCCCTATCTCTGACAAGGATTTGAGCTCAAAAAATTGAACTCCAACAAGAGGAATAAGTGCAAGAAAGTGGTTGGGTTGCACTATGGAGGTATCGAAGAGGCTATGGGAGCAATTTAGAGGAGTCTCCTTGAGAAAATTTTAGCACTTGTCTCTTGGCTCTAAAGGGGCCATTTTATAGCCATGGCCGGAGAGGGGAGGTCAGGGTCTGGTCATGGGTGCAAAGGCTTTCTTAGGTAGTGGGCTAAGAGGCTCTAAAGTTTAATTAAGGTGAAGTGGCTCCTAAGGCTAATAATGGATTTGATTTAAGGGTGGTGGCTCTTGATTTTGAGGTTTTTCAATGACTAGGATAACCGGTAGGGCCAGGGGAGGTGGCCAGGAGGTCAGGTGAGTCAAGGGGAGGCTAAATTATGGTTATCCCCAAGGGTTAGTCATGATGGAAGAGATATTTGGTTTAAGTCCCAAAATTTGGTATGAATCCCTTAATTTAGGGACCCATTGGTCCACATCTTGCTTTGATGGGTTTTTTATGGTTTAGCCTAGGCCAAAATAATGGATTTGTGCCTGTGGTGGTCTTTGGTTGGCCAATTTGGCTTGATTATGTCAATTTTTGGTGAAGGGGTCCATGTGGGTCAAAATGGCTAAAGGTTGGGTTTGGGTTAGGCCAGCCATAATTTTTGGCCCATGTAATTAATCAAAATTATGTAGATGATTGTAATGAAGATTTTTGGTGAAGGATTGAAAATGATTTTGAGTTCAAATGGGGGTTCAATTTAAAGGATTTTGGAAATTTGGTCACTTTGGGCATGTTGGGCTAGAGTTTTGGTCTAGATTGGGCTAAGCTTGGGCTAAGTCCAAATTGATTATTGAAAATGGTCAATAGTAATGTCATGAATAGTTTTCAACATAAATTGGGTGCCAATTTTGGGGCTTAGGCATTCAATTTGGTGACATAGCTAATTTGGGGATTCTTGGACTTGGATCAAAATTAATTGAAATTGTGGCTTCACCAAGGACAATTGAAGGTCAAGTTTGACGTGTAGAAACATTATGAAGAGTTTTCAACATAAATTGTGGCAAATTGAGTATGCTATGGGGTTCAAATTTGTGGGATTAAGTCATGTAGCCAAAGTTGGGGGTTTGACTTAGATCAAAATTGGGCTCAAAGCATGGGCCAATTAAGTTTGGATTTGGTTTAAATTGGTCATATGAAAGGTGAATTTAAGTTTGGGATTGATATTGAAGAAAATTGGGCCTAAATTGATGGACATTTGAGATGAATTTGGGGAAATTGGGCCTTTAAAGGCAATTTGGGGGTTTTGGTCAAAATGACCAAAATGGCCAAATTGGGTCCAATTGAAGGGTAAAAATGGGTTTTGGAGATATTTGGAGTGATTTTGGATGTTTTGGGAAAGTTTGGGTGCCAAGGGTTTCTTTGTAATTTTTGCAATTTTTGGGTATTTTGGTAAATTTGGCAATTTTTTGCGTAGTTTTGGGTGTTTTGTATATTTCTAAAAAGTTTAAAATTATTTTTGAAAAAACTTGGGTATTTTTGGGTGAAATTGGGGTTTGGTGGTGTTTAGGTAATTTGGGTAGGTTTGGGGTAAAAAGTCAAATTGAATATTTTTGGTAGAATTGGGGTGTTAACCAGCATAGATGAGCTATGGACCAATGAAATCCCCATTTGGGTCCTCCATGTACTGGTCTTAGCTAAACCTTAGCCTAAGTCTAGCGGGTCTATTGTACCATCTACATGCGTCTCTCAAAAGCTCATGGGGCCAAAGTCAACAATTTTGGATTTTAGGATTGTGAGTGAATATAGGTCATAGTGAGTGTAGTGAGTGAACAAGCTCCAGACCAACACCCAAAGTCAACCCTAAGGTCAATCAGTTCTATGGGGACTCATCTTGAGCTCCTTCATACTGACCCCACCTACTAAGTGCTAGAGGTTAGAACTAATATGTGAAACTTCAAGTTGAGCAAAGATGAGTTTAAAATTTTTAATGGCAAGGGTTTCTTTTCTAGTTTTCTAGGAATAGTAAACAAGAAAGTCCTTTGGCTAGACCCTAGGCTACTAAAGAGAGAAAAATAAACCTCAACAAAAGTGAGGTCAACAAATGGACCCCATATAGGTGTGGTGTACTGAGCAAGCACAATGCGTATATTGGCGTTTACCGACGAGATCAACAAAACCAACGCATACTCCTAAGTCAAAAAACTTAGAAGGAGGTGTAGAATTGTGTGTGTTATTTGTTTTTGCTAGGGAATTAGCAAGTGAATATTTGGTCACAGTCAAGAAGTAGGAACTCTCGCTAGGGACTGCAGAGTGGCTTTGAGTTATCAAATTTTAGGTATTTTTAGAGGATGAGAATCAGTATGTAAGTGCTGACCACGGGTTGGGAATTGAATTTATGTATCAATTTCAAAAAGAGATTCAGAATTTAGATACCAACCTTGAAAGGAGAGAATCATAATTTCGGTATTGACCCAAGGTGAGAGTCGAAATTTAAGTGTTAATCTCAAAAGAGAGTCAAAAGTTAGGGACTATCCTCGAAGTGAAGGAATCATAAGTAAAGGACTGATTCCAAAATGAGAGTGGAAATTTAAGGATCAAATCTCCAAAAGAGGATCGGAAGTTAGAGACTGGCCTCGAAGAGAGGGAATCAAAAGTTAGGGACTGATTCCGAAATGAGAATCAAATTTTAAGGATCAAATATCAAAAAGAGGACCGGAAGTTAGGGACCAATCCCAAAAAAGGGGGAATTAGAAGTTAAGGACTGATTTTGAAATGAGAATAAAAATTTAAGGATCAAATCTCAAAAAGAGGACCAAAAGTAAGGGACCAATCTCGAAAAGGGAATCAGAAGTTAGGGACTGATTTCGAAATGAGAATTGGAATTTAAGGATCAAATCTCAAAAAGAGGATCGGAAGTTAGGGACTGATCTCATAACGAGCAAATCAGAAGTTAGGGGATGATTCCAAAATGATAATTGAAATTTAACGATACATCTCAAAAAGAGGATCGAAAGTTAGGGACTGATCTTGAAGAGAGGGAATCAGAATTTAGGGACTAATTTCGAAATAAGAATTGAAATTTAAGGATCAAATCTCAAAAAGAGGATCGAAAGTTAGGGACCGACCTAAAAAAAGGGGGAATCAGAAGTCATGGACTAATTCTGAAATAAGGATCGAAATTTAAGGATCAAATCTCAAAAAGAGGATCGGAAGTTAAGGACCGAGCTAAAAAAAGAGAGAATCAAAAGTTAGGAACTGATTCCAAAATGAGAATCAAAATTTAAGGATCAAATCTCAAAAAGAGGATCAAAAGTTAGGGACTGATCTCAAAAAGAGAATCAGAAGTTAGGGACTGCTTCAAAAATAGAAATTGAATTTTAAGGATCAAATCTCAAAAAGAGGATTGAAAGTTAGGGACCGACCTCAAAAAAGGGAGAATCAGAAGTTATGGACTAATTCTGAAATGAGGATTGAAATTTAAGGATCAAATCCCAAAAAGAGGATCGGAAGTTAGGGAACGAGATCGAAAAAGAGGGAATCAGAAGTTAGGGACTGATTCCGAAATGAGAATCAAAATTTAAGGATCAAATCTCAAAAAGAGGATCAAACGTTAAGGACCAATCTCAAAAAGAGAATCAGAAGTTAGGGACTGATTGTGAAATGAAAATTGAAATTTAAGGATCAAAGCTCAAAAAGAGGATCAAAAGTTAGGGACCGATCTCGAAAAGGTAATCAGAAGTTAGGGACTGATTCCGAAATGAGAATTGAAATTTAAGGATCAAATCTCAAAAAGAGGATCGAAAGTTAGGGACCGATCTCGAAAAGGGAATCAGAAGTTGGGGACTGATTCCGAAATGAGAATCGAAATTTAAGGATCAAATCTCAAAAAGAGGATTGAAAGTTAGGGACTGACCTTGAAACGAGGGAATCAGAAGTTAGGGATTGATTCCAAAAAGAAAATTGAAATTTAAGGATCAATCTCAAAAAGAGGATCGGATGTTAGGGACCAACCTAAAAATGAGGGGAATCAGAATTTAGGGACTGATTCTAAAACATGAATCAAAATTTAAGGATCAAATCTCATAAAGAGGATCAGAGGTTAGGCGCCGGCCTAAAAAAAGGAATAAGAAGTTAGGGACTGATTCCAAAATGAGAATTAAAATTTACAAAGAGTTTGTGGTGTTAAACCCATAGATATGTGTCATGTGAAAAGGTTGACATTGGTGAGGAAGATTTGTAAAATTTTGTGAGATTTAGTGCAGACAAGGACGGTCGTGCTGCGCGAGCAAAGAGTAAGAGACCCCAAAATCGAGAGAATCAACTCAACATATTTGTTTTTATTTCTCTTGTTGTTTTTATTACATTTAATTATCAAAATATGTTCTTAAAATTTGATTTTAGTTGGTGGATTGTTTTTAAAAAAGAGAGTTTATTATTACATATATATTTTTTTAAATTTTATTATCATCATATTTTTGTTGTTTTGTTCTTTATTCATTGTAATCTCGAACCAACGTATGGTTCGTGACTTTTACCCATCGCACCAAAAAGGGCAATCAAACAAACATACATAATTCTGAAAGAGATTTCATTAATCTGCTCCAATAAATGTTACAGATTGAGTGTAGGCCAAAGCCTCAAAAAGTACAATTATGCTGACTGCATCAAAGTACATCCAAAAATATCCCATGCCAAGTACATATTATAGGCTGAGCATGTCTAATACATATCATATCTACTGTGACAAAAATGCAGTAAAAAGGAATCCTCCGAGTGTCTGTCTTTGGTGAGGCAAAATCCTGGTCGAGCTAACCTTCTGAGCCACACTCTAGGATAGAAGTTTCCTTTACATGTGCTTAGAGGCGAAATCCTCTCATAGCTCGTACAATAGTAGTTCTTCCAATTTCGGTCTGGTCGGAGTCCATATGGCATTTGCTGTCATCTATCCTCCGGAAGGTTACAGACTCCCTACGGTGTCTCACCCCTGTAATGCAGTGCTTAGCGACGTCTGCTCCATTTTCTTTAAGAACTAGCACTGAACCAAAAGGTAGTGGAATCTCTACGGATCCCTTGAATTCACTAGGGTTGACGACATCAATCTTGTTTCCAAATAGAATGTTGCTCTTGCTCTTGAATGAGACCGTACAGAAAGACCTCACAAAGTAATGATGGTCAATGTGCGGAGGTATGTGGTCTCCTTCATCATATATGTTGATAATACAATTGTCGGGAATACAGTCAGCTGGTAGTCTGCTCCATCAGACCATTCTTTTAATCATCCACTTTATCATGAGGGTAGTGGATCCAACTGATCATGTCTCAGAATCCCCAGAGGATTTCCTTGTCTATCTTTAGTGAAGTTGTAATAGTAGCCACATTGTATAGTGATCCTGCCCTTTCCTCGCATCCACTTTCTTGGCTCGGAATAGGTTCTTTCCATCAGTAAGCCTGCTCACCCCCTGTCTCTTAAATAAAAAAAATAGTCGAGAATATTTCTTTCATCGCTCTCGGAGAAGACCTTGGTATATTGCTCCAATTTTTCTAATATGTTGATGAACCTTGCTTGCACTTCTTCATAGACTTCAAAATCCCTTTTGCTTACCTTACTCATCTTGTAGTATTTTACCGTACTGATGATCGGTGGCTATCGGGGATGTTCCCTCATTTGAATGTTGACAGGAATCTAGGCTGGTGATGTCTCTATTTGCAGCGAAATGTATGACTCTGCGTCCAATGGGATAAAGGGCTCTGACTTTTGTCCGTTACTCTAATTATGATTCTTGTTTACTCCACGACAACGGAGCCAAAAACTTGACAGTGACTTTATATATGCTTAAAAATATAAGTATTTAATACTACTGCTAAAAGATTTAATTCCTCAGCAACTGTACCAAAACTTTAATAACAGTTATAGTTTCAATAAATATGGACGCAATAAATATTCAATAATTTTAAAGTCACACTTATCAATGCAATTATATGTATCGCTTAAGTAATATAGGACTCTAATGGAGTCCTAGATATCAATCCCACAGGGAGTAAGCTTAGAACTACGAACTAAGACTTTAGAAAAGCAATACTTTAATCACAACAATGAAGTTCCATTTGCTTTTGTATCACTAATAGACAATTGAAATAAATATGTAATGTGAATAATTATTAAATAACTAATTATACTAATGAAGGTTCGAATGTGATATTTAATATATAAGAAAGCATCCTTCTCCTTGTCAAGAAATTATAGTGAATGGATAAAGTGAATTAGCTCAAATTATATTGTGCCAAATAGGAGCATACCTATTCTTTACCCTTTGGTCCAGGCATAAAGAACATTGAATAATCCTACACTTATTTACTGAATCTGCGGCTAGGCTGGGAGGGTACCGGCTCTCACTTTAGAGCTCCTACGTTCCCATCACCTGAGGGTTAACATCTACACTTCAGCACCCAAACGATAGAACTGAATTGGGGATTTCAGTCTGTCACTCTAAAATTTCCAATTCTACGCCCGATAATTTTATTTTTCTATTTATTTGCACCCAACTTCCAAGGGCTTTGACTTCCCTGAATCTTGGATGTAATCTTCACTTTAGTTAAAAAACTCAACATATTTTAACAAATCAATTGGTCAGATTGAAAGCAAATTAAGATTGAAGTGAAAAGATCATCACAATTTTTTAAACATTTCCNTGCCGAACACGTTATCGTAGCGAAATAAACTTCTCCCCTAGGTAAAATCGACGTTCTGAACGTACTGGTGTGATCCGTTTCGCCGTTCGGGATTGTTCGAACAACTTTTTCAGCTATTTGGGTAAAAACAAAAATTTGCGCATTTTTTTACCCGTATTCGAAACGTTAACGTTCATGGATGCTTCCCGGACACATGACATAAAAAAAATGATGCAAACAATGTCCATCTATCTTACCCATGTCGGAACATTGCATCCGACAGGCCTCACCTTATGTCAAGTCTTAGGCAGTATTGTCGTTGCCTTTGCAAAAGTAACTACTGAAACTTGCTGGTGGGATAATTTTGTAACATTCTCCTTGTAGATCTTTGTCCTCTTGAAACATGATAGGAGTTTTTTTACTTTTGTTTTTTTTCTTCTTGTCTTTTTTTGTTTTATCTTGTAATCTATTTTATGTCTTATCATCTTTTGCTTTCTTTCTTTTCACTTTTGGTCTCCTTCATTTTCTTCTTCTCTTCTCCTTCTTTTGCTTTCCTTTTTTTATTTCTTGTTCCTCAATAGTTTGGCTTCCTCCAAACCTGAAGGCCTTTTGTCTTGTTGGTGGCACGGTCTACGTTCGTCGCACATTTTAGAATATTGAATCTAAATTTATTCTTTGAACCATGCTCAAGGGATTTAATTGGATTTTGGTGGCACGGTTTACGTTCGTCTCACATTTTAGAATATTTAATCTAAATTTATTCTTTGGACCATGCTCAAGGGATTTAACTGGATTTTGGGGCAAAGAGAAAGAGGGTTGCCCCGTTAGGGGGCAAGTGGGGTAGTTCGGAGGCTCGGTAGGTTCTATTATTCCGCAAAGTCCAGTTACAAATAAGGAAGGAAGGGGAGCAAGCTTTTCTAGGTGAGGAGGAGAGAGAGAAGAGAGTCTCACAACATTTCATTTTTCATCCAAAGGGTCATCCTTTATAGGAGGTGAAAGTATGGACGTATATTATTACATTTTTACCCTTGATTTATGAAGAATGATACATGTCATTTTAGACTTTTATCATCGGAGCATATTGCTAAGGACCTTGTCGGATGTCGAATCTGGCCTTTGAGTGACGGCTATCTAGAAGACTCGCTTTCCCGGGAGACGGCCGACCAAAGGAGGTTGGCTGGAGAAACGACCTATCAAATGAGGGCGACTGGAGAAGTGGCTGGCCAAAAGAGGTCGACTGAAACGGTGGCTAGCCATAGGAGTATGACCTGATTGTATCACCGGCTGGAGTGATGGCCAAACATGGGGAGTTGGTTGGAGTGTCAACCTGCTAGAGAAGCGGTCGTCCATGGGGATTGACATAAGTGTTGGCCATCAAAGGGATATTGTTGGAGCATCGGCTTGCTGGAGAAGTGGTTGGTCATGGTGGGGCCGACGAGACTGTTTGTTATTTAAGGGAGGTTGTTGGAACATTAGTCTNGACTGACATAAGTGTTGGCCATCAAAGGGATATTGTTGGAGCATCGGCTTGCTGGAGAAGTGGTTGGTCATGATGGGGCTGACGAGACTGTTTGTCATTCAAGGGAGGTTGTTGGAGCATTAGTCGGCCAATGGACGCCAGTTAGGGAGGTTGTCGGCCAATGGAAGACCGGCTAGAAAGTCGCCCGACGATAAGAACATTGTCTAGCTGAGAGAGGCCGACCAAAAAAATTGCAAGCCAATGAATGCCGGCTGGAGAGGCTATCGAGCGGCTATGGCCTTGCCGCTGAGGAGTTGGCCGAAGAAGGCATGAGTTAGGTGTTGCATGTTGGGTTTAGTTACATGTAATTGTTGTTCCAATTTGTTATTTTCTCATTAAATAATTTGGCGTATTATCATTTTTCCATTGAAACAATAATAGCTTTACGTGGTAAGTCATGTCTAGGACTCATAGAACCACCACTTGCAATATATAAAATGGGTCATTGAGTTTAAGAGTACCCCAGTTCGCCCCTATGAGATCAATTTGTGTGAGCTCTCATCTTCTTTCTCGCTCTCTATCTCTCTCTTTCTCTCTCCAATTCTCCCTTGTTGGGCGCACCTCACACGAAAAATCTGAATTCAAGAAATATTGATATTTTTAATGTTACTTAAAAATTTTAACATTATGTATCTATATATTAAATTTCAAATATTAAAAATATTGAATCTTGGTTTGCCTGTTAATCACACTTAATTAATATAACGTGAGTAAGAGATAGATTATCACTAAAACATCATATAAAACATATCTTGTTCATAAAAAGGCTATTCTTAATTATAAGGGATATGGTACAATATTATGATATTACACTTTTGCTTTCGCCTTAAAGAGAGCTATACATAATATTATTAGTAATTTATATGTATGAGCTCATTGCTAAGGTTGTTCTCTTATTCGGTCAACTGAGCTCAATTGGTTTCGGATTGGAAATATCAACTCGGTCCGTCCGTCCGACTTGATGGGATCAGCTTCGTCGACTGAGTTCAGTTAGTAGGAGTGAGCATGGTGATATGACCTGATTGCTGATCCTTAACCCCTGATGAGGGGTCTACAGGATGGTCTAAGATGCCAGAGAACTAAATTTTCCTTGATTGCCCCTCTTATGACAATTGACTTTGATGTTTTTATTTGAATTGCTTGTTTTTTGTATCCTTCTTTTATTTTTGGTTCCTATCGTGGTTCATTTAGTTTTGGCCTTATTGGCTCTGACTCAAACATTCGTCGTTTTTTTCTCTTTTGGACCGTTAGATTTTTAAGAATCAATACTTACACATTTTGATGCAGAATATAAATATATATAATTATATGCACTCTCTTAAAAATTTATAACTTGATATTTACAAGAAAAACATAACTTTTATACTATATAGAACAAATATTTAAAAGAAGCAAGTTTATTACTGAAATATGAGGGAGGAGCTCCTCTAAAAAGAAATTTAAAAAGGAGCATATACGGCTTAAATTTTTTTAATGTTATTTTAATATGTGATTTATTTTTTTAAAATAATATAAATATTAATATATATTAAGTATTAATATANTACTGAAATATGAGGGAGGAGCTCCTCTAAAAAGAAATTTAAAAAGGAGCATATACGGCTTAAATTTTTTTTATGTTATTTTAATATGTGATTTATTTTTTTTAAATAATATAAATATTAATATATATTAAGTATTAAAATTAAAAAATTTGGTAATATTATTTACATTCATGAAAATATTAAATATGTTAATTAATTTTGATATTAAATAATTTTAAATTAAATATTTAATCAATAAAAAAAGATAATTGAACCAAATATGAAATTCATAAAATTTCTTTCATATTAAAATATTATTGTAGCGCAATATTTACACAAATAAATTATCTTGTATGTCATGGTGGAAAAACGCATCACGCATTGACCCGGTGAATATAGAGTGCGGTCACAACAATCAATATCACAAATGATATTCTTGAATCCACTGTCGTAAAGAATACTACAACTAAAGATGATGATATAGAAGTACATCTCTATTATATAAGATAATATTGAAGCACTCTCAAAAAGTAATTTTTAAGAATAAACACCTCCCACAGAGGAGAAAAAANTACTGAAATATGAGGGAGGAGCTCCTCTAAAAAGAAATTTAAAAAGGAGCATATACGGCTTAAATTTTTTTTTATGTTATTTTAATATGTGATTTATTTTTTTTAAATAATATAAATATTAATATAAAAAATTTTGGTAATATTATTTACATTCATGAAAATATTAAATTTGTTAATTAATTTTGATATTAAATAATTTTAAATTAAATATTTAATTAATAAAAAAAGATAATTGAACAAAATATGAAATTCATAAAATTTCTTTCATATTAAAATATTATTGTAGCGCAATATTTACACAAATAAATTATCTTGTATGTCATGCTGAAAAAACGCATCACGCATGAGCCCGGTGAATATGGAGTGTGGTCGCACCAGTCCATATCACAAATGATATTCTTGAATCCACTATCGTAAAGAAGGCTACAACTAAAGATGATGATATAGAAGTACATCTCTATANCAAATAAATTATCTTGTATGTCATGGTGGAAAAACGCATCACGCATTGACCCGGTGAATATAGAGTGCGGTCGCACCAGTCAATATCACAAATGATATTCTTGAATCTACTGTCGTAAAGAATACTACAACTAAAGATGATGATATAGAAGTACATCTCTATTATATAAGATAATATTGAAGTACTCTCAAAAAGTAATTTTTAAGAATAAACACCTCCCACAGAGGAGAAAAATTTGCGTGCATAAGACATACGCAGCATTGCGTACATAATTGATACATCACCAACAATTTTTCATCAACCAGCACGAATCTCGGTGTAATTTTTTGAACAAGAAACATTCAAACTTCGATTAAGAGTCATCCAAAGCTCTGATTTCTGCAAACTTATAGTCAAACTAATCAGCTCAATGTGACGGACCTAATGATTTGAAAGTCAGTCCAATCCGAGTCAAATCAATCCCGAATCAAGTCATTAAACCACTCTTAGAGAAGTTTCAGAGGCATTTGAAATGTCAAATGGGTGTCGAATCGAGCGTCTCGACAAGACAAATCCAACGAGCCCAAGATTGCTCAATTCTGACATCGTTCAGACACTTAAATGTCCATCAAACATCATCTAATCAAGGGAAGCTATCTGGACCGTCCGATCAAAAAGCTAACCTCCGTCGACCCCTGCTGACCGTCATCGATTGTCGTCGACTACCGTCAATCACCGCCGACCTCCGTCGACCACCGTTGACTAGACGTCATTAGTCGATGTTGTAAATTGGAAAGCTAGTAACCTTTTTCCACCTGTAGGACAAGGGGCATCTGTAATCATCAACTTATAGTGAATTTTTACAACCGTGCAAGACCTCGTGGTTTTTCCCCTTTATGGGTTTTCCACGTAAAAACTTTTGGTATCATCTCAGCTTGATTCATGTTCATATGAGTGTGTGTCAAATCCTCGTGCAACACTAAGGCGATAATCCATTACTCTACCGCCGCGAATTTTCTAGCACGCATTAGTTTGGTGTCGTCTGTGGGAAAGTTTCAATCCCACAACTACAGTACTTACATGGTTTACTATATGACCACCGGACACAATGTTCGTGACAACGGTGCATCCCGCTCCAACACCCATCATTCCAGGGAGCACTCACGAAGCAAAGGGCGACATGTTTCTTCTCAGCAAAGTTCAGATATATATATAACGTGAGACAGACCTAATAACTAAAGCACTCACGAAATAAACAAATAGATATATAACATGAGACAAACCTAATAACTAAAACATATTGATCGTTATTGAACCATTCTGCACATTTATCATGCCTCTGATGCGCTTATGTGTCAAGTGTTCCTGGCTACTCCTAAAGGACAAACTCGAACCTGGTTGTACTCTTTGCAGGTGGCACTATAAACACCTTTAATAAGCTTGTCAAATTGTTAACGGAGCAGTTCATCGCAAATCAAAGGATCATCAAGGATTCATCCCATCTCTCGGGAATTCGTCAAAGTGAAGGAGAGTCGCTCAATGACTACTTTCACGAGTTTTCTACTGAAGCCCGTTAGATTCCGGGGGTGGATCTAGAGTTACTAAGGGGAGTCTTCCTTGGGTTTATATTGTTATCCCATCACAAAACAAAGCTTGTTCGAATGATAGTTTTCCCCTCCCGCGCATAGATCAACTCATCGATGCCACGTCTGAACATCAGATTCTTAGCTTTATGGATGCATACTCAAGATATAATCACATAAAGATGAACCCAATGGACGAGGAGACCACCTCTTTTCAAACAGATAAGGGCTTATACTGTTATCATGTTATGTCATTCGAGTTAAAAAATACTGGTGCAACTTATAAACGACTCATGAACAAGATCTTCAAAAACCTTCTTGGGCATACAATGGAGGTTTATGTTGATGATTTGTTAGTAAAAAGCCTTGAAGCATCTCAACACATTTTTCATTTGGAGGAGTGTTTCCAACTTCTTCGTTAGTATGACTTACGTCTTAACCCGACTAAATGTGTTTTTGGGGTCACATCAGAGAAGTTTCTGGGATTCATGGTTACCCATCGTGGGATTGAAGCAAACCCAGAAAAAATCAAGGCGTTGAGAGAGATAGTGCCTCCAAGGAACATCAAGGAGGTGCAACGATTAAAGGGTCGTATAGCCGCCTTAGTCCAGTTTTTAGCTCATTCTGGAGATAAGTATCTACCCTTCTTTAAAATACTAAGAGGAGCTCAGAACACTGGTTTTCAATGGACAGATGACTGTCAGATCGCTTTCGAGCAACTTAAGGCATATTTAGCTTCACCGCTCCTTCTCTCATAACTCATCCAAGGAGAGATGTTATATATATATTTGGTTATTTCACTTCATGCAATAAGTCCTTATCAGAATAGAAAACACAATCGAGAAACCAATATATTATGTCAGTAAAGTCATCTCTGATACAGAAAGTCACTATCCGATGGCGGATAAGACTGCACTAGCCCTGGTATTCTCAGCAAGGAGACTTCGTCCGTACTTTCAGGCTCACACTATTTGTGTTTACACGCAAGTTCCTTTGAAGACTATCCTACAAAGACCAGAAGCATCGAAAAGATAGTTAAATGGTCATTAGAATTGAAAGAATTTGACATCCACTATTTACCACGACCAAACATTAAATCACATGTGTTGGCCGACTTTGTGGCAGAGTGTACAGTGCCTACCTCTGATGAACAACCCTCTTCTCTTCTATGGTCACGTCAGTGGATACTATATGTAGAAGGAGCACCTGGAAACTCATGAGCTGGTGAAGGAATAATACTCATCTCCCCAAAGCAAGACATTTTAGAGTACGAACTTCGTTTGAAATTCCCAGCCACCAATAATGTTGTTGAATATGAAGCACTTGTTGCCGAATTAAAGCTTGTCATCAACTGTGAAGTACAAAACATGATTATATATACGGATTCTCAACTCATTGCATCCCAAGTAGAAGAAGAATTTGACACTCATAACTCACAATTGGTGTGATATCTCAGGTATGGTAAAAACACTTCTCGCCCAAATTGAAACATGTTAGCTCATTCATATACTTCGAGAGCATAACACCCGAGCTGATGCTCTCTCCAAGCTTGCAACTTCAACAACTAGAGATCTCTATACAAGAATGTATATTGAGGAGATACATTTTCCTAGTATCCATGGCCCATGGGAGATATTATATATAGATGACCCAAGGGAGCCATCTTGGATGGATCCCATCATCTCCTTTCTTCAAGACGGAACACTGTCAGATGATTCTACTACATCAATTCACATCTGACGCATGGCTGCCAACTTCACTTTATAAGGGATGAACTGTATAAGAAGGCATTTGTAGGTCCATATCTCAAGTGTCTTCTTCCATCTGAAGTTGATTACGCTCAACAAAAAGTTCATTCTGGAATATGCTGGGAGCATCTTGGTGGCATGACACTTACTCTTAAAATAACGAGGCAAGGCTTCTACTGGCCCACAATCAAGCAAGATGCATTAGAGTTTGTGCAAAAATGCAAGAATTTCCAACTACACTCCAATCTTACACATGCACCACCAGTGGAACTCACATCTTTTCTAAGTTCTTGGCTTTTCGCCTAATGGGGGGTAGATATCATGGGGTCATTTCTAGTAGCTACTGGACAACAAAAATTCATCATCTTAGCTGTCTATTACTTCACCAAATGGGTAGAAATAGAGCCTCTTGACTGAGGCAAATGCAAAACAGTTTGTCTGAAAAAACATCATCTGTCGTTTTTGGCTTCCTGCGAAGATTATCACGATAATGAGACTCAATTCACTTGA
This sequence comes from Phalaenopsis hybrid cultivar, assembly GCA_002079205.1. Taxonomy (NCBI): domain Eukaryota; kingdom Viridiplantae; phylum Streptophyta; class Magnoliopsida; order Asparagales; family Orchidaceae; genus Phalaenopsis; species Phalaenopsis hybrid cultivar. The sequence continues at coordinate 194,372 of JXCR01147061.1, read as the reverse complement.
AAGGTCTTCACATTCAGTTGGTGCACACTGTCGTGGCGCGTCCCCAAACAAATGAGCAGACAGAGGTGACAAATCAGATGGTGCTCAAGGGGTTGAAGACTCATCTTGAGAAGGCTGAGGGGTAGTGGGTAGAAGAGCTACACAACGTCCTTTAGGCCTATCACACAATCGTGCGTACTCCAATCAGAGAAACTCCATATAACTTGTGTTTTGACATGGAGGCTGTTATCCCAGTTGATATTAGAGTTCCAAACCCTAAGTTAAGATTTTTAACTCAGATAGCAACAAGGAAAAGCTCCGACAACATTTGGACCTCCTCGAAGAAACATGTGATGTGGTCCATCTTAGAGCTGCTTCTGACTTCCAAAGAGTTGCTCACTACTTCAACCGGATAGTCAAGCCTCAACCTATCTCCGTCGGAGACCTGACCTTGCTTAGTATTGAAGCCGCCGGTCATGGTCCCCAACGCAACAAACTATCACCTCTCTGGGAAGACCCATATATCGTGGCTGTCATGATCAAGTCCGGAACTTTCAAGCTCAAGGGTTCAGATGGGAAAATCTTGCCTCGAACTTGGAATGCAAAAAATCTTCGCAAGTGCTACCAGTAACACCCCAGTCGTGCAGTCCACATATGTTATTACATCGCAACCCATGCATAATCAATGTATCTTAAATATTATTCACTTACTTTCCTATACACGAAGGATACCTTTAGAAAGTATAATGGGTCATCCTCGAGTCACTTCATGCTCTCGACCTGAGAAATACACAACTTCGGTTGTATTTTAGGCAGAGCACTATCAATCCCAGGGGGATTCGATCTAACATCTTCCATATGAGTTAACATCGTCGAGTTTTTGCTCCAATAAACAATCTTGGATAGGTTAACAGTCCTTAGTGGGCTACACCTGACCCTTTCCCCGCAGGTTCGTAAGTGAGCAATGCTCTGACAAACAACCTAGAATGGGTTAATAAGTCCTAGGTGGACTTCCATTGGGTCATCTTATGTATGTTAACTTCTTCGAGTAACACTCTGATACATAGCCTCAGAAAAGTTAAAGGTCATTGGCAATTTATCAAAATGATAACCTTATTACATATTATAATTTCTAAATGACATTAGATATCCACTGTGACATTTAAAAAAAAAGAAAAAAAACCCCTATGAATCCTTCTTCGGTGAACCCTTTTTACCACTCCTCAATATCGAGTACACAATCCGCGATGCTTCACCACCATCTGTTGTCTCGTCGCAACGCATCGTCGCGACGCACTGCTACAACACATCGTGTCGCTCCGACGCCTTGCTACGATGCACCGCTGCAACTATTTGTCGCAATTCTGTACCACTTTGCCACAACTCTTCACTGCAACGCTACGCTGCAACAATTTGCTGCAACTTTTTGCCGCAAATTCTGTACCGCAACCATTCGCCGCAATTCTCCACCACAACACTTTGCCGATTCTTTGCCGCAATTCTGCACCGCAACGCTCTACTCACCACAACTCCTCTCCACAACTTTTCTTCGCAATTCTCCGCTTCTCCGCAACTCTTTGCTTCGCCGCAACTCTTCGTTCTGCCACAATTATTCTCCGCAACGCCGGATAACATTCTTCTTCTCCAAAATTATGATTTTCCCCCTCATCCAACGCCTCTATTTATAGGCTCTAAAAGGAATTCAATCATTAAATGCACATTATAAAAAAATAATAATTTTAAAAAAAATTCATTTCATATTCTTTTAGTTTTTTTTGTCTTTCAAATTCTGTCTTTATGACTGAAATTAATTAAAAATAGAACAACAGATAATTAAAAAGTAAATTAATAAAAAACTATTCACATTATGTGATTTAAAAAATATATATATTTAAATATTCATTTTTATTTAAATCTTGATATTTGGTGCTTCAGATGGTCCACAATTCATTTTTTAATGTGTCAGCTCCCGCAGCATTGCATTCGGCCCAATGACAACCCTTCACCTCCCGCATCTCCTTCGGATTCGGCCCGCTTCAGCTCCTGTCGGTCCAGACCGAATTCAGGGCCCGCTACAGCTCCTGCCGGGTCTCAAACCTACTACCCAATTGTGGCCCACGGGTCTAGTTTTCAGACTTTCGGGTCTCGGCTTGGCTTACAGACCCTCGTAAATTTTTTTTTTCTTAGTTTAAGGTGGGATTCGAACCCTCACCACTTGCAAATGACAAAATCCACTCACCAACTGAGCTAGACTCCGCTTACTAGGATATTATGGATAAATATTATTCTTATTTACATATAGATAACAATAAAATATATATATATAAATTTTTTATGCCCTACAAAAATAAAAAGTTTATGAATCTTAATATTTTCGGACGAAAAGAAAAAAACAAAAAATTTACTCGCCCGAAAATAGTGGGGGAACTCATACGTCGCCAACAAATTTTCATCAGCCAACACAAATTTCGGTGCAATTTTTTGAACAAAAAACATTCAAACTTTGATTAAGAGTCATCCAGAGCTCTGATTTTGCAAACTTATAGTCAAACTGATTGGTTTGATGAGACGGACCTATTAATATGTAATTCAGTCTAATCCGAGTCAAATCAAGCCCAAATCAAATCATTAAACCACTCTTAGAGGAGTTCTGGAGGCATTTAAAATGTCAAATAGATGTCGAATCTAGCGAGTTCATCGTCGAATCGAGCATCTCGACAAGACGATTCCAACAAGCCTAAGATTGCTCAATTATGATATCGTTAAGACACTTAAATGTCCATCAAACATTATCTACTCAAGGGAAGTTATTTGGACCGTCCGATTAAAATAATTTATGTTTATTCATTAATTGCACTCAAAACACTATAAATAGAGTCTCACCCCTCACATTAAAAGAGGAGGAGGCTTAAGAGAGAACTTGAGGCTTTGAGGAGAAGCTCAATTTCAATATCATCCCTGCCATCGTCGATCGCTTTCGACCACCACTGACCGTCAACCACCACCGCTTACCTCTGTTGACCGTCATCAACTTTCGTCATCCACCGCTGACCTCTGTCGATCACTGCTAACCGTCATCGATTGTCATCGACTACCATCAATCATCGCCGACCTCCGTCGACCATCGCTGACTAGACGTCATCAGCCGACGTTGTAACTTGGAAAGCTTAGTAACCCTTTCCCGCCTTAAGAACGAGGGGAGTTTATAATCATCAACTTATAGTGAATTTTTACAACTGGGCCAGACCCCGTGGTTTTTCCCCTTTACGGGTTTTCCACGTAAGAACTTATGGTATCATCACAACTTGGTTCATTTTCATCTGAGTGTGTGTCGAATCCTCATCCAACGCCAAGAGATAATCCATTAGTCTACCGCCGCGAATTTTCTAGCACGCATCAATAATGGCTATATTCATGTTATATCTGCTTTATATCGAATGTATCCTGACCGACAACTTATATATACCTAAAAATATAAGAATTTGACAGCGCCACTAGAAGATTTAAATCCCCGGCAACGACGCAAAAAACTTGACAGCTACTTTTTATATGCAATAAAAATATAAGATAAATATGAATGTAATAAATATTCAATAATTGTAAAGTCACACTTATCAACGCAAGTATATGTATCGCTCAAGTAATATAGGGCTCTAATGGAGTCCAAGATATCGATCCTACATGGAGTAGTTTAGAATTACGAACTAAGATTTTAGAAAGACAATACTTTAATCACAACAACAAAGTTCAATTTGCTCATCTGTCATTAATAGACAATTGAAATAAATAGTTAATTTTAATAACAATTAAATAACTAATGATACCGAGGAGGGTTTAATTGTGATATTCAATATATAAAAAAACATCATTCTCCTTGTCAAGAAATCATAGTGAATGGATAAAATGCATTAGTTCAATTTATATTGTGTCAAATAGGAGCATACCTATTCTTTACTCTTTGGTCCAGACATAAAGAACATTGACTAATCCTACGTTTGTTTACTGAATCTGCGGCTAGGCTGGGAGGATACCGGCTTCACTTTGGAGCTCCCACGTTCCCCTCACCTGAGGGCTAACATCTACACATCAACACCCAAACATCGGAGCTCCCACGTTCCCCTCACCTGAGGGCTAACATCTACACTTCAGCCAAACGATAGGACCGAATTAGGGATTTAGTCTGTCACTCTAAAATCTCCAATTCTATGCACCCAAACGATATGACCGAATTGGAGATTTTAGTCTGTCACTCTAAAATCTCCAATTCTACGTCTGACCTATCTGAATCTTGGATGTAACATTTCCCTATTTATTTGCACCCAACTTCCAAGGGCTTTAACCTCCCTGAATCTTGGATGTAATCCTTCCCTATTTATTTGCACCCAACTTCCAAGGGCTTTGACCTCCCTGAATCTTGGATGTAATCTTCACTAGACCGAATTGGGGATTTTAGTCTGTCACTCTAAAATCTCCAATTCTACTCCCGATAATTTTATTTCTCTATTTATTTGCATCCAACTTCCAAGGGAATCTCCAATTCTACGCCCGATAATATTATTTTCCTATTTATTTGCACCCAACTTCCAAGGTTTCCAAATCTATGCCCGATAATATTATTTCCCTATTTATTTGCACCCAACTTCCAAGGGCTTAAACCTCCCTGAATCTTGGATGTAATCTTCAATTTAGTTGTAAAACTCAACATATTTTAACAAACATTTTAACAAATCCNCCAAATTGGAGATTTTAGTCTGTCACTCTAAAATCTCCAATTCTATGCCCGATAATATTATTTCCCTATTTAATTACACCCAACTTCCAAGGGCTTTGACCTCCTTAACTATTGGATGTAANCAAAAACCAAGGATCACCCAAAAGGGGGCAAGGCCTCCCAAGAGAAAACAAAATACTAATGTAACCTATCAAAAAGTCCTGTCCCCAAACAATAGGGCTGAAAAGAAGAAAAGGAGAAACCAGGTGTCCACNAATTCATATATAAAATCAAAGTCATACAAACTACAACAAGTAAATAACTTATCTCTAGTTTCTCTCCAAGAAAACTCCTCGAAGTTCCTTTGAATCTCTTCATTTCTTTTCATCACATAGAATTCCTCTTCGAAGTAGCAAGGAGGAAGAAATCTCTCATTTTTCTCCACTCTTACAATCTCTCGAAGAATTCCTCACAATATTGGAACTCTAGTAAATTCTCTATACACTAATGGAACCTCTCTAACCTTCTGAACTTCTCTAATTTTCGGCCAAAATATTCTTTTAAAGTTGTGGATGAGCTTTCACAAGAGTTGCCTAAGCATCCCTTCAAATTTTGGCATTATCCAAAGCTTAAGTAGGCATAACCGTCGATCTCGCCGTCGGCGGCCTCGAGGGCGCCGTCGACGAGCTTCTGAAGAATTTTGTCCTGTAGCCTCGGGAAAAACTCGCCGTCGGCGGGGTTTAGGGAGACGTCGGCGACCTAGTTCAAATTTTCACATTTTGGTCCTTTTCGCTCTAAATTCGCTCATTTTTACATTTTTTGCTCCAATGACCCTAATTCATCATTCATGCAACAAAACATCAAAAACACCTTTCTTTAAAGTGCAATATCATTAAAAACAGTATAAAATATGTATGAAAATCTCAACATATTTTTCTTGGGTCATAACCTCGATATAACCTCCATATAACCTACCTGAACTTACAAATAAGTTTTGCGTTTCTGTTTTCATATATCTGTAGATTACATGTATGTTTATGAAAGTTATATGGAGGTTACAATATATAACATGAATATAATGCCGATATAACAAAAATATAATCTCCATTATCTACGCAGCGCTGTGTACGTCTTATGCACACAAAGTTTCAATATTCTCATTTTTAAAATTTTTTTGGAGGAGTTCATATGCCGTATTTCANAGATTTTTTACATGGGATTGACATAAGCTATAATTCGGTCCTACCCGCTTAGGATACGATGAAGTTTTAGATAGTCTATAGATGAGAGATCCTTATGGTTCATCTAAGAAAGTTAGCAGGACTGATGTTATTTATTTTGGCATTTTGTGTTTCATTGGTTTACGTATTCTTCCTTGATATGGGATTGTGATTGAATAAAGGGGAAAGAATGGGCAAGGATATCCTGATCCAATCGCCATGAACATTACATTTATTTTGAGATGGGTGCAATAAAAAATATTGATTATATAAAAAATATGTAGATGTGCATTAGTTTCAATTTATATCTGTAGTTTTGTCTCATGAAGGTTTTTGTTTGAAAAGTATTTTGATACCTTTTGGTATCCCGATAAACTTTGATTGTTATCAGCTGTTAGGGCAATCCATAAGAAAGGTCATGGGCAAATTTTAGGCCGTTTTTATGGTGCGTCATTGTATTTCTAGAACTTTTTTTGCTTCTCCGCATATGAAGAGACTTCCATGAAGACTGTTTTGTTGATATTACTATTAATATAGAGCAAAACATTACAAATGCTTTGTTATTATAACAACTGTCCCTCAAATGGCTTTTACTTCTAAATGATGGGGAAGTCAGTACAACGGATGAGCAGACATCATGGCACTGCTTAAGTGCTTCTATATATGCTTTATTATTATTATTTTTATTGAGTGCATCCGACCTTAACTACAACTCATTATTGTAGAAGATGACATTGCTTATGAGCAATATCTTATCCATCTTAGGAGCTCTGTGGACGACCTTTTAAAGTTGTAGAATTATTAGTTAAAATTTTCATGTTACTCTCGTTTCACCCCACACATGTTTTAACATATACTTGTTACAATCACCTTGATTATGGTTTCTCAAGAAGATGATGTACAAATTTATGAGGTTTCTCAAGAAGATTTCTTGTTATGGATTAATTTTTGACAAAATCATGAACAAAGACGTGGGAGTATACACTGATGCTAGTTGGGTTGGGGAACTCATTGATAAAAGGTCCAACACAGCTATATATGGGGAAATCTGGTGACATGGAGACTAAGAAGCAAGCGATTGTTTCTAGAAGCATCGCATAAGCTATGTACAAAGCACTCCCCTTGGGAATCTGTGAAGTAATATGGATTCAAAAATTGTTAAGGGAACTATAATGTACCTCCAATAGTTCTATACATACGTTCTATGATAGTTAAGCAACTATCAGCATTGCAAAGAATCTTGTGCACATTACAAGACCAAACATATTGAAATTGATAGATACTTTATCTCTGAAAAGGTTAACAGAGTAATTATATAACTAAACTACATTTCCACACACCAACAAGTTGATGTGTTCACCAGAGCTCTTCCTTTAAGCACCTTCTTAGAGTTCAGTACCAAGTTTAGCCGATACAACATCTACGATCCAATTCAAGGGGGAGTGTAGAACTTTAAGAATATTTTGAAGAAAAATCTGAGAAGATCCAAGAAAATTTGATTGGAACAACTTAGGAAACTTTTGATTAGTTTATCCCTTCTTATTCTATGGTATTTTATTATTTATTCAGAATTATTTCCTTTCCTAATTTAGGTTAGATGTATTTGATAAGTTTGTAAATTAGGAATGATTGTTTTCCCTATATATATATATGTGTGTGTGTGTGTGTGTGTGTGTGTGTGTGTGTGTGTGTGTGTGTGTACACCATACATATGACTTATATGGTTCAAGAGAATTATTCCTTTCCAAAACCTATTTTCTAGATTTTANCATAGGGTCACCTGATTTGACATTATAATCAAATGACCTAGAAAACTTAAACTCTGCTACAACAAGGAGCTTTGAGCTTACATGGTGGGCAGCCTGACCATCTTCAACAGCAAGAGGATCTACAACAACACATCATTCCTTAGCTTTAAACAACAAAGCCATAGGAATTCGAGGTTGCTATCTACAACAACACATCCTTCCTTAGCTTTAAACAACAAAGCCATAGGAACTCGAGGTCGCCCCTAGTGCAACATAAATCCTCAAACACATCTTTTAGGCATTTGTACAATCCTATTGTACAATTTAAGCCTTACTACACGAATACATCCCTTCCTTAGCTTTAAACAACAAAGCCATAGGATATCAAGGTTGTTTGCCTGGTGCAACATAAATCCTCAAACACATCTTTTAGGCATTTGTACAATCCTATTGTACAATCTAACTGCAACATAAATCCTCAAACACATCTTTTAGGCATTTGTACAATCCTGTTGTACAATCTAAGATCTAACTCGCCTTAGGATCACTAATACACCCCTTCCTTAGCTTTAAACAACAAAGCCATAGGATATCGAGGTTGTTTGCCTAGTACAATATAAATCCTCAAACACATCTTTTAGGCATTTGTACAATTCTGTTGTACAATCTAAGCCCCATAAATCCTCAAACACATCTTTTAGGCATTTGTACAATCCTGTTGTACAATCTAAGCCCTAGAAATCCTCAAACACATCTTTTAGGCATTTGTACAATCTTGTTGTACAATCTAAGCCCTAACTTACACATCTTTTAGCTTTGTACAATCCTGTTGTACAATCTAAGCCCTAACTTGCCTTAGGATTCCGAGGTTGTCATTTGTTTGTTTTAGGCATTTGTACAATCTTGTTGTACAATCTAAGCCCTAAACTCGTCTTAGGACTCCGAGTTGTACAATCTAAGCCCTAACTCGCCTTAGGACTCCGAGGTAGTCGTTTGTTACGACTTAAATTTTCACATCTTCAAGGTTATGTAAATTTAAGTATCTCCTTGAAGATTTTTGATATAGGAACCCAAGGCCTTTGGGTTCATTTAAGCTTCTTAATGCCTTATAGGAAGTTTTTATCGACAATCGTCAATCACTGCCGACCTCTGTCGACCACCGCTGACTAGACGTCTTCAGTCGACGTTGTAACTTGGAAAGCTAGTAACCCTTTCCCACCAGTGGGACAAGCGACATCTGTAATCATCAACTTATAGTGAATTTTTACAACTGTGCAAGACCCCGTTGTTTTTCCCCTTTATGGGTTTTCCACGTAAAAACTTCTGGTGTCATCACAACTTGATTCATTTGCATCTAAGTGTGTGTCAAATCCTCGTGCAACGCTAAGACGATAATCCATTACTCTACCGCTGCAAATTTTTTAGCACGCATTAGTTTGGCGTCGTATGGGGAAAGTTTCAATCCCACAACTAAAGTACTTGCGTGGTTTACTACATGACCACCATACACAATGTTCGTGACAACAGAGCATCTCGCTCTAACACCCATCGTTCCAGGGAGCACTCACGAAGCCAAGGGCGGCATGCTTCTTCATCTTCCCGCCCTGGAAGACGCTATCTTACCAACAAAGGTGTTTCAGGTTCTTTCATAGAAGATCGAATGCATAAAATGGAGAAGTCTCAACTAGAGATCCTACAGCTTCTACGCGGGGCTCAACAGTCAATGCCTATACCATTAAACCCACGATGTACGAGAAACATACCGCTCGGAGGAACTAGTACCGGCCTGTCTCCTCAAGAAGGAACAATTCCTCTGTTAGATCATGATGCTGACCTCCTAGATATCGCAAGTTCCACTCATTCATCTCGTGCAGCTCACCCGACATCGCCACATCTTCCTACCATCCCAGATAATGTCATTCGTAACGAACTAAGACGCCTCGTCCGGGAATAGTTCCCCCTAGAAAAAAATTACTGCTTCTATGCTCACCGTAACATCCATGAATCTTTCCCTTAGCATATGCGATCCTCCAATACCCCATCCCAACAGGCTTCAAGCTTCCAAACATTGATATATATGAAGGGATAACAGACCCTTACGAGCACATTGATCATTATCGAACCATCATGCACATTCAGCATGTCTGTGATGTGCTTCTGTGTTAAGTGCTCTCGGCTACTCTTAAAGAACAAGCTCGAACCTGATTGTACTATCTGTCAGGGGGCACTGTAAACACCTTTAACGAGCTTGCCAAACTATTCGCGGAGCAGTTCATCACGAATCGAAAGGATCATCAAAGATTCATCCCATCTCTCGGGAATTCGTCAAAGTGAAGGAGAGTCGCTCAATGACTACTTCTGCAGGTTTTCTGCTGAAGCCCGTCAGATTCCGGGGGTGGATCTAGAGTTACTAAGGGGAGTCTTCCTTGGGTTTATACTATTATCCCATTGCAAAACAAAGCTTGTCCGAATGATAGTTTTTCCCTCCCGTGCATAGATCAACTCATCGATGCCACGTCTGAACATCAGATTCTAAGCTTTATGGATTCATACTTATGATATAATCAAATAAAGATGAACCTAATGGATGAGGATGCCACTTCTTTTCAAATAGATAAGGGTTTATATTGTTATCATGTTATGTCATTCGAGTTAAAAAATGCTAGTGCAACTTATCAACTAGTCTTGAACAAGGTCTTCAAAAACCTTCTTGGGCGTACAATGGAGGTTTATGTTGATGACATGTTAGTAAAAAACCTGGAAGCATCCCGACACATTTCTCATCTAGAGGAGTGTTTCCAACTTCTTCGTTAGTATGACTTACGACTTAACCCGACTAAATGTGTTTTCGGGGCCACATCAGGGAAGTTTCTGGATTCATGGTTACCCATCGTAGGATTGAAGCAAACCCAGAAAAAATTAAGGCGTTGAGAGAGATGGTGCCTCCAAGGAACATAGAGGAGGTGCAACGATTAAATGGTTGTATAGCCGCTCTATCCCGATTTTTAGCTCGTTTTGGAGATAAATATCTACCATTCTTTAAAATACAAAGAGAAGCTCAAAACACTGGTTTTCAATGGACAGATGACTGTCAGATTGCTTTCGAGCAACTTAAGGCATATCTAGCTTCACTGCCCCTTCTCTCAAAACTCATCCAAGGGGAGATGTTATACATCTATTTAGTTATTTCACCTCATGCAATAAGTCCTTGTCAGAATAGGAAACACAATCAAGAAACTAGTATATTATGTTAGTAAAGTTCTCTTCGATACAGAAAGTCGATATCTGATGGCGGACAAGACTGCACCATCCCTGGTATTCTCAGCAAGGAGACTTCGTTCGTACTTCCAGGCTCACACTATTTGCATTTATACGCAACTTCCTTTGAAGGCTGTCCTACGAAGACCAGAAGCACCGGGAAGATAGTTAAATGGTTAGTAGAATTGAAAGAATTTGACATCCACTATTTACCACGAACAAACATTAAATCACATGTATTGGCCGACTTTGTGGTAGAGTGTACAATGCCTACCTCTGATGAACAACCTTCTTCTCTTCCACGGTCACCTCAGTGGATACTATATGTAAATGGAGCATCTAGAAACTCATCAGTTGGTGAATTAATAATACTCATCTCCCCAAAGCAAGACATTTTAGAGTACGAACTTCGTTTGAAATTCCCAACCACCAATGATGTTGTTGAATTTGAAGCACTTGTCGTCGGATTAAAGCTTGTCATTAATTGTGAAGTATGAAATATGATTATCTACACTGATTCTCAACTCATTGCATCCCAAGTAGAAGAAGAATTTGACACTCATGGTGCACAATTGGTGCAATATCTCAATCTTGTAAAAACACTTCTCGCCCAAATTGAAACATGTCAGCTCATTCATATACTTCGAGAGCATAACACCCGAGCCGATGCCCTCTCCGAGCTTACAACTTCAACAACTGGAGATCTCTATAAAAGAAGGTTTGAAGAGATACATTTTCCTAGCATCCATGGCCCATGGGAGATACTGTCTATAGATGACCCAAGGGAGCCATCTTGGATGGATCCCATCATCTCCTTCCTCCGAGGGAACACTGCCAGATGATTCTACTACATCAATTCACATCTGACGTATAGCTGCCAACTTCACCCTTATAGGGGATGAACTGTACAAGAAGGCATTTGTAGGTCCATATCTCAAGTGTCTTTCTCTATTTGAAGTTGATTACGCTATACGAGAAGTTCATTCTGTAATATGTTGGGAGCATATTGGTGGCAGGACACTTGCTCTTAAAATAATGAGGCAATGCTTCCACTAGCCCACAATCAAGCAAGATGCATTAGAGTTTGTGTAAAAATACAAGAATTTCCAACTACACTCCAATCTTACACATGCACCGCCAGTGGAACTCACATCTTTTATAAGTCCTTGCTCTTTCGCCTAATGGGGGGTAAATATCATGGGGTCATTTTTGGTGGCTACTGGACAATGAAAATTCATCATCATAGCTGTCGATTACTTCACCAAATGGGTAGAAGCAAAACCTCTTGCCAAAATCACTGAGGCAAATGCAAAACAGTTTGTCTGAAAAAACATCATATGTCGCTTTGGGCTTCCTGCGAAGATTATCACTGATAATGGGACTCAATTCACTGGAATAGTCTTCACATTCAGTTGGTGCACACTGTCGTGGCACATCCCAAAACAAATGGGCAGACAGAGGTGACAAATCTGGTGGTGCTTAGTAGTGGGTAGAAGAGCTACACAACGTCCTTTGGGCCTATCACACAATCGTGCGTACTCCAATCGGGGAAACTCCATATAACTTGTGTTTTGACATTGAGACTGTTATCCCAGTTGATATCGAAGTTTCAAACACAAGAGTTAAGACTTTTGACTCAGATAGCAACGAGGAAAAGCTCCGACAACATTTGAACCTCCTCCCAGAAACACGCGATGTGGCCCATCTTAGAGCTGATTCCCACCGCCAAAGAGTTGCTCACTACTTCAACCAGAGAGTCAAGCTTCGACCTATCTTCGACGGAGACCTGACCTTGCGTAGTATTGAAGCTGCTGGTCATGGTCCCCAACACAACAAACTATCATCTCTCTGGGAATGTCTATATATTGTGGTTGTCATGATCAAGTCTGGAACCTTCAAGCTCAAGTTCAGATGGGAAAATCTTGCCTCAGACTTGGAATGCAAAAAATCTTCGCAAGTACTACCAGTAACACCCCAGTTGTGCAGTCCACATATGTTATTACATCGCAACTCATGCATAATCAATGTATCTTAAATATTATTCACTTACTTTTCTATACATGAAGGTTACCTTTAGAAAGTATAATGGCTCATGCTCGAGTCACTTCATGCTCTCGACCCAAGAAATACACAAATTCGGTTGTATCTCAGTCAGAGCACGATCAATCCTATGGGGATTTGATCTAACATCTTCCATATGGGTTAACATCGTCGAGTTTTTACTCCGATAAACAATCCTTGATAGGTTAACAGTCCTTGGTGGGCTACACCTGACCCATTTCACACAAGTTCGTAAGTAAGCAATGCTCCGACAAACAACCTCGGATGGGTTAATCAGTCCTAGGTGGACTTTCATTGGCTCATCTTATGTAGGTTAACATCTTCGAGTAACACTTTGATACATAGCCTTGGAAAAGTTAAAGGTCGCTGACAATTTATCAACATGATAACCTTATTACGTACTAGAATTTCTAAATGACATTAGATATCCACTATGACATTAAAAAAAAAGAAAAAAAAACCCATGAATCCTTCTTCGGTGAACCATTTTTACCACTCCTCAATATCGAGTACACAATCCGCGATGCTTCGCCACCATCTGTTGTCCCGTCGCAACGCATCGTCGAGATGCACTGCTACAACACATCACGTCGCCCCGACGCCTTGCCGCGATGCATCGCTGCAACTCTTTGCCACAACTCTTCACCGCAACGTTTCGCTGCAACAGTTTGCCGCAACTCTTCGCTGCAATTCTGTACCGCAACCCTTTGCCGCAATTCTCTACCGCAACACATTGCTGACTCTTTGCCGCAATTCTGCTCTGCAACGCTCTACTCGCCGCAACTATTCTCCGTAACTTTTCTTTGCAATTCTCCGTCTCACCGCAACTCTTTGTTTCACCACAACTCTTTGCTTCACCACAACTATTCTCCGCAACGCTGAATAACTTTCTTCTTCTCCTCAATTGTGATTTTTCCCCTCATCCAATGTCTTTATCTATAGGCTCCAAAAGAAATTTAATTATTAAATCCACATTATAAAAAAATAATAATTAAAAAAAAATTCATTTCATATTTCTTCATTCTTTTTGTCTTTCAAATTCTATCTTTATGACTGAAATTAATTAAAATTAAAACAACAGATAATTAAAAAGTAAATTAATAAAAAACTATTCACATTTTGTGATTTAAAAAATATATATATATTTAAATATTCATTTTTATTTAACTGATATTTGGTGCTTCAGCTGGTCCACGATTCATTTTTTAATGCTTCAGCTCCCGCAGCATTGCATTTGGCCCAATGACAACCCTTCACCTCCCACAGCTCCTTCAGATTCGACCCGCTTTAGCTCCCGTCAGTTTGGGCCGGATTCAGGGCCCGCTTCAGCTCCCGCCGGGTCTCAAGCCTCCTGCCCCGTTGTGGCCCATGGGTCTAGTTTTCAGACTTTTGGGTCTCGGCCCGGCTTACAGACCCTCGTAAATTTTTTTTTTTTCTTAGTTTAAGGCGGGATTCAAACCCTCACCACTTGCAAATGACAAAATGTACTCACCAACTGAACTAGGCTTCACTTACTAGAATATTATAAATAAATGTTATTCTTATTTACATACTGATAGCAATAAATAATATATATCTAAATTTTTTATGCCCTACAAAAATAAAAAAGTTTATGAATCTTAATATTTTCGGACAAAAAAAAACAATAAAAAAATAAACTCGCTTTCGCCAACAGATTTTCATCAGCCAGCACAAATTTTGGTGCAATTTTTTAAACAAGAAACATTCAAACTTCAATTAAGAGTCATCCAGAGCTCTGATTTTTGTAAACTTATAGTCAAACTGATCGGCTCGATGAGACGGACCTAATGATATAAAATTCAGTCCAATCCAAGTCAAATCAAACCCGAATCAAATCATTAAACCACTCTTAGAGAAGTTCTGGAGGCATTTGAAATGTCAATTAAATGTCGAATCTAGCGAGTTTATGGTCGAATCGAGCGTCTCGATGAGACGATTCCAACGAGCCCAAGATTGCTCAATTTTGACATCGTTAAGGCACTCAAATGTCAATCAAACATTATCTAATCAAGATAAATTAACCGGACCGTCCGATCAAAATAGTTTATATTCCTTCATTAATTGCACTTAAAACACTATAAATAGAGTCTCACCCCTCACATGAAAAGAGGAGGAGGCTTAAGAGAGAACTTGAGGCTTTGAGAAGGAGCTCAATTCCAAGATCATCCTTGCCATCGTCTATCGCCGTCGACCACCACTGACCGCCGACCACCGCCGCCAACCTCTGTCAACCGTTATCGACTTTCGTCAGCCACCGCTGACCTCTGTCGACCACTGCTGACCGTCATCGATTGTCGTCGACTACCGTCAATCACCGCTGACCTCCGTCGACCATCGCTGACTAGACGTCGTCAGTCGACGTTGTATCTTAGAAAGCTAGTAACCCTTTCCCGCCTGTAGGACAAGGTAAATCTGTAATCATCAACTTATAGTGAATTTTTACAACTGGGTCAGACCCCGTGGTTTTTCCCCTTTACAGGTTTTCCACGTAAAAACTTCTAAATATCATCACAGCTTAAGTGTGTGTCGAATCCTCGTGCAACGCTAAGACGATAATCCATTACTATAATGCCGCAAATTTTCTAGCATCCATCAATAACGATATAACCTACCTGAACTTACAAATAAGTTTCGCGCTTCTGTTTTCACATATCTGTAGATTACATGCAGGTTTATGAAAGTTACATAGAGGTTACATGATATAACATGAATATAATGCAGATATAACACGAATATAACCTCCATTATGTACACAACGCTGGTACGTCTTATGTATGCAAAATTTCAATATTCTCATTTTTAAATTTTTTTTGGATGAGTTCCTCTGCCGTATTTCACTAATAAATATGCAAATTTTAAAAATTNATATATATATATATATAAAAGTTTTTTAATATCGAAAATTCGAAATAGCTCTCAAAACTAGAAACCTCCAGCACCTCAAGATATATGAATAAATAAATATTTATTTCCCGATGTAAAATACCATCGTCATTTTTTTTTTCTCCACCCCTGATCCGATCACCGTGACTTGCAGAGGAAGAAGGAGATGGCTCTGAACCCCCAGCTCTTCCCCAACGGGATGCCAGTCCCATTCGTGGGCGAGATGTTCGTACTAGCTCGGGACGGCGTCGAGTTCGAGGTCGACAAGATCCCAGGGTTAGTTTCTCTTCATTTCCTTCATTGTAAAAATAATTTCATTTTTCTAGGTTTCCAGTTGTTCTTGCTCTATGTTTAGTTCTTATGATTGCGCTGAAGCGGTCGATTAGGACTAAGTTTTAGATTTTTTACATGGGATTGACATAAGCTATAATTCGGTACTACCCGCTTAGGATACGATGAAGTTTTAGATAGTCTATAGATGAGAGATCCTTATGGTTCATCTAAGAAAGTTAGCATGACTGATGTTATTTATTTTGGCATTTTGTGTTTCATTGGTTTACGTATTCTTCCTTGATATGGACTGTGATTGAATAAAGAGGAAAGAATGGGCAAGGATATCCTGATCCAAATTTGATCGCCATGAACATTACATTTATTTAGAGATGGGTGCAATAAAAAATTATTGCTTATATAAAAAATATGTAGATGTGCATTAGTTTCAATTTATATCTGTAATTTTGTCTCATGAAGGTTTTTGTTTGAAAAGTATTTTGATACCTTTCAGTATCCTGATAAACATTGATTGTTATCAGCTGTTAGGGCAATCCATAAGAAAGGTCGTGGGTAAATTTTAGGTAGTTTTTATGGTGCGTCATTGTGTTTCTAGAACGTTTTTTGCTTCTCCGCATATGAAGAGACTTCCATGAAGGCTGTTTTGTTGATATTACTATTAATATAGAACAAAACATTACAAATGCTTAGTTATCATAACAACTGTCCCTCAAATGACTTTTACTTCTAAATGACGGGGAAGTCAGTACAACGGATGAGCAGGCATCATGGCACTGCTTAAGTGCTTCTATATATGCTTTATTTTTTCCTTCTTTATTGAGTGCATCCGACCTTAACTACAACTCATTATTGTAGAAGATGACATTGCTTATGAGCAATATCTTATCCATCTTAGAAGCTATGTGGACGACCTTTTAAAGTTGTAGAATTATTAGTTAAATTTTTCATGTTACTCTCGTTTCACCCCACACATGTTTTAACATATACTTGTTACCATCACCTTGATTATGGTTTCTCAAGAAGATGATGTACAAAATTATGAGGTTTCCCAAGAAGATTCCTTGTTATGGATTAATTTTTGACAAAATCAAGAACAAAGATGTGGGAGTATACACTGATGCTAGTTGGGTTGGGGAACTCATTGATAAGAGGTCCAACACAGGTTACTGCTGCTATATATGGGGAAATCTGGTGACATGGAGAGTAAGAAGCGGGCAATTGTTTCTAGAAGCATCGCATAAGCTATGTACAAAGCACTCCCCTTGGGAATCTGTGAAATAATATGGATTCAAAAATTGTTAAGGGAACTATAATGTACCTCCAATAGTTCTATACATAAGTTCTATGACAATTAAACAACTATCCGTATTGCAAAGAATCTTGTGCACTTTACAAGTCCAAACATATTGAAATTGATAGATATTTTATCTCTGAAAAGGTTAACAGACTAATTATATAACTAAACTACATCTCCACACACCAACAAGTTAATGTGTTCACTAGAGCTCTTCCTTTAAGCACCTTCTCAGAGTTCAATACCAAGTTTAGCCGATACAACATCTACGATCCAATTCAAGGGGGAGTGTAGAACTTTAAGAATAATTTGAAGAAAAATCTGAGAAGATCCAAGAAAATTTGATTGGAACAACTTAAAAAACTTTTGATTAGTTTATCCCTTCTTATTCTATGGTATTTTATTATTTATTCAGAATTATTTCCTTTCCTAATTTAGGTTAGATGTATTTGATAAGTCTGTAAATTAATCATTCCCTATATATATATATATATATATACACACACACACACACCATACATGTGAATTGTATGGATCAACATAATTATTCCTTTCCAAAACCTATTTTCTAGATTTTATTTTTTTATTTTGCCTATTTTTCTACAACACTCTAATTTTAACAAATATTGATCAAGCGATCTTAAAGTTCTATGAGTAGAGGGGAAAAAAGGTTCTGCAACACTTAAGGTAGTTCTCTAATTGGGGCTTAACCTATTTTTGAGAATTGTACGACAAACTTAAAAGCTTTAAAAGATTTAGATCTGATGGAGGCAAAATGCAACCCTTTTGGTGANGCCTATTTTTCTACAACACTCTAATTTTAACAAATATTGATCAAGCGATCTTAAAGTTCTATGAGTAGAGGGAAAAGAAGGTTCTACAACACTTAAGGTAGTTTTCTAATTGAGGCTTAACCTATTTCTGAGAATTGTACGACAAACTTAAAAGCTCTAAAAGATTTAGATCGGATGGAGGCAAAATGCAACCCTTTTGGTGACTGAGGAAGTAGAACTTTAGAGCTTTTGCTCATTCATCCTAAAGCTGTGGGAAATAGTTTAATTTTTTCTCTCCCTCTTCTTTGTTTTCTCAAATTTAAGTTTTAGGATGATATAATGCTATGGGGTGTGCACCTTTGCTAAGACTAGCTTCTAAGGAGGTGGTGGTAGCTATCTATAGATGGGGTTATATTAGGCTAGTTTAGCTTTAGGTTGAATTTAGGCTCAGGCTTGACCGAGTTTTAATGGGCTGACAAGGGTGAACCCAAGGTGCTATAGAGGCANGCTATCTATAGATGGGGTTATATTAGGCTAGTTTAGCTTTAGGTTGAATTTAGGCTCAGGCTTGACCGAGTTCTAATGGGCTGACAAGGGTGAACCCAAGGTGCTATAGAGGCTTACCTGAGTTTGGATTTTCTAGGGATTTGCTTAGCCTTACCTAGGTTTTATTAAATCTATGGATTTTAATGAATATGCCTTGGTTTGATTTTATTTGCAGTTTGCATGAGTAGTCCATGTTTTGATTAAATGTTGATTATATTGACTTAGTGGGTCTAAGACTTGTAGCAATGTTATTTTTTTTGGCTGGTGTATGAGTGCTAATTAAGTTATCATATGATGTTGAGGGTTGTCTAGTCTTTGGATCGACTAAAGGTCCAGTCGAAGGTCTACCTAAGCTAGCCTCATTCTGTGTAGTGTGAATTGTGGATTTTGGCTATATGCAATCTCTATGTATATATTGCTAAATTTTCAAGAGTGGAATTATCCAACTATGGCTCCGATTAGGGGCAAGTATGCTTAGTTTAAACTAGCAAGCACGTGAAGAAGCCCTATATAAGACAAACTGCCATGTATTTTTATTTATGGGTTAGCAACCTGGTTGGAGTTATGTTTTGTTATTGGCAGATTGGGTAGACTCAAGATAGCAAGTTCAATACATGCGTAGAGATCCAATTAAATCAATCAACAGGAGAATACCCAAAACATGGGATACATTGAGCCAAGAAAGATTGGCACACAACCTTTGTGATGGCGAGTAAGTGAAACAAAGAGCAATATAGAGAAATAGGGCTAAGTCAAATGCTACAGCATTAATATAGTGATTATAGCCCTTGATAGATCTCTATTGAGTGATAACACAAGATATGCACTAGGTTTATGAATGTGAATGACATCGTTTAGATAGGCCTAGAAAGAAAAGCATGATATGGAGGACCCAAATGTCAGAAGTGTGCCTATGGTGCTATTAAGGATCTCATTTTGCACCTTCACATTTCATGCAATCCTCAATTTTTCATTATTGTGCTATTTCCCTCTACTTAATTTAAGTGTGGATGTTTGGCTTCACAACAATTGTCAAATGATTTCTTTTTGGAGGTGGAGAACAGATTCACTAATGTTGTTGTTATGTTGGCGCCAAACTTAAGGACAAGTTAATCTTTTGTACGTCTAAGGGTAATTTAGCCTTTTATTATTATTATTGTTGGGTATAAATAGATTTGTTATGTCTACGATTAGGGTTTTGCATAAAATTGAGTTGTGACTCTTAGGTCTAGGGTTTGGGAGAGATTTCCTACCATCGGATTGTAGGAATTGGAAGAGAACACCTACCTCTCGAATTGTTGATGTTTTCTATTTGTATTTTGTTTGAGTTTTTTGAATTATTGCAATAAAATTATGTGTCCTAATTTATGTGAAAATGGGTGCCAATTTTGACAACAAATCCTATCAAATCGGTATGAGAGTCATTGATTTCTAGAAACCACAGATAGATCTGACATTCAGGTCTTCATCAACCACGGATCGTAGCATAGGGATTACAACTTATAAGCCACGATACAATTGCGCTTTTGTGCCTGTCGGAGAATTGGGATCGCCGCTTACAATGTTGCGTACAGTTGCGATCAGCGTTAGCTAGGAAGGATCTAATGGGATTTTACAATCGCGATCCGAGGGATTTGGGAAGGCCCCGACACAATGGGATTGCGACTTACCGAGAATCGAAACCCATTGGTACTCCTGTTTTCATGGCCTCTACCGCCATACAGTCGCCATCAACGTGACCTAGGAAGCAGTGTACAGAGATTCGAAACTCTCCTATTTTTTCTCACTCGATACAGTCACGATTAAATTTACCTGGAAGGCAACACGACGTACAGAGATCCGTTACTCCATCTTTTGTCCCCTCTCATACTGTCTTCACGTATAGTTGCGATTCTAGTAGCTGTTAAGCAATGTCGGGATCGCAATATATAGAGTAACCGAACCCCATCATTTTCTGCAGTGCCAATTTTGGAACTCTGAAATTTCCAGTCATTTGTCTCGTTGCAACAGAGTACAAATACTTTCATTTTTCGATGATCAAAAAAATTTGGGGAGAATGACATAAAAAAATAAATGATTTGGATAAGAAATTAGAGGAAGGGATCTCACCCAAATCGATTGGGGATGAAAGAAAGGTTTGTCGCCATAGATGATATGTTTATTTTCATGGAGAACCGAACGGAGGATCCATTCGAGAGCATGGGGGAAATTCGAGAGATGATAATGAAATTTATTGAGATGCAATCCAACACCTCGTCGGTCGTTCAATTGGCAAATCCTACACAATGGTTGACCGGAGATTCATGAACTAAATTGAAAAGAAAAGAGATCGAACGTAAGGAACATAAGGAAAACATTCACCATCACGAACCCCCTCTCAAGTCTCTGATTGGTGGTAGATTAGAGATTTATGATGGAAGCTGTGGGGCTGAAATATGGAGAAGAGATTGTGCAAAGGTATGGAGGAGCACGAAGCAGAAAGGAGAGAAACGGGGAGGGAATATGATTACGATCGAAGGAGAGAGATTTACCATTGTTACATGAGGGGAACGACTGAGGAAAAGGAAATTGGGGTGGAGATGTTAGAGTTTGGAAGTTGAAGATGTCGATCTTCTAGGGGGAAAGTCCACATGGGTGGGTGTATCAGATATAGCGATATTTCGTTATGAATGGGATAGATGGGTAGGAGAAATTTATGGCGGTAGGGTTATGTTTGGAAGGGATAGCTCTAGCCTGGTTTCAATGGAGGGAGGCTAGATATCCGATCAATTCGTGGGAGGAATTTAATGATTATTTATTGGAACTTTTCCAAGCAATTCGGGAAGGAGACCTACACGGACAATTCTATACCTTGACTTATGAGGGGACTGCCCTGGAATATAGGGAGAGATTTGAGCTATTATTAGGAGAGCTGAGGGTGATTTCTGAAGCAGTATTGGAGGGAAATTTCATGAAGGAGCTAAAACCCAACATATAGACATCACTCCTAATATTGAGACATCGGGGATTAAGGGAGATGATGAAGCTAGCTCAGATGGTAGATGATAAGAATCAGATGAGGAAGTTCAACAAGAGCAACATAGATTGAACGCCTTACCGAACTAATACAACCACAACAATACAAAAAACTAAAATAGTGAAAGTCCATAGGGAGGTTGCACGAGACTCGAATAATGGACCATGACCAGGAGCAACACTCAAGCGCGTTACAGAGACAAAGATTCAGGTGAAACGAGCCAATGATTTTTTTTTTGTTTGATGAGAAGTTTACCCTAGGACATTGTTACAAGGATAAAAAATTACAAGTTATCATAGTGCATGACGAGGAGACAGAGAATGAAGAAATAGAGACAGTTGTGGGGGAGGAGGTAGGAACACTCTGTCTTTTTCCCACCATAAAGATAACGTGTCTTTTGGGGGTGGGGAGGGGAAGTATTGTTAAGTTGGTGCCCAGCCTAAGGCCAAATTTGTCTTTTGCACGCCTAAGAATAATTTAGTCTTTTATTATTATTGTTCAGTATAAATAAGCTTGTTATGTGTATGGTTAGGGTTATGCCTGAGGTTGACTTGTGAGTCTTAGGTTTATGTGGGGAAATTTTTTTTTTTGCACCACAAAAATTAAGAAGCCTTTTATTTAAGCAGTTAGACACGACATTCGAAGGCTGATACACTATCCCGAAAGGCAAAAATATTACCTTTGAATCAAACTATTCGCTCGGATGAGGAAGATGTCTTTTGACTCGTGGTTTTAACTCCCTCTATCTTATTGGGGGCAAGATATGGTTTATTTTATTTTGGGGTTTGGATTTCTCTATGAGAGGGATCCCTCATAGTTAATTATATCTCAAGTGTTGTAACTCCTGAGAAAACTCTCGATTCTGAATTTAGCTTATATTTTGCTAAATTGTCAGTAAGTATCTGTACGGAGGTCGGTGACCCAGATTCAAAAGGGTGAATGATGATGTTGAGAAAACAAATGAGCTGGAACATAGACCGACTTGATCAACCCATATTAGAATGGTAGTGTTTGGGCCCGATGGTTTGAGTATGGAAAAAGGAGCTTATTATAAGAATAAGGTTTCGAGATTAGAATTTGGATTGAGTTTGAAGCCGGTGTCTTAGGATTTGGGACATGGAAATCAGGTTTGGAATTTTGGGTTTGGAGTTAAGGTTTGAAATATGGTTTCAAAGTTAGGGTGAGATGGGATTCAGGCTGAAGAGAAGTGAGTCGGATTCAAAGAGAACCTAGGCTAAAGGTAAGATGGTTTGGAGAGATTTCTATGGAGGTGAAACCCTAACTCCAATTGCTAAGGAAACTAATGGGCGGATCAACCTAAATTTTGGGAACAACGTACTTGATCAAGATGCTTATCGATTTCTATTATTCCGGTTATATTAGTATCCTCAAATTATTAACCAACTGTGTAACCTGAGTTTCTTTTTGTTGTCGTAAAGTGGCTAAGGAAGACCGTCCCGTTATACATTGGTTTGGGGTGCCTTCGTTGGTAACCATGGGTTACTTCATCCTAAGACATCCAAATAATCCGAGGGGGTAGGTTTATTGTGTTGCACGTCCTAATCATTAATCCCAATCTAAGAGGAAACCAGTAACTAACCTAGGGCTTCTAGCTTGGACAAATCCTAGGGTATGTGTGTGGTTTTAGGTATTTGTCTGCGTTTGTTATCCTAGGGGCAAAGTTTGGAACTATCCTAAGGTGTGGTTAAAGAAGTGATTTGTTTTCTCCTATAAATCGTCAATTAAAATGACAAATCAGGGTTTTCTAGGTGCAATTTAGTTACTTTTCCATTCTATGTGTAGTTTAGTCAAATGATCAATGAGAAGTTATTTTGCATCATATGGTTTTGTTTTATGGTTGAGATGTATATTTAAGAGAATCAAATTTAAACTTTCTAATTTATATTATTCATAGATAAAATAAATTTATGTTATTTACTGAGAAAAATATTTTTTTCTCATGCAAAAAGAGATTTAAAAGATTTTATCATTTAAAAAGGATATGAGAAACATAAGTTTATTTTATGTTGGTCTAATTTAGTTTAGAGTAGCTCAAGCCTTATATATTTTTAAGCCTAAGTTAATAATCATTTGCTTCTAGGAGGAAACGATATTCATTCAAATACTTGTGCTAGAGAACATGTAAGTCTTGCCTCTATTAAGCTTGAGGGAAATCCTGATAGATTTATACATTAGTTTTTTTTATCCCCAAAGCTCAAGTGTTTTGAAAATATAAATTGAATGTAAAGAAATTTAATCTTTTAAGAGGCTTTAAAACAATTTTAAGCTCTCAAGAGAACTTCTTTCAAAAAAAAATTTAGNAAATTGAATGTAAAGAAATTTAATCTTTTAAGAGGCTTTAAAACAATTTTAAGCTCTCAAGAGAACTTCTTTAAAAAAAAAATTAAAAAGTTTTAAAATTAAGTTTTGAAAAGAGAGATCTATCTTAGAAAAAGTATTTAAAAGAGAAGGCTAATATTTTAGAAAGATTTTCTTTTAAACGCTTTGAAGTTTTGAAAAAGATTTAAATGGATTTCTCCTTGAGTTTTTTTCCTAAATTTCAAAAGATTAAAATTTTTGAGCTCATTTAATTAAGGTATAAAATCTTTTCATGTGTTGGTTAAATTTAGAAAGGTTTATATTTTAGAGTTCTTTTAATTTTGATAAGAATTTTTTTCTTATTGATGAGGTTATTTGTACTTTAAAAATATTTAATCTCTGAGCACTATATTTATGTAAAAGAAAGATATATTTTTTTTAAGTATCATTGTGATTTTACTAGGCTCTCCTTTTTCACTTAGCACCTAGTAAATTTAATTCTTCCTTCTTATACATCTCAACCACTTAAGGTTTGTTTCACCTAAGGCTAAACCTAACTAAAGCTCATTACACAACTTGCATAAGGAAAAGAAGGTTAACATTAGACAAGCATTCCGACATGCAAGAAAAAAAAAATTTTGAACATGCGTTCATGCACTTTACACATCCATATCCTCATTTCATTATTTTCTCTCTTTTTCATATACAAATACATGATGTTATGCATCAAAAGAGAACAAAGGCAAACATAAACATGAACAAAAGTAGCCTACTACATGAAACTAACACATGTTTTACATCATTTCGAAGAGAATGAAGCAAGGAATCCAATGGTTAAAATGGTTTTGAAAACGAAGGTCTGTAGCTCGAGTTACAGTCTTATGAAGTGGCGAGCTAAATTAGGTAGGTTTTATGCTCGTCGAGAGTCATTTATGGTCAAAAGTCAACTTGGGCTCATTTGATAGAGGAGTACATGAGGTTTTTAATGGTGCAATTTAAATTGATTGGATCAAGCTCCTTGATGAGATATTGCTGATCAAAGTGGACTCAACTCCAGGAGAGCTAAAAATGATAGGTTTCCGAGCTGAAAATTTTAATGGATTTTATTTGACGAAAATGTATCTTTACATTCCATATATCTTTTATTGAAGTCCATACTTAATTTGAGGTCGTTTCGACACGGTTCTGGCCAAATTATCCTTTCCCTTTCCTCATTATTGTTTTCTCTCTTCAAATTATCGTCGGATCAACGGGTGCCCAAACGAAGTCGAATTTGAGTGTGGAAGGACTCACTGGAAAGGTTTTGACGAGACAAACACAACGATAGTGTTTGTTTTCTGAAATAATGAGTTGTTGAAAAAATTTTTGTGGGCCCACATTTCATGTCCAGAAACTCTAATTGCACATTTTTTTTTTATAAAAATGGTGTCTGATGTCCACCAAGTTGGTTTTTATGCTCCTCACATGTGATTGTAAAGATAATGCAAGTTACATAATGTAATTTGGACAATTGGATTGACCGGTGGAGAAAAACGATAATTTTTTAGGGTTTCGAAGCAACGTTCATGTATGAAAACTTTGAGCTGAAGAATTACACATAAAAATTGTTTCAAACCATTTGCAAAATTATTTGCATACTCTTTAAGTGTAACAATAAATATCATGCAGCTTTTCCAGTGATACAATAATCCCAGAACGGAAAATGATAATTTAGGGTCCTGCCAATCAAGGTTGTTTAAAGTTTCAGGTCAAGATCCAGCTCGAGTGAAGTTAAATGGAGTATGACGTTGAGGAAAATGATTGGTCTAAAAATGAGATAGGCAGCCTAGGGTTTGGGAGAGATTTCCTACCTCTCGATTGTAGGAATTGGAAGGGATCGCCCACCTCTCAAATTTTAGGTGTTTGTGTTTGTATTCTTGTTGAGTTGTTTGGATTATTGCAATAAATTGTGTGTCCTAATTTTGTGAAAAGGGGCACAAATTTTGGCGTCAAATCACACAAGTTGCATGTTTGTTTCAATTTTTTATTTAGGATATTGGAGTTGCATGGTAGGATTGCCTCCTCTCTTTGATCTGTATGATTAAATTTATCGTCATTTAGCAAGAGAGGGAAACTTTTTCACATATGAAGCCAAATTATTGCATGTTAGAAATAATACAAAATCAGTAAATATTTTTATGATATACTGTTCGAAGCGATCATCTGCTTCTTGCGCATTCGCAACCATTGGTGAGTCTACTTTGAGGAATGGAAGAGACTCTGATGCTCAAGTCAATAAGTGGGTTTAAAGTCTTAGGAAAGACTGGCGTGCTGAGCATTCTCAGTGATTTAAAAGATTTGAATTGATTTTAATAGTTTTAAATTAGTTTGTTTTCCCTTAATAGAGGGATATTTCAATAGCTAATGTTGAGGAAAGCTTAACCCATTTGGCTATATGTATGATGGATGGTATTAAAATGACTTATTTAAGATTTGTAGCATTTTTTGCTTATCAAAATGTCCCTAATTTAGGGATAGTTTGGTTCTTCTATGGATCAAGGTGTTGAGAGAAGAGACATACCTGTCTCTAGAATTGTTGTTGAACCGTGGATGGAGTCTTTAAGCTTTACATTTTGTTTATTGTATGTTGAAATTAGGCTAGTGGAAGGCTTTAAGATTGGTGTTATTTTTAGTTTACATTTGATTGTTGAATTGGTTGATGTTTGCATATCAATGTTTGATTATTTGAATTTGACTTAATGGGTTTTCACGCACCTTGAAGTGATCTAAAATAATCGTTGCTTCATCCTTCCTCTATTGTATGAATATTATGAAAGCAGAAATCTTAGTTTCATGGTTGGACAAAACAAGACTGTATACTTTTATAGGAATTATTAATTGCCCCGTTATGCTTGGGATTCTAGTGAACAAGAAAATTAAATCTCTCTTTAAAGTGGATCATTATCTTCAGTTTCAAGGTAATCTGATTTGGGGGTTTATCCTTAATCTTCCCAACCCCCAATCTCTCTTCGATATTACTATGTACATGCTCTCGCTTTATAGATTGAGACATTATGGGTTGATCCTGTGCATGAGCCTTGAGTTGGAGATAATTTATTGAAGCTTTCGTGTGATATATTTTTGTTTTTGGACTTGGAGACTTTGAAAAAACTCACGTTCGTGTATGGTACATTTTCTCTTAATATTTCTTAATGTGGCATGCACATACATAGCAGTGATAAAGCACTGCTTATGTAATTACATACCTCACACATAAAATTTCATTTTTACACACATAGCACTCAAATCTATAATATCACATCAAAATAGCACTATTATCACTTTTTAGAAGTGAAATATGTTTTTTTATGCATAGGCTTAAGACACTATAATGCTATCTATGTAAATTTCCTGTTAGGTTGGTCCCTAGCCTAAGGGCAATTTTGTCTCATGTGCGCCTAAGGGCAATTTTTCATTCTTAGGTATAAATAACCCTATTGTGTTTAGAGTTAGGTTTGTGTGGGAGATTGAATTGTGAGTCTTAGGTTTAGGGTTTGGGAGAGATTTCCTACCTCTTGAATTGTAAGAATTGGTAGAGATCGCCTACCTTTCAAATTGTAGTTGTTTATCTTTATATTTTTTTTGAGTTATTTGGATTATTGAAGAAAAATATTAGTTTGCCCTAATATTTTTAGAAAATTGTGTCGATTTCTACTTCAGATCATGTCATTCCCCTTTCTTAATTTGGGTTAACAAAGGTTTATAGTTGGCATTGAATGGTGGCATCGTTGATCTCGGCCTTTAGGAAGTATTGTTCTTTGGGGCGGCAACTTCTGAGATTGTTGATACTGAATCTAACTTCTTAAACACATAAATGTTTCATGGAACTTGAAATTGGAAGGCAAAGGATCATAAAATCAAGTTTAACCAATGCATATGAAAGAGCGACTAAGAATAAGAAAAAAGATTATTATGAACATTAATACCAACGAAAACTGTAACGTGAACAAAGATGCAATCTCTTGAGTTTTCTCTTTTAGGATCATCTGAAATGTTTTGTGGAGAAGTTGATATGGAATGCGATCGCCATCAACCCAGGCCCTCGAGAAAGAATCTGTTGGGGACCGTGACTTCTGAAATTTTGAAATTGCGTAAATCTCTACCTTATTAATCATATGAGTGCTACATGGAAGATAAGATGTCACTTCCCAGTAGAGTTATGGAGGCGATGTCAAACCAGTGGAGTTATGGAGGCGATGGCTTTGACGGTGCAACTGCAACTTATCTAAAGGTTATGTGGCGATTTAGTCTAAATGGTCCTCATTTTACCATTGACGAATTTTCCAAATTTTAAGCTTTAATAAAGAACTACTTAAAAATTTTAGGGCCTTTAACATACATACCACCTAATTCCTAAGCTTTTTACACTTATACCACCCAAATCATTCATATTACATCAAAAAATACCATAATTTTAACTTTTAAATTNGGGTCTAAGACTTGTAGCAATGTTATTTTTTTTGGCTGGTGTATGAGTGCTAATTAAGTTATCATATGATGCTGAGGGTTGTCTAGTCTTTGGACCGACTAAAGGTCCAGTCGAAGGTCTACCTAGGCTAGCCTCATTCTGCGTAGTGTGAATTGTGGATTTTGGCTATATGCAATCTCTATGTATATATTGCTAAATTTTCAAGAGTGGAATTATCCGACTATGGCTCCGATCAGGGGCAAGTATGCTTGTTTAAACTAGCAAGCGTGTGAAGAAGCCCTATATAAGATAAACTGCCATGTATTTTTATTTATGGGTTAGCGACCTGGTTAGAGTTATGTTTGATTATTGGCAGATCAGGTAGACTCAAGATAGCAAGTTCAATATATGGGTAGAGATCCAATTAAATCAATCAACAGGAGAATACCCAAAACATGGGATACATTGAGCCAAGAAAGATTGGCACACAACCTTTGTGATGGCGAGTAAGTGAAACAAAGAGTTTTGGAGTAATCTAGAGAAATAGGGCTAAGTCAAATGCTAGAGCATTAATATAGTGATTATAGGCCTTGATAGGTCTCTATTGAGTGATAACACAAGATATGCACTAGGTTTATGAATGTGAATGACATCGTTTAGATAGGCCTAGAAAGAAAAGCATGATATGGAGGACCTAAATGTCAGAAGTGTGCCTATGGTGCTATTAAGTATCTCATTTTGCACCTTCAAATTTCATGCAATCCTCAATTTTTCATTATTGTGCTATTTCCCTCTACTTAATTTAAGTGTGGATGTTTGGCTTCACAACAATTGTCAAATGATTTCTTTTTGGAGGTGGAGAACGGATTCACTAATGTTGTTGTTATGTTGGTGCCTAACTTAAGGACAAGTTAATCTTTTGTACGTCTAAGGGTAATTTAGCATTTTATTATTATTATTGTTGGGTATAAATAGATTTTCTATGTCTACGATTAGGGTTTTGCATAAAATTGAGTTGTGACTCTTAGGTCTAGGGTTTGGGAGAGATTTCCTACCATTGGATTGTAGGAATTGGAAGAGAACACCTACCTCTCGAATCGTAGGTGTTTCTATTTGTATTTTTATTGAGTTTTTTGAATTATTGCAATAAAATTATGTGTCCTAATTTCTGTGAAAATGGGTGCCAATTTTGACGACAAATCCTATCAAATCGGTATGAGAGTCATTGATTTCTAGAAACCACAGACAGATTAGACATTCAGGTCTTCATCAACCACGGATCACAACATAGGGATTACAACTTACAAGCACGATACAATTGCGCTTTTGTGCCTGTCGGAGAATTGGGATCGCCGCTTACAATGTTGCGTATAGTTGCGATCAGCGTTAGCTAGGAAGGATCTAATGGGATTTTACAATCACGATCCGAGGGAATTGGGAAGGCCCCGACACAAAGGGATTGCGACTTACCGAGACTCAAAACCCATTGGTACTCTTGTTATCATGGCCCGCCATACAATCGCCATTAGCGTGACCTAGGAAGCAGCGTACAGAGATTCGAAACTCCCCTATTTTTTTTCACTTGATACAGTCACGATTAAATCTACCTGGGAAGGCAACATGACATACAGAGATCCGTTACTCCATTTTTTGTCCCCTCCCATACTGTCTTCACGACGATTCTAGTAGCTGTTAAACAACGTCGGGATCGCAAGATATAGAGTAACCGCACCCCATCATTTTCTGCAGTGCCAATTTTGGAACTCCGAAATTTCCAGTCATTTGTCTCGTTGCAACAGAGTGCAGATACTTTCATCTTTTGACGATCAAAAAAATTTGGGGAGAATGACATAAAAAATAAATGATTTGGATAAGAAATTAGAGGAAGAGATCTCACCCAAATCGATTGGGGATGAAAGAAAGGTTTGTCGCCATAGATGATATGTTTATTTTCATGGAGAACCAAACAGAGGATCCATTCGAGAGCATGGGGGAAATTCGAGAGATGATAATGAAGCTTATTGAGATGCAATCCAACACCTCGTCGGTCGTTCAATTGGCAAATCCTACACAATGGTTGACCGGAGATTCATGAACTAAATTGAAAGGAAAAGAGATCGAACGTAAGGAACATAAGGACAACATTCACCATCACGAACCCCCTCTCAAGTCTCTGATTAGTGGTAGATTAGAGATTTCTGATGGAGGCTGTGGGGCTGAAATATGGAGAAGAGATTGTGCTAGAGGTTTGGAGGAGCACAAAGCAGAAAGGAGAGAAACGATGAGGGGATATGATTACGATCGAAGGAGATAGTTTTACCCTCGTTACATCAGGGGAACGATTGAGGAAAAGGAAATTGGGGTAGAGATGTTAGAGTTTGGAAGTTGAAGATGTCGATCTTCTAGGGGGAAGGTTCGCACGGGTGGGTGTATCAGATATAACGATATTTCGTGGTGAATGGGCTAGATGGGAAGGAGAAATTTATGGCGGTAGGGTTATGTTTGGAAGGGATAGCTCTAGCCTGGTTTCAGTGGAGGGAGGCTATATATCCAATCAATTCTTTGGAGGAATTCAAGGATTATTTATTGGAACGTTTCCAAGCAATTCAGGAAGGAGACCTACACGAACAATTCTATACCTTGACTTATGAGGGAACTGTCCTGGAATATAAGGAGAGATTTGAGCTATTATTAGGAGAGTTGAGGTTGATTTTTGAAGCAGGATTGGAGGGAAATTTCATGAAGGACCTAAAGCCCAACATATAGGCATCACTCCTAATATTGAAACATCGGGGATTAAGGGAGATGATGGAACTAGCTCAGATGGTAGATGATAAGAATCAGATGAAGAAGTTCAACAGGAGCAACACAGATGGAACTCCTTACCGAACTAATATAACCACGATGATACAAAAAGCTAAAATAGTGAAAGTCCAGAGGGAGGTTGCACGAGACACGAATAATGGATCATGACCGTGAGCAACACTCAAGCGCGTTACAAAGACAGAGATTCAGGTGAAACGAGCCAAAAATTTTTTTTTTTGTTTGATGAGAAGTTTACCCCAGGACATTGTTACAAGGATAAAAATTTACAAGTTATCATAGTGCATGACGAGGAGAAAGAAAATGAAGAAATAGAGACACAATTGTGGGGGAGGAGGTAGGAACACTCTGTCTTTTTCCCTACATAAAGATAACGTGTCTTTTGGGGGTGGGGAGGGGGAGTAGTGTTAAGTTGGTGCCCAGCCTAAGGCCAAATTTGTCTTTTGCACGCCTAAGAATACTTTAGTCTTTTATTATTATTGTTGGGTATAAATAAGCTTGTTATGTGTAGGGTTAGGGTTATTCCTGAGGTTGACTTGTGAGTCTTAGGTCTATGTGGGGAAATTTTTTTTGTTGCACCACAAAAACTAAGAAGCCTTTTATTTAAGCAGTTAGACACGACATTCGAAGGCTGATACACTATCCCAAAAGACAGAAATATTACCTTTGAATTAGACTATTCGCTCCGATGAGGAAGATCTCTTTTGACTCCCGGGTTTATGGAACCAGAGTTTTTCCTCTATCTTATTGGGGGCAATATATGGTTTATTTTATTTTGGGGTTTGAATTTCTCTATGAGAGAGATCCCTCATAGTTAATTATATCTCAAGAGTTGTAACTCCTGAGAAAACTCTCAATTCTGAATCTGGCTTATATTTTGCTAAATTGTCAGTAAGTATATGTACGAAGGTCGGTGACCCATATTCAAAAGGGTGAATGATGGTGTTGAGAAAACAAATGAGCTGGAACAACCATATTAGAATGGTAGTGTTTGGGCCCGACGGTTTGAGTATGGAAAGAGGAGCTTATCATAAGAAAAGGTTTCGAGATTAGAATTTGGATTGAGTTTGAAGCCGGTGTCTTAGGATTTGGGACATGGAAATCAGGTTTGGAATTTTGGGTTTGGAGTTAAGGTTTGAAATATGGTTTCAAAGTTGGGGTGAGATGGGATTCAGGCTGAAGAGAAGTGAGTCGGATTCAAAGATAACCTAGGCTAAAGGTAAGATGGTTTGGAGAGATTTCTATGGAGGTGAAACTCTAACTCCAATTGCTAACGAAACTAATGGGTGGACCAACCTAAATTTTGGGAACAATGTACCTGATCAAGATGCTTATCGCTTTCTATTATTCCGGTCATATTAGTATCCTCAAATTATTAACTAGCTATGTAACCTGAGTTTCTTTTTGTTGTCGTAAAGTGGCTGAGGAAGACTGTTCCGTTATACATTGGTTTGGGGTGTCTTCGTTGGTAACCATGGGTTACTTCATCCTAAGGCATTCAAATAATCTGAGGGGGTAGGTTTATTGTGTTACACGTCCTAATCATTAATCCCAATCTAAGGGGAAACCTAGTAACTAACCTAGGGCTTCTAGCTTGTACTAATCCTAGGGTATGTGTGTGGTCTTAGGTTTTTGTCTGCGTTTGTTATCCTAGGGGCAAAGTTTGGAACTATCCTAAGGTGTGGTTAAAGAAGTGATTTGTTTTCTCCTATAAATCATCAATTAAAATGACAAATCAGGGTTTTCTAGGTGCTATTTAGTTACTTTTCCATTCTATGTGTAATTTTAGTCAAATGATCAATCAGAAGTTATTTTGCATCATACGGTTTTGTTTTATGGTTGAGATGTAGATTTAAGAGAATTAAATTTAAACTTTCTAATTTAAATTATTCATAGATAAAATAAATTTATGTTATTTACTAATAAAAATATTTTCTTTCTCATGCAAAAAGAGATTTAAAAGATTTTATCATTTAAAAAGGATATGAGAAACATAAGTTTATTTTATGTTGGTCTAATTTAGTTTAGAGTAGCTCAAGCCTTATATATTTTTAAGCCAAAGTTAATAATCATTTGCTTCTAGGAGGAAAAAATATTCATTCAAATACTTGTGCTAGAGAACATGTAAGTCTTGCCTCTATTAAGCTTGAGGGAAATCCTGATTTTATACATTAGTTTTTTTTATCCCTAAAGCTCAAGTGTTTTGAAAATATAAATTGAATGTAAAGAAATTTAATCTTTTAAGAGGCTTTAAAACAATTTTAAGCTCTCAAGAGAACTTCTTTCAAAAAAAAATTTAGAAGTTTTAAAATTAAGTTTTGAAAAGAGAGATATATTTTAGAAAAAGTATTTAAAAGAGAAGGCTAATATTTAGAAAGATTTTCTTTTAAACGCTTTGAAGTTTTGAAGAAGATTTAAACGGATTTCTCCTTGAGTTTTTTTCCTAAATTTCAAAAGATTAAAATTTTTGAGCTCATTTAATTAAGGTATAAAATCTTTTCATGTGTTGGTTAAATTTAGAAAGGTTTATATTTTAGAGTTCTTTTAATTTTGATAAGAATTTTTTTCTTATTGATGAGGTTATTTGTACTTTAAAAATAACTATATCTATGTAAAAGAAAGATATATATATTTTTTAAGTATCTTTGTGATTTTACTAGGCTCTCCTTTTTCACTTAGCAGTTAGTAAATTTAATTCTTCCTTCTTATACATCTCAACCACTTAAGGTTTGGTTCACCTAAGGCTAAACCTAACTAAAGCTCATTACACAACTTGCATAAGGAAAAGAAGGTTAACATTAGACAAGCATTCCGACATGCAAGAAAAAAAAAAAAATGCATTCATGCAGTTTACACATCCATATCCTCATTTTATTATTTTCTCTCTTCTTCATATACAAATACATCATGTTATGCATCAAAAGAGAACAAAGACAAGCATAAACATGAACAAAAGTAGCCTACTACATGAAACTAACACATGAGTTTGCCTTTGTAATGTATTCTGAGGGCTTTCGTTTTTTCATTGATTCACATATTCATTCACACATACATACGCCTCATACCCACATACATAAACACGTACTAATAATCATACACACACATACATAGACACATATTGAAAATTGAATAGGCAAGTCGGGATGAGAGCATTATACTTTCTTACCTTTGAAGCTTTTGCTTGTCTTGATCCTTTTTCTTTTTTTTTTTTTGTGAAAGGAAAATTTTATAAGACGGTGGTGAGACCTGCAATGCTCTATGACGCTGAATGTCGTAATTTAAAAGAGAAGCATAATACTAAGTTAAGTGTTGCCGAGATGAGAATGATTAGGTAGATGAGTGGGTTTACACTTAGAGAAAAAATACGAAATGAATATATTCGTGAATCGTGATAGGGTTGGTGTAGCTCATGCGACGGAAAAAATTAGAGGAAGCCATCTTAGATGGTTTGGTCACATTAAGCGTCGACCATCTGATGATCCAATTAGAAGGGTAAATGTTTTAGATTCGACTTATGTTAAGAACGACAAAGGTAGACTTAGGAAGACTTGGGCTTATTGTATAAAAAATGATCTTAATTTATTAGAACTAAATGAAAATATGACACTAAATAGGACGCAATGGAGAAAAATGATTCATGTAGCCGACCCCACGTAGTGGGATTAAGGCTTTGTTGTTGTTGTTGTTGTTGTTGTTTGGTTTTAGGATGAAGAAAGGGAGGGGATGGGACTTTTTTTTTTGTGGGTTTTGAGAGAGGAAGAGGTTTTTTGGTTTCAAGAAAGGGGAGCCCTTATAATTTCGAATTTTTTTGATATGGGGCTTCTTCATTTCAACCAAGGGGTTTGGAGGGAAAGTTATTAGGCAAGAGAGTTAATGGGAAGAGAAATTTGGCGGGAAAATAAAAAGGAAAGCATTCAAAAGAGGGGGATTTAGGTTTTGGTTGGTTGGAGGAGGCCAATAGGAGGAGAAGATGTGGATTGATGACATGACACAAGGAGGAGGCTTGGATGGGGGGCCAAATGGAAGGCTGAGATCAAAAGGACTCATGAGGGTCATTTTAGGTAGGTTTTTGAATATTTTGGTTAGGGCATTTGTGGAAGGTATAAAAAAATAAAATTTTACATCATTTCGAAGAGAACGAAGCAAGGAATCCAATGGTTAAAATGGTTTTGAAAACGAAGGTCTGTAGCTTGAGTTATAGTCTTCTGAAGCGGCGAGCTAAATTAGGTAGGTTTTACGCTCGTTGAGAGTCATTTATGGTCAAAAGTCAACTTGGGCTCATTTGATAGAGGAGTACATGAGGTTTTTAATGGTGCAATTTAAATTGATTGGATCAAGCTCCTTGATGAGATATTGGTGATCAAAGTGGACTCAACCCCAGGAGAGCTAAAAATGATAGGTTTCTGAGCTGAAAATTTTTAATGGATTTTATTTGACGAAAATGTATCTTTACATTCCATATATCTTTTATTGAAGTCCGGACTTAATTTGAGGTTGTTTTGACACGGTTCTGGCCAAATTATCCTTTCTCTTTCCTCATTATTGTTTTCTCTCTCCAAATTATCGTCGGATCAACGGGTGCCCAAAAGAAGTCGAATTTGAGTGCGGAAGGACTTATTGGAAAGGTTTTGACAAGACAAACACAATGATAGTGTTTGTTTTCTGAAATAATGAGTTGTTGAAAAAATTTTATGTGGGCCCACATTTCATGTCCAGAAACTCTAATTGCACTTTTTTTTTTTATAAAAATGGTGTCTAATGTCCACCAAGTTGGTTTTTATGCTCCTTACATGTGATTGTAAAGATAATGCAAGTTACATAATGTAATTTGGACCATTAGATTGACCAGTGGAGAAAAATGATAATTTTTTAGGGTTTCGAAGCAGCGTTCATGTATGAAAACTTTGAGCTGAGGAATTACACATAAAAAATTGTTTCAAACCATTTGCAAAATTATTTGCATACTCTTTAAGTGTAACAATAAATATCATGCAACTTTTCCAGTGATACAATAATCCTAGAACGGAAAATGATAATTTAGGGTTCTGCCGATCAAGGTTGTTTCAAGTTTCAGGTCAAGATCCAGCTCGAGTGAAGTTAAATGGAGTATGACGTTGAGGGAAAATGATTGCTCTAAAAACGAGTCAGGCAATTTAGGCTTTGGGAGAGATTTCCTACCTCTCGATTGTAGGAATTGGGAGAGATCGCCCACCTCTCATATTTTAGGTGTTTGTGTTTGTATTCTTGTTGAGTTGTTTGGATTATTGCAATAAATTGTGTGTCCTAATTTTGTGAAAAGGGGCGCAAATTTTGACATCAAATTGCACAAGTTGCATGTTTGTTTCAATTTTTTATTTAGGATATTGGAGTTGCATGGTAGGATTGCCTCCTCTCTTTGATCTGTATGATTAAATTTATCGTCATTTAGCAAGAGAGGGAAACTTTTTCACATATGAAGCCAAATTATTGCATGTTAGAAATAATACAAAATCAGTAATTATTTTTATGATATACTGTTCGAAGCGATCATCTGCTTCTTGCGCATTCGCAACCATTGGTGAGTCTACTTTGAGGAATGGAAGAGACTCTGATGCTCAAGTCGGTAAGTGAGTTTAAAGTCTTAGGAAAGACTGGCGTGTTGAGCATTCTCTGTGATTTAAAAGATTTGAATTGATTTTAATAGTTTTAAATTAGTTTGTTTTCCCTTAATAGAGGGATATTTCAATAGCTAATGTTGAGGAAAGCTTAACCCATTTGGCTATATGTATGATGGATGGTAGTAAAATGACTTATTTAAGATTTGTAGCATTTTTTGCTTATCAAAATGTCCCTAATTTAGGGATAGTTTGGTTCTTCTATGGATCAAGGTGTTGAGAGAAGAGACATACCTGTCTCTAGAATTGTTGTTGAACCGTGGATGGAGTCTTTAAGCTTTACATTTTGTTTATTGTATGTTGAAATTAGGCTAGTGGAAGGCTTTAAGATATATTACATACCTCGCACCTAAAATTTTATTTTTACACACATAGCACTCAAATCCATAATATCACATCAAAATAACACTATTATCACCTTTTAGAAGTGAAATATGATTTTTTATGCATAGGCTTAAGACACTATAATGCTATATATGTAAACTTCCTGTTAGGTTGGTCCCTAGCCTAAGGGCAATTTTGTCTCACGTACGGCTAAGGGCAATTTTTCATTCTTAGGTATAAATAACCCTATTGTGTTTAGAGTTAGGTTTGTGTGGGAGATTGAATTGTGAGTCTTAGGTTTAGGATTTGGGAGAGATTTCCTATCTCTTGAATTGTAAGAATTGGTAGAGATCGCCTACCTTTCAAATTGTAGTTGTTTATCTTTATATTTTTGTTGAGTTATTTGGATTATTGAAGAAAAATATTAGTTTGCCCTAATATTTTTAGAAAATTGTGTCGATTTCTACTTCGGATCATGTCATTCCCCTTTCTTAATTTGGGTTAACAAAGGTTTATAGTTGGCATTGAATGGTGGCATCGTTGATCTCGGCCTTTAGGAAGTATTGTTCTTTGGGGCGGCAACTTCTGAGATTGTTGATACTGAATCTAACTTCTTAAACACATAAATGTTTCATGGAACTTGAAATTGGAAGGCAAAGGATCATAAAATCAAGTTTAACCAATGCATATGAAAGAGCGACTAAGAATAAGAAAAAAGATTATTATGAACATTAATACCAACGAAAACTGTAACGTGAACAAAGATGCAATCTCTTGAGTTTTCTCTTTTAGGATCATCTGAAATGTTTTGTGGAGAAGTTGATATGGAATGCGATCGCCATCAACCCAGGCCCTCGAGAAAGAATCTGTTGGGGACCGTGACTTCTGAAATTTTGAAATTGCGTAAATCTCTACCTTATTAATCATATGAGTGCTACATGGAAGATAAGATGTCACTTCCCAGTAGAGTTATGGAGGCGATGTCAAACCAGTGGAGTTATGGAGGCGATGGCTTTGACGGTGCAACTGCAACTTATCTAAAGGTTATGTGGCGATTTAGTCTAAATGGTCCTCATTTTACCATTGACGAATTTTCCAAATTTTAAGCTTTAATAAAGAACTACTTAAAAATTTTAGGGCCTTTAACATACATACCACCTAATTCCTAAGCTTTTTACACTTATACCACCCAAATCATTCATATTACATCAAAAAATACCATAATTTTAACTTTTAAATGGTGAAATTCTCTTCTTCAAGCATAGACATGGTGTCATATATGTAAAAATATATGTAAAAATTGAAGTTTAGATATTTGATATGTAAATACATATGAATTGAGTGGCATGTATGTAAATCTTCCAGCAATTTAATTTGAACAAATTATCTTTGGTTATCCAATTTTCAGTTGCTATTTTTCACTTGTTAAATACAATCCCAAAAATGAATCTTTGATAACATGGTTCAGAGAAGAATATGCAAGCTACGGTAGTCTATAACAGGGTGATAGAACCTTCAGATTGTCGAATAAAGCTACAGAGTTATCCATTTCCTACAGCAGTACGGTAACTCTTCACAAATACAGGTACCGGTTAAATGAAAACCGAAACCAAGTCAAGTAGTAGCTTGCAATAACTTATTACTGTAGTGCAAAATGGAATGTTATAAAATGCATTTTCATGAAGAATGAGGACCTTTTTGCAAAGCATGTTTTACGTTCAATCTAAGGAGAGGAAACTTCTATGATGACTTCTACCAGAGAAATTCAGTACCCTCAAAACAATTCCATTTGTAAATTAAAATCTTGCAATGAGATGGTACTAAAACATTAGATTAAAGTAGAGATAAGCTGAAAGTGGCAATTGTAATTGTAAGTGGAGGAACCCTATCCTCATTAAAACTCAGACTTTTGTTATTGTAATAATTAAATAATTTAATTAAAGACATAACCTAGGACCTTCTTTGAATTATATTTTTATCAAGTACTGCCACCATACCCCA
The DNA here is from genome assembly GCA_002079205.1 of Phalaenopsis hybrid cultivar. Classification (NCBI taxonomy): domain Eukaryota; kingdom Viridiplantae; phylum Streptophyta; class Magnoliopsida; order Asparagales; family Orchidaceae; genus Phalaenopsis; species Phalaenopsis hybrid cultivar. The sequence goes on along the minus strand of JXCR01147061.1, from coordinate 155,003 downwards.
CACTCCTGTCAATCAGAAAGGACGGAAATCAAGCAGCTAAAGTAGGAGTTTTCTATAATTAGGAGCTTATTTATTTAAATTATTTCCAATATCTTTATTTTGATTTATTTCTTTTTTAGCTGAATATTTAGATTAGGAATATGTATTACNAAAGTAGAGATAAGCTGAAAGTGGCAATTGTAATTGTAAGTGGAGGAACCCTATCCTCATTAAAACTCAGACGTTTGTTATTGTAATAATTAAATAATTTAATTAAAGAAATAACCTAGGACCTTGTTTGAATTATATTTTAATTAAATATTACCACCATACCCCACACTCCTGTCAATCAGAAAAGACGTAAATCAAGCAGCTCAATTAGGAGTTTTCTATAATTAGGAGCTTACTTATTTAAATTATTTCCAATATCTTTATTTTGATTTATTTCTTTTTTAACTGAATATTTAGATTAGGAATATGTATTATTAAGTTACCTAAAATAGATTATATAAAATATTTTGTAACTAAAATAGATTGTAAAGACTATTATTTAATGAAATGAAAGCAAAGGGAAAAGACATCAAGCCTATTCAAAATTCAGTCTATTTTTCTCAAAATTTTGACATGGTATCAGAGCCAAATTTTTGCCCTAATCACTGATAATCGTTGGAGGACTATCAAAACTCCCTTCCCATCTATTTCTTTGTCTTGATTCTCACTTGTCTGCTCGTCATCCCATTATTTCTTTGCTTGCAATGTCTTCGTTCTACTTCGTCTTCCTCTTCGACTTGACCAGTCTCGAGAGAGCCTCTAATTCGTTTGAACTCTACCCGCAGTGGCTCCTGCCCTTGACAACACCTCCTCTACTACAACACCCACCACCGACTCCCTCACCCATCAGCACTCTGTCTCCCTCACGTTCTAGCAAGCGGTAGATCACATCGTCTCTCGCTTTTCTCCCTCTCATTTATGACACAGCCTCTGATTCGCTGCACCCCTACTTCCCATCTCCCTACCGTCTCTCTCTCTCCTCCTCGTCAGTCTCCAAAGCCCCACAAAGTAATTCCTTCGCTGCTCCTCTGCTCGGCCGCTGCCCAGCACACTCCTTCGTTAATCTTTTCCAACCTGAGAACTCCATAGCAGCCGTGCCCGTTCTTGCCGATCCCTGCTCCTTCTCAGGCGAAAACCCCATTCATGTTAGCTATTTCCACACTACTTCTAACTCTCTCTTTGTCGCAAGCCTCATTCCCTCGTTGGAACCTCAATCGCAAAGCAGCTCCGTCTTTCTCTTTACCATCCAGTTCGTGAAGCCCCCTTCCGCTTGTCGCAGGCTTGTAGCCTTGTCGTCAACCTCAACCTCCAAACACCCGTTTGGGCACTCATTTGGATCAGGAAGGAATCGTCCTCATCGTCGCAAGAAGAATCAATTCCATTTGGATCAGGACGCGGATCCTACTTGTAGGTTATGATCGATAGCATCTGGATTGTGTAACTGAATCCTATTTGTGAGCTATTATCGGTAGCATTTGGATCAGGATGCATGTCCTATTTGTAAGCTATGATCGATATCATCTGGATCGTATTTGTGGGCTATGATCGGTAACATTTGGATCAGGACGCGAATCCTACTTGTAGGCTATGATCGATAGCACCTGGATCATACAATTGGATCCTATTTGTGGGCTATGATTGGTAGCATTTGGATCATGTAACTGAAAGCAGATCTTTCTTATGGCTATGATTCGAATTTTTGGGTGAAAATGATAAAGTATTACTTGTTTTTCTTTGCTCAAATCATGTTATGGTTCAGGAGTTGTCTCTGAGGCTTCGACATTCTCAACTTCGACACCTTTGGCTTCGACATTCACGGTTTTATGATTTTTGGTCATGACAGTGTTTTCAGTTTCTTGTTGACAAATTGATGCTTCCTGATCAGTCAATATCAATTTGAGGGGGGTGTCAATCAGGAAGGACGAAAAGCAGACAATTAAATTGAGAGTTTTCTATAATTAGGAGCTTTCTTATTTAAATTATTTCCAATATCTTTATTCTGGTTTATTTCCTTTTTAGCTGAATATTTAGATTAGGAATATGTATTATTAAGTTACCTAAAATAGATTGTAAGATTATTATTTAATGGAATGAAAGCAAAGGAAAAAGGCATCNTTATTTAAATTATTTCTAATATTTTTATTCTGATTTATTTCCTTTTTAGCTGAATATTTAGATTAGGAATATTTATTATTAAGTTACCTAAAATAGATTGTAAGATTATTATTTAATGGAATGAAAACAAAGGAAAAAGGCATTGAGACTATTCAGAATTCAACCTATTTTTCTCAAAACTTTGACAACCCCCAACTCCCCCCCTCGGACAACCAAAAAGTGGCAGTTGTGATTTTCCATGAGTTTTCTTGGGCATCTCTGTAAACTGTCAGGAAGTCCTCAAATACTAATGTGCTATTTGCCTGAGGCACTTTAGTAGCTTGGAGAAAGTGACGATGGTAGTTTTCTTTTAATTCTTGNGGCAGTTGTGATTTTCCATGAGTTTTCTTGGGCATCTCTGTAAACTGTCAGGAAGTCCTCAAATACTAATGTACTATTTGCCTGAGGCACTTTAGTAGCTTGGAGAAAGTGACGATGGTAGTTTTTTTTTAATTCTTACACATGAGTAGGTTAGTTTTGTAATTGTTCACAATATAATTTTTTAATTTATCTCTATAACAACTGAATTTGGATAGAGGTTCAATAAATTGTTTAGGGGTTGTTTGAGTTCGCTTTATTTATTTATTTTTATTTTGTTTTGTTTATATTTTGATTTAAAACAAAATACGTTTGGTGTGGTATAGTATATTTGTTATTTTATAAACATTTCAAATGATTTTTAGATATTTTTAGTATTTTTAAAAATTAGTTAATTTGTTTTTAAAAAATAAAATAAAAATATGCAAAAAACGCACTAAACAAATATTTTTTATAATAAAAACAAAAACAAAAACAAAAAATAAAAGTGATCCCAAACAAAGCTCTTATGGCCTATTTGGACTCGCTTTTTGTTTTTGTTTCTATTTTGTTTTGTATATATTTTTATTTAAATAAAATATATTAGTTATCACATGTTTACTTATTTTTAAAAAATTCNGTTTTGTATATATTTTTATTTAAATAAAATATATTAGTTATCACATGTTTACTTATTTTTAAAAAATTCAAAATAATTTTTAGATGTTCTGAATGTTTTTTTAAAAATTAATTAAGTTGTTTTTAAAACAAAAAGTAAAAACATTAAAAAAATATACTAAACGAGCATGTTTTTAAAGGAAAAGAAAAAAATAAAAGTNTTAGGGATAGTTTGGTTCTTCTATGGATCAAGGTGTTGAGAGAAGAGACATACCTGTCTCTAGAATTGTTGTCAAACCGTGGATGGAGTCTTTAAGCTTTACATTTTGTTTATTCTATGTTGAAATTAGGCTAGTGGAAGGCTTTAATATTGGTGTAATTTTTAGTTTACATTTGATTGTTGAATTGGTTGATGTTTGAATATCAATGTTTGATTATTTGAATTTGACGTAAGGGGTTTTCACGCACCTTGAAGTGATCTAAAATAATCGTTGCTTCATCCTTCCTCTATTGTATGAATATTATGAAAGCAGAAATCTTAGTTTCATGGTTGGACAAAACAAGACTGTATACTTTTATAGGAATTATTAATTGCCCCGTTATGCTTGGGATTCTAGTGAACAAGAAAATTAAATCTCTCTTTAAAGTGGATCATTATCTTCAGTTTCAAGGTAATCTGATTTGGGGGTTTATCCTTAATCTTCCCAACCCCCAATCTCTCTTCGATATTACTATGTACATGCTCTCGCTTTATAGATTGAGACATTATGGGTTGATCCTGTGCATGAGCCTTGAGTTGGAGATAATTTATTGAAGCTTTCGTGTGATATATTTTTGTTGTTGGACTTGGAGACTTTGAAACAACTCACGTTCGTGTATGGTACACTTTCTCTTAATATTTTTTAATGTGGCATGCACATACATAGCAGTGATAAAGCACACTGCTTAAGTAATTACATACCTCACACCTAAAATTTCATTTTTACACACATAGCACTCAAATCTATAATATCACATCAAAATAACACTATTATCACTTTTTAGAAGTGAAATATGTTTTTTTATGCATAGGCTTAAGACACTAGAATGCTATATATGTAAATTTCCTGTTAGGTTGGTCCCTAGCCTAAAGGCAATTTTGTCTCATGTACGGATAAGGGCAATTTTTCATTCTTAGGTATAAATAACCCTATTGTGTTTAGAGTTAGGTTTGTGTGGGAGATTGAATTGTGAGTCTTAGGTTTAGGGTTTGGGAGAGATTTCCTACCTCTTGAATTGTAAGAATTGGTAGAGATCGCCTACCTTTCAAATTGTAGTTGTTTATCTTTATATTTTTGTTAAGTTATTTGGATTATTGAAGAAAAATATTAGTTTGCCCTAATGTTTTTAGAAAATTGTGTCGATTTCTACTTCGGATCATGTCATTCCCCTTTCTTAATTTGGGTTAACAAAGGTTTATAGTTGGCATTGAATGGTGGCATCGTTGTTCTCGGCCTTTAGGAAGTACTGTTCTTTGGGGCTGCAACTTCTGAGATTGTTGGTACTAAATCTAACTTCTTAAACACATAAATGTTTCAAGGAACTTGAAATTGGAAGGCAAAGGATCATAAAATCAAGTTTAACCAATGCATATGAAAGAGCGATTAAGAATAAGAAAAAAATTATTATGAACATTAATACCAACGAAAACTGTAACGTGAAGGAAGATGCAATCTCTTGAGTTTTCTCTTTTAAGATCATCTGAAATGTTTTGTGGAGACGTTGATATGGAATGCGATCGCCATCAATCCAGGCCTCGAGCAAGAATCTGTTGGGGACCGTGGCTTCTGAAATTTTGAAATTGCGTAAATCTCTATTTTATTAATCATATGAGTGCTACATGGAAGATAAGATGTCACTTCCCTGTGGAGTTATGGAGGCGATGGCTTTGACGATGCAGCTGCAACTTATCTAAAGGTTATGTGGCGATTTAGTCTAAATGGTCCTCATTTTACCATTGACGAATTTTCCAAATTTTAAGCTTAATAAAGAACAACTTAAAAATTTTAGGGCCTTTAACATGCATACCACCTAATTCCTAAGCTTTTTACACTTATACCACCCAAATCATTCATATTACATAAAAAAATACCATAATTTTAACTTTTAAATGGTGAAATTCACTTCTTCAAGCATAGACATGGTGTCATATATGTAAAAATATATGTAAAAATTGAAGCTTAGATATTTGATATGTAAATACATATGAATTGAGTGGCATGTATGTAAATATTCCAACAATTTAATTAGAACAAATTAACTTTGGTTATCCAATTTTCATTTACTATTGTTCACTTGTTAAATACAATCCCAAAAATGAATCTTTGATAACATGGTTCAGAGAAGAATATGCAAGCTACGGTAGTCTATAACAGGGTGATAGAACCTTCAGATTGTCGAATAAAGCTACAGAGTTATCCATTTCCTACAGCAGTACGGTAACTCTTCACAAATACAGGTACCAGTTAAATGAAAACCGAAACTAAGTCAAGTGGTAGCTTGCAATAACTTATTACTGTAGTGCAAAATGGACAACAAAAATTGTAATTTTTTTTTCTCACATATGCCTTGTAATGTTATAAAATGCATTTTCATGAAGAATGAGGACCTTTTTGCAAAACATGTTTTACGTTCAAACTAAGGAGATGAAACTTCTATGATGACTTCTACCAGAGAAATTCAGTACCCTCTAAACAATTCCATTTGGAAATTAAATTCATGCAATGAGATGGTACTAAAACATTAGATTAAGGTAAAGATAAGCTGAAAGTGGCAATTGTAATTGTAAGTGGAGGAACCCTATCCTCATTAAAAACTCGGACTTTTGTTATTGTAATAATTAAATAATTTAATTAAAGAAATAACCTAGGACCTTCATTGAATTATATTTTAATTAAATACTGCCACCATACCCCACACCACCCCTGTCAATCAGAAATGACGGAAATCAAACAGTTAAATTAGGAGTTTTCTTTAATTAGGAGCTTCCTTATTTAAATAATTTTCAATATCTTTATTTTGATTTATTTCTTTTTTAGCTGAATATTTAAGTTAGAAATATGTATTATTAAGTTACCTAAAATAGATTATACAAAATATTTTGTAACTAAAATAGATTGTAAAGACTATTATTTAATGAAATGAAAGCAAAGGGAAAAAACATCAAGTTTATTCAGAATTCAGTCTATCTTTCTCAAAATTTTGACATGGTATCAGAGCCAAATTTTTGACCTAACCACTGATAATCGTTGGAGGACTATCAAAACTCCCTTCCCATCGACCTTCTTGCAGGACGAGAAGGTCGGTACTATTTCTTTGTCTTGATTCTCGCTTGTCTGCTCGTCGTCCCATTATTTCTTTGCTTGCAATGTCTTCGTTCTACTTCGTCTTTCTCTTCGGCTCGATCAGTCTCGACAAAGCCTCTAATTCTTTCAAACTCCACCCGCAGTGGCTTCCGCCCTTGACAACGCCTCCTCTGCTCCAACACCCACCACCGACTCCCTCACCCATCAGCGCTCGGTCTCCCTCACGTTCTAGCAAGCGGTAGATCACATCGTCTCCCTCATTTTTCCAGATCCCGCTTTTCTCCCTCTCATTTATGACACAGCCTCTGATTTGCTGCACCCCTACTTCTCGTCTCCCTACTCTCTCTCTCTCTCCTCCTCGCCAGTCTCCAAATCCCCAGAAAGTAATTCTTTCGCTACTCCTCTGCTCGGCCGCTGCCCAGCACACGCCTCTGTTAATCTTTTTCCAACCCGAGAACTCCATAGCAGCCGTGCCCGTTCTTGACGATCCCTGCTCCTTCTCAGACGAAAACCCCATTCCTATTAGCTATTTGCACGCTACTTCTAACTCTCTCTCTGTCGCAAGCCTCATTCCCTTGTTGGAACCTCGATCGCAAAGCAGCTCCTTCTTTCTCTTTAACATCCAATTCGTGAAGCCCCCTCCCGCTTGTCGCAGTCTTGTAGCCCCGTTGTCAACCTCAACCTCCAAACACCCGCTTGGGCACTCATTTGGATCAGGAAGGAATCGTCCTCGTCGTCGCAGGAAAAATCAATTCCATTTGGATCAGGACGTGGATCTTACTCGTAGGCCATGATCGATAGCATCTGGATCGTGTAACTGAATCCTATTTGTGAGCTATTATCGGTAGCATTTGGATCAGGATGCAGGTCCTATTTGTAGGCTATGATCAATATCATCTGGATCGTATAACTGGATCATATTTGTGGGCTATGATCGGTAATATTTGGATCAGGACGCGAATCCTACTTGTAGGCTATGATCGATAGCACCTGGATCATACAACTGGATTCTATTTGTGGGCTATGATTGGTAGCATTTGGATCATGTAACTGAAAGCAGATCCTTCTTATGGCTATGATTCGAATTTTTGGGTGAAAATGATAAAGTAATACTTGTTTTTCTTTGCTCAAATCATGTTATGGTTCAGTAGTTGTCTCAGAGGCTTCGACATTCACGGTTTTGAGGATTTTTGGTCCTGACAGTGTTATCAGTTTCTTGTTGACAAATTGATGCTTTCTGATCAGTCAATATCAATTTGAGGGGGGTGTCAATTAGGAAGGACGGAAAGCAGACAGCTAAATTGAGAGTTTTTTATAATTAGGAGCTTTCTTATTTAAATTTCTTTCCAATATCTTTATTCTGATTTATTTCCTTTTTAGCTGAATATTTAGATCATGAATATGTATTATTAAGTTGCCTAAAATAGATTGTAAGATTATTATTTAATGGAATGAAAGCAAAGGAAAAAGGCATAGAGACTATTCAGAATTCAACCTATTTTTCTCAAAACTTTGACAAACCCCCCCCCCCCCCCCCTTGTAATTCTTGCACATGAGTAGGTTAGTTTTGTAATTGTTCACAATATAACTTTTTAATTTATCTCTATAACAATTGAATTTGGATAGAGGTTCAATAAATTGTTTAGGGGCTTTTTATTTTGTTTTATTTATATTTTGACTTAAAACAAAATATGTTTGGTGTGGTATAGTATATTTGTTATTTTTATAAACATTTCAAATGATTTTTAGTATTTTTAAAAATAAGCTAATTTGTTTTTAAAAAATAAAATAAAAATATGCACAAAACGCACTAAACAAACATTTTTTATAATAAAAAAAAACAAAAACAAAAAATAAAAGTGATCCCAACAAAGCTCTTATGGCCTATTTGGACTCACCNATTTAAAACAAAATATGTTTGGTGTGGTATAGTATATTTGTTATTTTTATAAACATTTCAAATGATTTTTAGATTTTTTTAGTATTTTTAAAAATAAGCTAATTTGTTTTTAAAAAATAAAATAAAAATATGCAAAAAAACGCACTAAACAAATATTTTTTATAATAAAAACAAAAACAAAAATAAAAAATAAAAGTGATCCCAAACAAAGCTCTTATGGCCTATTTGGACTCGCCTTTTGTTTTTGTTTCTATTTTGTTTTGTATATATTTTTATTTAAATAAAAAATATTAGTTATCAATTGTTTACTTATTTTTAAAAAATTCAAAATAATTTTTAGATGTTCTGAATGTTTTTTTTNTTGTTTCTATTTTGTTTTGTATATATTTTTATTTAAATAAAATATATTAGTTATCACATGTTTACTTATTTTAAAAAAAATTCAAAATAATTTTTAGATGTTCTGAATGTTTTTTTAAAAATAAATTAAGTTGTTTTTAAAACAAAAAGTAAAAACATTAAAAAAATATACTAAACGAACATGTTCTTAAAGTAAAAGAAAAAAATAAAAGTAAAAAAAAAAAATGAAGTGATCCCAAATTAGCCATGAGTGAGATGGGATTTTGTTATGCTATATTATTGCCTGTGCTCTTTGGTGTGATCTGTACAAAAAAAAATAAAAATCAAAAGGTTGTTCTTTTTGTCTTCCTATAATTATTTTGAAAGGCCTCATATTTTTTGCTTTTTGGGGAGAATAATTATTTTGTTGAACCAACAAACTGTCGCAGATCTGGTAGTGGCCATGTCAAAGCAAAGGGAATTATCTACATATCAAATGTGCGCATTGTTTTTGTATCAAAAAAGCCTGTCGGGAACTTCATAGCTTTTGACATGCCCCTGGTATGAAGGCTTAACCTCTATCTTACTTTATTTTTCTCTTTCNCATAGCTTTTGACATGCCCTTGGTATGAAGGCTTAACCTCTAGCTTACTTTATTTTTCTCTTTTATACATTTTTATCAAATAATAGTCGTCTTTTAATAATATAATTTTTTTATTATAATAATAGATAAATACAAACTATTGATTGGGAACACGACCACACATTATTAACCTGCATTCTAAAACAGATGTTCTGCATTGAGAAGTTTTGATCAATTGGAATGTAATTTAAAAAAAAAAAAACTTTAATTTACTCTGGTAATAATGGTAAAAGGAAAAGCCGAAGTATGAATTGTGCAAAAAATCTCATAAACTACTCTAAATAAGATTGAATGGAAAATGTGGATTCGGAGATGATTCTGATTAGCTGGGATAAGGCAATGGATATTGATTAAAAAGGGAGAAAAGTGAGAAGGATCACACCATGAATAAAGGTCTGAGGATTTTGATTGAGAAAGCAATATTGTGAAGAAAATTTATGAAATTTTTTACCTCGCTTTTGATTCGTGTGAAAATGGTCAATAGGTGTCTATTTTTTAATTTTGAACCATGCAAAGTTAGTTATTCAATTTATATGTAAGGGCAGCATGTGGGGAACTGATCTTGTGAAACACCACCTTTGAGTATGCTGAAAAACATACATGCCCTTGGGCTTATCGGGTGTCCATAGAACTAGGATGAATCGAGTGAGGACAGTTGATTGATGGAGGATTTACATACATATCACACAATTTTTATGTATTTACATATCTAACACCTAAACCTTAATATTTTACTCGTATAAAACTTAAAAGACTTCACATGAAAAACAGTACTAATGTTAAACTTTTGAAAGTGAAATACACCCTTTTTTAGTATATATTTAGATGAGATTGTGAAACTAAGGCATTATTTGAGTAAATATCAACTTTAAGATGTTAGTTATGTAAATACATATGAATTGTGTGGTATGTATCTAAATCCTTAATCAAAAAACAACTATTAATACGAGGCATCAATAACTTAACGCTAGTAAATGTAATACACAAGTGACAAAAATTAGTGTTTTACAAGATTTACCTACATGCCCACACAATTCTTATGTATTTATATATCTAACCCCTTGATGTTTGTATTTATAACACATTAATGTTATAAACTTTTGCATGAAAATGTGTATTTTTCTTTTAAGAAGTTAGTAAAAATGATATTTTTGATGTGATGCTAAATATTCAACTGTTATACATATACATATGATAGCTTATGCATTTGATATGTATATAAGAATTGTGTGGTATGTATGTAAATGCTCCTTTTTTCCCACGTGGCTTATATGATGCTCTATTCATACATCTGAAGTATAATTTAAAACCTCTCTTTTACTGAAAAGTGAAAACCACATATGGCTTAGCCTTTGTTATCTTTCTTCCTCCAATCCCTACTTCTGTATTCATCCTCTCTGATGAAAGACTGGATTTTTTTTTTAAATTTTATTTGCAGCTACACATCCATGAAGAAAAGTTCAACCAGCCAATTTTTCACTGCAACAACATTTCTGGAAAAGTGGAGCCTGTATGTTACAAATCTACCTTTTCTTCCATCAGCATCCCTGTTATTTGCAATTTTATTTGAATTCTGTATTTAATGTTCTACCANATTCATGTGGCCGACCCCACGTAGTGGGATTAAGGCTTTGTTGTTGTTGTTGTTGTTGTTGTAGTATTCTAATGGAATAATAAATTGAACGAACATTTAGGAAATAATAAGAGAATGCTTGATATCTATATATATATTGCAGTTTAATATTTTAAAGAAAATTTTTAAAATTTTAATATATTTTTAATATATCTCTATTAAGTACTTTTTAAAAGAGTTGGCTCATGAGCTAATGAGTTTGGTGGGGGTTGGCTTAAGCTCATCGGGTTTAGTTCACGAGTCATTTATGTGTGGAGCTCGAGCTAGCCAACGAGTCTGTCTGATTCGTTTAAACCCCTAGGATTTGGTAAAAAAAAAATAATGATTTCTAAGTCTTTGGGGTTATATAGGTATATTTTTATTTGCATAGGTGAGTTTTATTTGGGGCATTTACATACATACTACCCAATTCCCTTGTATTTACCTATGTAAGACTTAAATTTTAATTTTTAAATTTTATTTAGGGCGTTTACNCAGCTCAGACTCCTGTCGACGAGATGATGCGTTGCGCGTGAGTATACTCTACTCTGTTTGGTGCAGCTTTCTCACCGAATACTTTTGAAACCGCTGGCATTTGTCGGTTTGGTTGCTGCTTTCATAACGCATTTTAAAACTTTTTATGGTGAAAATTTGCTTTTAAGAATCAAATATGCTGAGTGTCGTAGCTTTATGAAAGTTGCTATCGGACCTTTTCAAAAATAAAAATATTTATAATGCACTTAACAGATTTCAAATAAATTATTTTTCCCATAATAGCTTTATAATCATGTACACAAAAAATTTCAGTGCCTCGAACAGATAGGACTGCATTTTTTTCCATAAATATGATTGTAAAATTAAGAAGGAAATAACTTTTTAGATTTTTCCCAAAAAATCACACAACAATATTTTTACTGCCAAAAAACTCAATACTTTTTAGATGCAAACAGACATAAAGCTATCCCAAGTCGGATCCTAAGTATTTATTCTAAGATGTTAAGAGTTAGATTTAGACTTAGTTATGATTCTTAAATTTAATCTTGATATACAAATATAGGTACGTGGATCCGAATGATCCAACANAACCTGCATTCTAAAACAGATGTTCTGCATTGAGAAGTTTTGATCAATTGGAATGTAATTTAAAAAAAAAAACTTTAATTTACTCTGGTAATAATGGTAAAAGGAAAAGCCGAAGCATGAATTGTGCAAAAAAATCTCATAAAATACTCTAAATAAGATTGAATGGAAAATGTGGATTCGGAGATGATTCTGATTAGCTGTGATAAGGCTATGGATATTGATAAAAAAGGGAGAAAAGTGAGAAGGATCACACTGCGAATAAAGGTCCGAGGATTTTAATGGAGAAAGCAATATTGTGAAGAAAATTTATGAAATTTTTTACCTCGCTTTTGATTCGTCTGAAAGTGGTCAATAGGTGTCTATTTTTTAATTTAGAACCATGCAAAGTTAGTTATTCAATTTATATGTAAGGGCAGCATGTGGGGAACTGATCTTGTGAAACACCGCCTTTGAGTGTGCTGAAAAACATAGCATGCCCTTGGGCTCATCGGGTGTCCATAGAACTAGGATGAAGAGAGTGAGGAACAGTTAATTGATGAAGGATTTACATACATATCACACAATTTTTATGTATTTACATATCTAACACCTAAACTTTAATATTTACTCGTATAAAACTTAAAAAACTTCACATGAAAAACAGTACTAATGTTAAACTTTTGAAAGTGAAATACACCCTTTTTTAGTATATATTTAGATGAGATTGTGAAACTAAGGCATTATTTGAGTAAATATCAAATTTAAGATGTTAGTTATGTAAATACATGTGAATTGTGTGGTATGTATCTAAATCCTTAATAAAAAAACAACTATTAATACGAGGCATCAATAACTTAACGCTAGTAAATGTAATACACAAGTGACAAAAATTAGTGTTTTACAAGATTTACCTACATGCCCACACAATTCTTATGTATTTATATATCTAACCCCTTGATGTTTGTATTTATAACACATTAATGTTATAAACTTATGCATGAAAATGTGTATTTTTCTTTTAAGAAGTTCGTAAAAATGATATTTTTGATGTGATGCTAAATATTCAACTGTTATACATATACATTTGAAAGCTTATGCGTTCGATATGTATATAAGAATTGTGTGGTATGTATGTAAATGCTCCTTTGTTTCTCACGTGGCTTATATGATGCTCTATTCATACATCTGAAATATAATTTAAAACCTCTCTTTTACTGAAAAGTGAAAACCACATATGGCTTAGCCTTTGTTATCTTTCTTCCTCCAATCCCTACTTCTGTATTCATCCTCTCTGATGAAAGACTGGATTTTTTTTTAAATTTTATTTGCAGCTACACATCCATGAAGAAAAGTTCAACCAGCCAATTTTTCACTGCAACAACATTTCTGGAAAAGTGGAGCCTGTATGTTACAAATCTACCTTTTCTTCCATCAGCATCCCTGTTATTTGCTAATTTATTTGAATTGTGTATTTAATGCCTTACATTGAAAATCACAGGTCATCCCAGAAGAACATCATAGGGCTCTGTACTCCACCCATTCCTTCAAGATCTTATTCAAGGAAGGCGGTTGTGGAACCTTTGTACCCCTTTTCTTGAACCTGATACAATCTGTGCGACAGTATAATCAACACTATGCTGCTGCAACCCAGGCTGCCCCTGGCCTCGACCCGCTTCAAGCAGCTCAGACTCCTGTCGACGAGATGATGCGTTGCGCGTGAGTATACTCTACTCTGTTTGGTGCAGCTTTCTTACCGATTACTTTTGAAACCGCTGGCATTTGTCGGTTTGGTTGCTGCTTTCATAACGCATTTTAAAACTTTTTATGATGAAAATTTGCTTTTAAGAATCAAATATGCTCGAGTGTCGTAGCTTTATGAAAGTTGCTCGAAATAAATTATTTTTCAAATATGCTTACAGATTTCAAATAAATTATTTTTCCCATAATAGCTTTATAATCATGTACACAAAAAATTTCAGTGCCTCGAACAGATAGGACTGCATTTTTTTCCATAAATATGATTGTAAAATTAAGAAGGAAATAACTTTTTAGATTTTTCCCAAAAAATCACACAACAATATTTTTACTGCCAAAAAACTCAATACTTTTTAGATGCAAACAGACATAAAGCTATCCCAAGTCGGATCCTAAGTATTTATTCTAAGATGTTAAGAGTTAGATTTAGACTTGGTTATGATTCTTAAATTTAATCTTGATATGCAAATATAGGTACGTGGATCCGAATGATCCAACGAGGATATTCCTACAGCAGCCCACATCTGAGTCTCAACTGCGGCGCAGGACCTACCACCAGCCTGCAGAAAACGCCCATTAGTTGGCCCTTGTTAAGGTACATGCCATAATTTGTTATGATGATAAATGTTAAATAATATGGTGTGTAGATATATAATTATTCAAATGTTTAAGCTGACATAAGTTTTATATGGATGCACTTGTTATGTTTGTTTGTTGATGGTGTGATAGTTGATTTTTTAAAGTGTTATTATTAAGATAATGATGGAAATTGCACATCTAGTGAACAAAAAGTTCAATTGGGATAAAGATAAGTACGAAACATCATCAATTGAGTTCACTATATGTCTTATTTTTTCCTTTTCTTTCTAGTTTCTCATATTTTATTACTCAAATTGGAGGGGATAATTCCTTTATTTATAACAAAGGGAAGGTAAGAAACATGTGTATGTGATAAATTTTGCATTTAAGACACCATATCCCCAACTAATTATATGGTGAAAAAATAATCTCCATAAATAATCTCTATATATTTGCTAACATTGATTGATCTTTATCACAATATTACATACAATGAGTGCATCCTTATTCTCAACTTTGAGATTTGTCATTATTACCCCTCATGGGTGAGGAACCTGACTGATCGAGTTTGCCCAACAGCGACCAGTCCAACATAAATTTAGGAACATGTCAATAAATATTAACCTTTTTAACATTAAGTATATAACTTCTATTTTTTTTTTACATTAGATATGTAATTTTTATAGAAAAAAAATCATGTGCCAAATCTCTTTTAACTTTTTAGTTGATTATATTTGTTTGATCTTTACTTGAAATTTTATCATTGTTAGTGCTCGCGCATTGGACACTATAGAGTTTGATAGTTGTTGTCATCATAATGCTCACAAATTTGGCTTGAACTTTGAGCTTGATTAATTAATTGAGTTGGCTTAAGCTCATTGGGTTTAGTTCACGAGTCATTTATGTGTGGAGCTCGAGCTAGCTAACGAGTCTGTCTGATTCACTTAAACCCCTAGGATTTGCTNATAAATATTAACCTTTTTAACATTAAGTATATAACTTCTATTTTTTTTTACATTAGATATGTAATTTTTATAGAAAAAAAATCATGTGCCAAATCTCCTTTGACTTTTTCGTTGATTATATTTGTTTGATTTTTACTTAAAATTTTATCATTGTTAGTGCTCGCGCATTGGACACTATAGAGTTTGATAGTTGTTGTCATCATAATGCTCACAAATTTGGCTTGAACTTTGAGCTTGATTAATTAATTGAGTTGGCTTAAGCTCATTGGGTTTAGTTCACGAGTCATTTATGTGTGGAGCTCGAGCTAGCTAACGAGTCTGTCTGATTCACTTAAACCCCTAGGATTTGCTAAAAAAAATAATGATTTCTAAGTCTTTGGGGTTATATAGGTATATTTTTATTTGCATAGGTGAGTTTTATTTGGGGCATTTACATACATACTACCCAATTCACTTGTATTTACCTATGCAAGACTTAAATTTTAATTTTTATGTTCATTTCGCATTCAAAATTGTTATATACAGGGTCGTGATTTTTGGGATTTAGGTCTTGGTATGGCTATCAGGGCAAGGTATTTCAAAATGGCTTTTACATTTTCATCTATTAATACTAAACTGGAAAAAGATGGGCTAAATAATTTGTCAATTGTCATTAATTGTTAATAGAATGAAAAATATGAGATGGTCNGGTATGGCTATCAGGGCAAGGTATTTCAAAATGGCTTTTACGTTTTCATCTATTAATACTAAACTGGAAAAAAGATGGGCTAAATAATTTGTCAATTGTCATTAATTGTTAA
Organism: Phalaenopsis hybrid cultivar; assembly: GCA_002079205.1. Taxonomy (NCBI): domain Eukaryota; kingdom Viridiplantae; phylum Streptophyta; class Magnoliopsida; order Asparagales; family Orchidaceae; genus Phalaenopsis; species Phalaenopsis hybrid cultivar. Next base: position 138,905 of record JXCR01147061.1, on the reverse strand, counting down.
TTGAATGAAAAATATGAGATGGTCAAAAAAAATTTTTTAGATATATGATATGCCCTATATTTTTTATGATATTTTAGTTAGGATAAAAAAAAGGATTTAAAAATTGTGTATATTAATTGAGGTATAAGTATAATGTAAGTACACAAAATATAAAATATTTAAATAAATTAATTTTTATAAATAGTTGAACTTCACAAACAAAATAAATAATATTTCGTGAATTATATANAATTGTGTATATTAATTGAGGTATAAGTATAATGTAAGTACACAAAATATAAAATATTTAAATAAATTAATTGTTATAAATAGCTGAACTTCACAAACAAAATAAATAATATTTTGTGAATTATATGAATATAATTAAAATTAACAAATTCATTTATGTTGGGCTTTAATAAATCTTATATCTAATCTATATTTTAATTTGAATTAATGCATTTTTCCAAATTAATAGAAAATGATTCAAATTAAATCTTAAATAATAAACTCAACCTCAGAAGAAAATTGGGCTGTAATATTTTGAATTAAAACTAACATATGATATTTTAACATTATAAAATTCGTATAATTAGTAATGTTTCAAATTTGAAATGAAAAATNAAATTAAATCTTAAATAATAAACTCAACCTCAGAAGAAAATTGGGCTGTAATATTTTGAATTAAAATTAACATATGATATTTTAACATTACTAAAATTCGTATAATTAGTAATGTTTCAAATTTGAAATGAAAAAAATATCCCAATTCAAAGATAATTAAGCCATTTAGGCTGAATTTAACCTGACTTTTATGCATTTTTTTTTCTTGATCAAATAAAATAAAATAAAATAAAATTCTCCATGATCAAATATTTCAAGATTGAAATAAATAAATATTATATTCACTNAAAAATATATCCCAATTCAAAGATAATTAAGCCATTTAGGCTGAATTTAACCTGACTTTTATGCATTTTTTTCTCTTAATAAAATAAAATTCTCCATGATCAAATATTTCAAGATAGAAATAAATAAATATTATATTCACAATTTTTTATTGCTTAGAAAGAAATAATAATTATATTTACATATACACGACACAATTCTTATATATTTACATATCTAATCATATTGTAACATTATGCGAAATAAATATGTTGATTACTTCTTAAGTTTATGACATCATATTGTTATAAACATAAACATCAAACTTTAGGTATTAGGTAAATAAATACCTAAGTTTCGGGTGGCATATATGTAAATTTTCTTTTTCTTGGATATTCAATTCCTCAACCTAAAAAAAAAACACAAATAAATAAATAAATTCCGTTTTTGTGTTCTCCTTCATCCCGGATTCTCTTCTATCTTCCCGCCTCAATCTCCAACGGCTCTTCGAATTCAAATCTGCATCTGCCACGTCATTCCCNTCTCTTCTATCTTCCCGCCTCAATCTCCAACGGCTCTTCGAATTCAAATCTGTATCTGCCACGTCATTCCCCTATCTCCTCTTCTTAACCGGCGGCGCTCATTTCTCCCTCCCCATTCTCACAATATTCTCCTTCTCCCTCTCTCTCCCTCCCACATTGCTCTCCTCCCAACCCCTTTGCAGCAGAAAGAAGCACAAGAAACCAGCCATGGAAGCCACCTTCCCCATCTCCCTCAACCTTCTCCTCATCCTCTCCCTGCTCTCCCTCTCCTCCGTCTCCTCCCTCTCCGTTCTCCCCACCACCGACTTCGCCATCGGCGGCGACGGAGAATGGGCCATTCCCTCCTCCAAAAATCCCGATTTCTACAACAAATGGGCCTCCAACAACAGATTCAAAGTCAACGACACCATCCGTAAGTCCCCTGCCTCCCTTAACTAAACGAATTATACACGGTCTATAACCTTGACTCGCCTTCGATCGTTACAATACAGATTTCAAGTACGATAAGGATTCAGTCATGGTGGTGACGGAGTCTGAGTACAGCAAGTGTCGATCGATGCACCCGATCTTCTTCTCCAACAATGGCAGAACTAAGTTCAAATTCGACAAAGTGGGACTCTTCTACTTCATCAGTGGCGTCAGCGGCCATTGCGAGAGGGGAGAGAGAATGATCGTTAAGGTGATAGCAGCGCCAGTTGCAACACCACCGGAGGGGATAGACGATGGTAACTCACCAAACTCTACCGCGGGCGCTCTATCTTCTTCTTTGCTTCACGCCTTTTTGTTAACTGTTGGAAGTCTAGTGTTGATGTTTTAGGGTTTTTAATAAGTGAGACGAGTTTAGGTTGAGAATTGCTTTTGTTCTTAGTATGGTTGTTTGGTTTTCTCTTTGTGGTCCGTTTCTTTGGTAGTACTGACAGTTTTGATGTTCTTAGAAGGGTTATTTGATGTGGAAATGTGTATTTTTTTAAATTGGTGTGTGGAAAATGACTTATTTTTTTGATTGAGCGACGATGCTTGATATTCCGACTATTTTGATGCACTTGTTCATAATATAGTGGTTGAGATTTAGGGTTTGTTTGGGGCAGTTGCAGCTTATTGAATAATCTGCTGATAAACTGATTAAAAATAATCTGTTGATAAGCTATGTGTGGTAGCTATTATAAATTTTTATTTTTTATTTGGAAAAGTCATATCGCCGTCAGAAAGCTGCCACTGCACCTAGACAGGTGTTGACACCTAGACAAGTGCGGCGTGAAAACATTATTTTCAGCGTTTTGAAAACGCACAAGCTGCCAAAACGCAGTTTACCAAAACAGCTTAGGTGAAAACGTCACCGCACCAAATAAGCTGCCCCAAACAGACTCTAAGATTCTCATCATAATGTTGTGGATTCGAGTCACCAAAATTGCTCTTTGAGATTCACTTTCCAAAAGAAAAAGTTTGGTATTATGTTACTTTGTTTACAAAGATTAGGAGCAGTTCTTGTAATATTAATGTTTATAGATTATGATGATATTTACTAAATATGTGGAGTTGATTTACTATTATGTAACCCAATCACTTTATGAGTGTAATTTTATTTTAAATAAAAAAAAGGTTGTAATTATTTTTTTTATATATATTTTAGTCGTGCTCCAAATTTAGTTACTGTCTAAATTATTTTAAGGGTTGGTTCTTGTAATGTTATTTAGTTGTTATATTATTAATATGTCAGCATTTGTTTCAAAATCAATCTGACTGATTAATTAACATTAGTTTTAAAAGATACATGTAAATTTGAATTTTATATATATATATATATATATATATATATATATATATATATATATATAT